>LQNS02277097.1:6321848-6340267 GCA_001587735.2 Parhyale hawaiensis | reverse complement strand
CGCACGACACAACAGCTCGCACGACACAACAGCTCGCACGACACAACAGCTCGCACGACACAACAGCTCGCACGACACAACAACCGGCACAGCACAACAGCTCGCACGACACAACAGCCCGCACGACACTACAGCTCGCACGACACAACAGCTCGCACGACACAACAACCGGCACAGCACAACAGCTCGCACGACACAACAGCTCGCACGACACAACAGCTCGCACGACACAACAGCCCGTGCGACACAACAGCTCGCACGACACAACAGCCCGTGCGACACAACAGCTCGCACGACACAACAGCCCGTGCGACACAACAGCTCGCACGACGCAACAGCTGCTAACAAGTAAAGCTTGTACCCCCAACACCTTCTGATTAGCTTCCTTTGAGAGTAACATTCAAGGTGTTACTTGAAGCTTTACAAAGCCCGGCCACCTTCTGCGCTCGAGCCCTATCTTGATAATACTGGTTATTTAGTCCGAGTAGTTTCTTACCTACTACGAAAGCTAAACGAATGCAATTGAAAGGTCCTATCGACCTATTGTTTATGTAGAAATTAGTAAGAATGACCAGTTCCTTTCTTATATCGTCATCATCCATTTGACGTAGCGCCATGGCAGAAACAAATCATGGCCCAGCGGCAGGAGTCGTGCGCCGTATAGCACTTTGAGCGCTTCAGTAAAAAACCACTGAAGCTTACGACTAGACGACATACAGTTAGGGTCGCCGCAGAAGCTAAAATCTCAGTTCAGCTTCTGGGCGACGCCGCAGCGTCCCCAAATGTTGCTAGGGAATTGCAACCACGGCCCGGCTGCCCTATCGTCTCTCACAACGATTTTGTGTTCACGTAAGCTTTCCTGCGAGCGCCACCACTAAAATAAACACTACCTAGGCAAACCTAACCTAGCCTAACCTAACCTACCCTTACCTAACCTAACCTAACTTAACCTAACCTCCTTACCTAACCTACTAACCTAACCTTTCCTTACCTAACCCAACCTAACCTAACCCAACCTAACCCAATCTAACCATTCTAACCTTACCTACCCTTACCTAACGTTACCTGACGTTACCTAACGTTACCTAACGTTATCTAACGTTTCCTAACGTTACCCAACATTTCCTAACCCCACTTAACCTAACCCAACTTTATCAGCGATACAGCGAGCAGCGCGGCGCATCAACTTGAGCGCCGCTCACGCGCACACGATCTGCGTACACACACGCGCACAAATCGTCGTGAGAGACGATAGCGCGACCCGGCTGGCAGCCCCGCTCATACGAAGCCGCGAATTTTTCACAGAAAAATTATTAAGAGATTTGATAATGACTTAAGTGCTGCAAAGCTATTAACGTGCATAAGAAAGTAATGATTAATGATTACTAGGAGATAAGAAGCGAAATGTTTAGGGCCTCCGCTTGTGTGTTTGTTTGTTTGTCTGTCTGTCTTGTTGTCTGTCACCTAGATAAAGCTCCAAAAAATTTAGACAGATTTTTACAGTACAATATTGAAGGACAGTGCGAATAGAACGTACCTCCGAGGCGTGACATACGAAAAATACACACATGCAAAAGAGGAAAGAACCCCTCATTAAGGAACATAATACTCATTCCCACGTCGAAGAGGGGTGGCTGAATGGTTCTAGTTCGATGCTCCCAATTGCTTCCTCTTCACCTTGACGACTGGCAATACTTTATTTGTGACGTGTTGGGTATTGCGAACGGGGGGGGGCTGTGTTTCTGCTGATCATGTGTAGCCCGTGTGTACTGGCAGAAATAAGAATTCTATGTATAACCGAGATTATTGAGTGAATCAAATGAAATGAACAAGTCTATTCGTGTGTCACGTGAAGCTGTAAAAATGGCCCATTGTGATAACTTGGTCTACCTAGGGCGTGTTGCAATCAGACGCCGGTGTTACCCTCACAGTGTTACCCGGGTAGCAGTGAATGTGACGTGAGATCTTAGCGCCCCAACATGTGTTGAGGAATTTTCGGCAAGCTTGAACATATACATATCTGGTGGAGCCTTATTTTGCTTGTATTTTAGGATAAAAAGTTAAGAAAACTACACAAAAGTGCTTCACATGCTAGAATTCCAGCAATATATGGCAGTTATACATTTTGTAATACTAATTATCGAGTATCATAGATTATTCGTTGTCAATGTTTGTAAACATAGGCAGTGTTACCCAACTCATAATCCTAAAATTTAGGAGGGTTGTCGTTGGTGTCACTTAACATGTGTAGCATTGGAGGCCGGTGCAGCGCATGTCACACCAAAGGCCTGATTGCAACACGCTCCTGATTAGAGATGCGTAAGCCGACCTTGCATTTACTTTTGTGTGAGGCATACTATAGCTGTCACTTAGCAATGTTCTTTCGACCCTGTTAGTGCGGCAGTGTGCCTCAATTTTAGGTGGTAGCAAAGTAGAAACTGTAGCACCCGACCTGCAAGCTGGAGTCGTTCGATGTGGGCGGTAGGGTTCTGTCAATCATTCGTGATTTTGTTTCTGAGCAAACGCAGGGTGAGTCTTTTTGACGGTTTTTTGAGTGCCTCAGTTGTGGTGGAGTCTGGCGTCCCTCAGGGTAGCGTACTTAGCCCCTTGCTGTTCGTTCTGTATACTAATGACATGCTCTCTTCGCTGGAAAACACGATGATCATTTATGCCGACGATTCAACTTTGCTAGCAGCGATACCTGCCCCTCCCCCCCCCATGCGTAATGCTGTCGCCCAGTCTCTGAATAGATTATATAGGCGGCAGTAGACGGACCAATACTCCCATTCCAAGAGAGACACCGAGACTTACGACCCGGCCCTCTATGAGCTATTGCCATACCTCTCTGAAGTCTTGCCATAGCTTTCTAGGGACTTGTTGAGCATTAGTGCATGTTCCTCGTCCTGGAGTATGAAGCTGAAAGCCCGTATGACCTCGTCTATGACTGTCAGTCGGTCTCGGACACTTTTACCGCAGCATCTAAATCTGAAGATAGATGGCACTTTGCTTCAGCAGTCTAACACCTTGGAGATATCGGTGTTGCCTTTAATTAGCTTACTTTTGAGCCGCATATTAGGCGACTGGTATCAGGTGCAGTAAAATCCTGCTTTTGCTGACAGTGAGGCTTTTATACTACCTGTGATGGGGTATTGCTCACCGGTCTGGGCTGCAGCTGCTGACAGTCACTTGCGTCTGTTGGACTGACTTATTTGTTCTCCCAGCAGGCTGTGCTTTGAAAATGATCTGGTGAATCTATCCCGTAGGAGAGGGGTGGCCGGACTCTGCTTTATAAGGTGTACAACAATGAGAGACATTGGTTGTATTCTTTTGTCCCTGCCCTCAAGGTCGTTAGGAGGATTACACGTGCTGCGGTTGACGCGCACTCTTTCATGTTGTAGAATAATAGATGCCGAACTAGTCACTGCAATCGGTGCTTCGTGCCCTGGTCTGTTAAGGTTTGAAAATTTTGCCGGCACTGACTTTCGGTCGTGTTTGCCTGCAGGCATTTAAGTCAGTTTTTAATAGCTTTTTGTTGGATTTTCTTTAGCAATGTTTCGTGCTTCCCGGTGTTGCAAAGTGCTTCATTTGAGTTGTACTACATGTCTTTGGTGGCCCGAGCCTGAAGTTTTAATAGTGGTAATATTTTTATTCCTTGACTCTCAGTTTTCACAGATATATAATTTTCATTATAATTTCTATTATATTACAATCGATGCGCCTCAAACATATAAATATTTACTCATATAGTATGACATAACCACTCACCAAAAGTCCTTCAGCATTCTGACACACTCATGACACACACGGATATAGGTGTATGTTTCCGCTGATACACATCTCTCTCGACACATCTCTCTCTCGTCTATTGCGTTTCCCAGATAGAAAGATAAGGGATGAGTAGACCTTTAGATATATGTGAGTGCTATCTCATTAAAAAATACAATTCGTATGTACACAGACACATACACGTTCGCACACCTGTACACACATTTTTAACTACTCTTTTCGATAAGATCAGATTTCACCATAATTTGCACGCATCTTAACCACTTTGTATCAATATTTTACTTATATTTTCTTGATAGGCATGGAAACACTACACAGTGCCAGATCTCTTCCCAATATTTATCAATCAACTTTATTAAGTACACACAAACAGATGGTACAATAAACTTATCGATTTTGTAGACACAAAGAAATGGCAGTAAACTAATCGAACACTGCGTAGCATTAGAGTTAAATTCTATACAGGCAGCGGTTAAAACCATCAGTTCACGATACACAGCAATGGGACTTATTGTTTGGTGGTCTCGGTTTGGTAAGAGTGTGCGCTGCTGTCGATAATTATATATATAACCGACCATACATATTGAACTGTTTGTAGCCAGGGTCATTTCAAATCACATTTACCAGTGAATTGGATTATTTCTTCGTTCCTGATTGGGTGGCTGACTGTGCATTTCTTTGTACTGACGTCCAGCCTGTCACTGTACTGTACGTAAGAACAAAAGCATGCCGCACTGGCACTAACTGATCTCAATACATTCCTAAGCCTTCGAAAAATCTCATTATAGGCAGCACGTGGGCATCCAATACAGTTGTTACAGTTCGGCTAGAACGACCTGCAGTACATGGCAGTAACCAGGAAGCAAAGAGCGTAACGGGTGTACTCACGAGAAATTAGCTCCAAAAAGTGACGTCATCATCGACGAGTCTATGTCTGAGCAGCCTAGGAGTATTTTAACTAATTTAACCAGAAAAATCGTCTTCACTTGCGAAATTCATCTCTAGCATATAAATAAATTAAGATAATAAATACTAATTAGAAATTATCTATAGATCATTGCAGTGCATGTTGGTAAAAACTATCACAACACTAACGTTGAATTTGTTCCCTTTCGGCGACCTGATTTAACTTCTTTTTCTTGATTGAAGCCTTACTTACACATGATATTCGGTTCACACTGCTCTTCATCGAACATATTTATTCTTTACCAACAAATATAAGCAGCACTAGAGGGCCCAGCCGTCAAAAATGACGGAAGAATATTTGTGATTGAGCTTTGTATTGTTCCGGTTCCCAGCATAAGTTTTGCTGTATTATAGGTCTCATCCCTGCAGGCCGGATCTTCCTTTAGTTGTACAGTTCAACCATGAGTTTTGTGATAGCAAAATATCCCCACTGCAAGATAAGGCGTAAATATCAGCTTGGAATTGATCAAATGTTTAGTTGCACTAAGAAAATATAGTTCAGTCAAAATAATTCACTGAAATGCCCAGGGCTCACCGTATTGTGGATACCAACTGATTGTTGAATCTTCAGCGTCGAAATTTGGCTGCGATGTAAATCTATACTACAACTAAAGTACTCTGAGAGCGCATACCTCCGCCAAGTGAGCCAATGGTAGCAAAAATTCAAATTTGCTCTGAAACCATAATTTTCTTTGCATAAACTCCAAAATCTTATCATTTGTGCCTTTTTATATTAATAACAGCTTGTTTAATTTTTTTGAAGATCCGTTCATAACTTTTTGAGTTATACTGCTAACAAACGTTATGACAAATATGAGTCAAACATACAAACCAACCGATCTGCACGAAAATTTTATCATTTATGTCTTTTACCATTACTAACAACTCCTATAAATTTCACAAAGATCCATTCATTATTTTTTGAGTTATTGTGCTAACAAGCATAAAATTAAATACAGTGACAAACATACGAACGAACAAACGGATCATTACCAAAATTTGGTCATCTCCTCTTTGTTATATACCTAACAACTCATATTGATTTGATCAAAATCCATCCATAACTTTTTGAGTTATGGCATCGAGAAAAATGACGCAGACAAACAAACAAACAAACGGATAGACATATCTTCACCAAAAGTTAATCATCTGTTCCTCCTAACATACCAAACAATCCCTGTAAATTTCATCCAAATCGGTTCATAACTTTTTGAGTTATCTTGGT
Organism: Parhyale hawaiensis; assembly: GCA_001587735.2. Classification (NCBI taxonomy): domain Eukaryota; kingdom Metazoa; phylum Arthropoda; class Malacostraca; order Amphipoda; family Hyalidae; genus Parhyale; species Parhyale hawaiensis. Next base: position 6,334,290 of record LQNS02277097.1, on the reverse strand, counting down.
GACAGACAGACAAACAAAGAGACCGACAAACACAGACAAACAAACAGACAAACAGGTAGACAGACAGACAAAGACGACGAAAACATAACCTCCTTGGCGGAGGTAATAAGAGAGCCGTCTGTCTGTCAGTCCGTCCGTCCGTCTGTCCGAAGCCTTATTTTTCCCCTATCTAATACTGAAGAAAAAAATGCCATTGCACCTAATTTTTTGTTGCCAAACCGTATCCAGGATACGTGCCCGGGAATTCCCACGGCTGTGAAGGCCTGATCACGGGCCTTTGTGAACTTGGTGAAGTTCGTGGACTTTGTGGCCTTGGTGAACTTTATGGACTTGGTGAACTTTATGGACTTGGTGGACTTTGTGGACTTGGTGAATGTAGAAGTATTGTGGAATTATTCGATGGGATGGTAAGATGTTTTCAAATACACATTTTCATGACTTATTCAACAAAAGGGTTGCGTTTGGTGCACTAGTTCATTATAAAAAGGCGTCTGCTCAGCATGAAGATTCAACTACTACGATATCATTCAGCAATGAAAGCGGGGATCCAGAGGCCAAGGATCCAGAGGCTGGGGAGAAAGAGCCCAGAATCCAGAGGCCGGAGATCCAGAGCTATATTTGTCACGGTACCCAAAGCGCTGAAATTGTATGGTATCTCTACTTGTTTTTTAGTAGATGAAGTTTCTCCTATGAAACTCTTAACTGCGTGACGGAGAGACGGACCCACATTGGAGCATGCAAGAGAGCAAGGGAGGGAGGGCGCAAGCAAGCGACCAGCAACTGTGTTTTATTATATAAGTGGATTATACCCTATGCTGTACGCGAGAGAAACCACAGTAACAGTAAGCCATTACCCGAACTTTCTGTACTTGGCGACGACATTTTACGATATTTTGCATCTCAAGTAGCTGGCCAGCCATGAGCGGGAGATTGAATGAAATAAACCAAAAAAATACAGTGATATGTTCAAGAAAACAATATACGAAGGCCTGAGGTCCCACATTCAAATACTTCGACTCGTCCATGTGATGTAAATTTGCTACGTGCGGTCACGGCTAAGTTTTATTTTAGTCCTATTGAGTCCTCCCGTTGCATTCTTTGCTTCCTTGCTGTTACTATGAAACAGTGGACACTTGACCTCCTTGCAACAGTAACCAAACTTCCTCACTAGCACATTGCCCACTACGTGGAGCTCTCGCGTTTCTTTCGCCGTATCCTGGTTGCCACGTAAACTATCAGCAATTTCGTGATCCAGTTGAGAGACGCTGTGAATATGAATGTGCTCTATTATTCATATTATTATTACCTCCGCCAAGGAGGTTATGTTTTCGTCGTGTTTCTCTGTCTTTCTCTTTGTCTGTCTCTTTGTGTTTGTCTGTCACCAAGATAGCTCAAAAAGTTATGAACCGATTTGGACGAAATGTACAGGGTTTGTTAAGTATGTTAGGAAGAACAGCTGATTAACTTTTGGTGAAGATATGTCCATCCATTTGTTTCTTTGTTTATCTGCCTCATTTTTCTCAATGCCATAACTCAAAAAGTTATGGATGGATTTTGGTGAAAATAACATGAGTTGTTAGGTATATAACAAAGAGTAGATGACCAAATTTTGGTAGTGGTCAGTTCGTCCGTTCGTTTGTCACTGTTATTAATTTTATGCTTGTTAGCACAATAACTCAAAAAATAGTGAATGAATCTTTGTGAGATTTATAGTGGTTATTAATAATGCTAAAAGACATAAATGGCTAAATTTTGATGCAGATTGGTTTGTTCGTTTGTATGTTTGACTCATGTTTGTCTTAACGTTTGTTAGCAGTATAACTCAAAAAGTTATCAACAGATTTTCAAGAAAATTGCACAAGCTGATATTATTGTCATAAGGCACAAATGATTAGATTTTGGATTTTATGCGAAGAAAATTACGCTTTCAGAGCCAATTTGAATTTTCTGCTACCGTTGCCGCACTTGGCGAAGGTATGCGCTCTCAGAGTGCTCTAGTTCTTATTAATATTATTATTATTAAAACTTTACGCTCGCCGCCTCCCCCCCCCCCCCACGGACAGGTGACATAACCCAAATGTCTTTGAAGCACCTTGCAACACATGGAAACACAAAACGCTGCTAAAAGCAATAAAAAAAACATTAACAGCTGACTTGAAACGCCTGCAGGCCAACACGACCAAAAGCCGATGCTGGCAATGAATTCCACACCCCAAGAGACGATGGTACGAAGCACGGACCGAACTGATTTGTTCATCACCTCACTTTTTCCAACGTGAAAGAGCTCGCCCCGACCACAGCACGTGTATTATGGTCGTGTAATTCTCCTGGAGACTGTGAAGGCAGGGACAGAAAAATACAACCGATGCCTCTCATTATTGCACACCTTATAAAACATATAGAATTCCTGTGGAACAGGTTCACCAGATCATTATCCGCGCATAGTCTGCTGACCGAAGTAACAAGCCGGCCCAACAACCGTAAATGACTGTCAGCAGCTGAAGCTCAGACCGGTGAGCAATACTCCAACACAGGCAGCAAACAAACATAAAAATATCTGAGATGTGTGACTTTCTCAGCAGTGGGAATTTTTTTTCCGCGGTTCAATATACATGCACTCAGTTTTTGCACTTTTATATTTGATACAATTTTTACCAACTTCCTTTTATTTTTTTGTATCTCCATCCATCACATAATCACGGTACCTGAAGCAGCATTCTCACTATCTACACTAGCACATTGAGCATCTGCATCGGTCAGTCGACTGCCAGGATTACCTTACCAACAGCTTGCTGGAGCTACATTAGTTCACACATATCCATAAAAAACTTGACTTATCCTCCATATTTTTCAAAACCTCTGTGTGTGTTCAAATAATACGACCCGGCCACCATTTTCCCCAAATTGAATTCAGTAACTGAAAACATACGTCAATCAGCACCATTACCTGTCAGGCTTCAAGTGAAGTATTCACTAGTATGCTGAAAATATATCCATTTCATATAATTTTGATTTGTATTCTGCCCAAAGCAAAGCAGTGTCAATAAATTCCATAGAATGGAGGTATGTTTCTAATTGCAGGAAAATCACTACCTCCTGCTATATTTCAATATATCACCACGAATTTTCTATACTACAGTCGAATTTTTGCCTTTCTCGCAGGAGACAAGATACGGACACACCCACTCTGTTGATAGAATTAGTATATGTAACACTTTTTCACTCAAGCGTTGGTATATTTCTGACATGACCGACAAATTGCTTCAATGAACTATCATAAGATACTGTATCTACACCAACACATACTCTGATGCAAAACCTTTATCTCCTATCATGGGTCTCTAGCTACAAATTCCAAGTAAAGGGTATTTTTCATATTTTCGATATTTCACTTATACCAAAGAGCAGAGCAACCATACCAATTTGTAAATTTTCGAGTATAATTGAGTACATGTATTACATATAGTCCATGTTTTGGATTTTAGGACTAGTAGAAAAACATATCACATTAGTGCATGAAACTAGTAGGAATACAAACGGAAGGAAGGAACAACGGTGTCTCATACGCAGCTGACTACGCTCATATGTCACGTTCCTAGTAGCTCACTGTAGGTGTAGGAAGGACGCATACCTAATAGCTCGCTTAGGTGTAAGTAGGTTCGCATCCCTAGGAGCTCGCTGGAGAGGCTCGTAATACCTAGCGCGTATCCTAGGCGCGATATGAGCGTAGAAGGGTGAGTTAGACTAGGTCGAGTGATATCCTTATTTTTTTCTTCTTCTTCTTCTTCAGTTTGTACTCCTACAAGAGTTTCTTGAACTAGTGAGATATATTTATAATCTTAACAAGTTAAAATTTTGACGACTTTATGATGTATGTACTCAGCATATTTGTAAATTTACACATCGGTACGGTTGCTCTGCTCTCTAGCATAACTGAAGTAATGAAAATCTGAAAAATAGCAACAACTTGGTGATTTTGTGATACATTTGTAGCTAAGGTCCATCAGCAGCGTATGTGTGGAGGCATTTTGTCTCCTCTCCTACAAGAAAGGCAAAAATTAAACCGTTTCATGAAGTATCTGTGATGAATTATTGATTTTTACAGGAGGTTGTGCTTCTCCCGCTATGGAAAGTATATCTCAGTACTATCGAAGTTGTTGACATTGTGTTGTTTTGGGCAGAATACAAATCAAAACTATATGAAATGGATATATTTTCAGCATACTAGTGAATACTTTACTTAAAGCCTGCCAGGTAATGGTGCTGATTGATGTATCTTTTCAGTTACTGAATTCAATTTGGGAAAATGGTGGCCGGGTCGTATTACATGAACACACTCAGAGTTTTTGAAAAATATGGAGTATAAGTCAAGTTTGTTATGTGCGTGTGTGAACTATTGCAGCTCCAGCAAGCGGGTGGTAAGGTAATCCAGGCCGTTGACTGACCGATGCAGATGCTCCATCTGCTAGTGTAGATAGCGAGTATGCAGCTTGAGGTACCGTGAATATGTGATAGATAGAGAGACTCACTCAGTCGGTGTATGCGTACAGACACAAAATAAATACGAAGTTGGCAAACTTTTTTGTATTAAATATAAAACTGCCAAAACTGTGCGCATGTATAATTCGTATATTAAACCGAAGAAAAAAACCCTACCGCCTAGAAAGTCACATATCTCAATGGTATAGAGCACATTTGTGTAAGCAGCATGTCTTATCTGGACCACAATATTACTGAGAATTTCGTGTTAACCAGGATACGGAGAAAGAAACGCGGGAGCTCCATGTAGTGGACAATACGCTAGTGTGCGAGTTTGGTTACTCATGTGAGGAGTGTGTCAGCTGTTTCATAGTTGTTGCTACTACATATGTACTGCAGGTCGTCCTGGTTGCATTTTGGCAGAAGAGTATTGAATGCCTACGCGTGCCCTATAATGAAACATTTCGTTGGTTTATGAATGTATCGAGATTAGTAAGTGCAAGTGTGAGAATGGTTTATACAGGCTGCAAATCTAAACAAGGAAATGCACATTCACTCATCCAATCAGGTTTAGGTAAGTATGAACAATAATATATGGGGTGAGTCAGAATTTAACTACTGTACCAGCTGTAAACATCACCTGGTCCCTTGAGCTGCAGCTGCACTTCAAATAACTATGAGCACTAATTGTCCCTGTGGGCGTTAAATGCAACTGCAAGTATGCACTGTACCTCCGAGTTAAAGTGCCGTTCCTTAGCTCTGAGCACCACTTTAACATGCGCGCGTCAACTGCACCAGTGGTCATGAATTTTGCCTGCAATCACTAGATGCACGGGTGAATACCAAGTGCACATGTACGCGCTATTTGTACCTGTGAGCATCCATTGGACCATTGAGCACCGCCAGTATCAGCGTCCGCCGCCATATTTACCAGCCGAGTTGAACCACCACAACACATGTTCAGTTCGTCCTGACGCAAGTGCGCTCCCTGCCGCACCGGCGGTCAGTGTTTTAGTGTACGTGAACGTAGTGATGTGTTGCGTGCGGGCTGTTGGGACGTGCTAGTTGTTGTGGGCGTTATGACGTGCGCTGTTACGAGGAGCATGGGACGTGCGGGCTGTCAAGGCTTACAGGTTGTTGTGAAGTGCCAAGGTGTGCGGGCTGTTGTGATGTGCAGGCTGTTGTGGTGTGCAGGCTGTTGTGGTGTGCAGGCTGTTAGCATAAGCGGGCTTTTGAGAAGCGAATAGGAAAAGAGCGAAGTTTTGGAGTACATTTGGGTAGACTGGAGCGGAAACTTAAGAATATCACTCTTATTTCCTGCTGATATTTTGTGAGGTGTACTAGCTCCAGATCCATATCAAGCGACTAAATTTATAACCCTTCTCGTTGCCAGAGATGGACATGTAACTAGTTACTGTAACGGCTTAAGTATACGGGCGTTACTTTTTGTAACGAGTACCGGTAACGCCTAAGCAATTTTAGAAACGTAGCGAGTAACGGTAAGTAACGCCCGGGTGGATTTTATCTAAAGTAACAGAAACTGCCGTTACTCGTTCCTCGTTACATATTCAAAATTTGCCGAAAATAGGAGATATGAGATCTTGGCAAAGAGAAAGTTGTGCTGAAGGAGTGGTATCATGATCTTGGAAATATATGCCTATTTTGGGAATTGAAGTACAATGCTTTTAGGATACACATATATTTAAAAAAAAAAACTAGAGCGCTTTGGGGCGAAAGACTGTCACCCACGGTGGGGGAAAATTCAACACAGTCATTTTTTATGGCCAGCTTACTCTAGAGTTCTGGCATTTTTTCACATTTCCGTCAACCCACGTGACCGTCTGAAAAGGCTCAACTCCTTTTGCCTCTTTTTGTGGGGAGTTATAGATTCAATGCCGTCATTTTTGATGGCCAGCTAAGTCACAATTTTTTTTTTTTTTCATTTTTCTTTTTCTATGTCTTGAAAGTAGATATGGGTTTCATCTAGATTTGTGGGTTCTACTCGAAGTAGCATTATTATTGACCTCTTAATAGTCTCAGTGCACCCAACTGCTCCAATGCAGCAATAAAAGATGGGTTTTTATTTTCTTCAACACTGATTATTAAGTTTTTAGTGTTGCTGCTGCTGCTGATTTACGTGTATCAACAATAGCCAGCGTTTTCTTCAATCGCTTTTTATTAAACGGGTTTATTTGGAACTAGAGCACTCTGAGAGCTCAATTCTCCGCCAAGCATGGCAATGTTAACGAAAAATTCAAACTGGTCTCGAAACTAGGATTTTTTTCTTTCTCATCACCAAAATTCGGTCGTTTGCGCCTCTTGACAGTAATAACAGTTTATGCAGTTTTCTTGTAGATCCGACCGTAACTTCATTTGTTATGTTCTCCAAACGCTAAGCCAAACATTAGTCAAACACACAAACGGACGGACCGATCATCACCCAAAGTTTGTCCTTAGTGCATTGTAACATTTCTAACTTTTTCTGCAAATTTTAAAAAGATCCGTTCAGAACTTTTTAAATTATGTTGCTGACCAACATAAAATCAAACAAAGAAAAAGCAGACAAACAGATCATCAAAAAATCTGGTATCTGCTTTTTGTAACATATCTAACAATTTGTGCAAATTTCGTGAAATCCTCAGTAATTTTTTGAGCTACAATACCAAGAAAAAAAGGGAGACAGACAAATGAAGGAATCTTCACTAAAATTCAGTCATCTTTTCTTCCTAACATTCCTAACAAACCCAGGAAATTTCGTAAGTTCCGCGCTCAAGTTTTTGAGTTATTTTGGTGACAGAAAAACAAACAGAAAACTAGTAAGACCAGCAGTCTAACTCGACAAAAACATAACCTCCTTGGCGGAGGCAATAACTACCCCAAAGTTCAACCGAACTCTACTGCTGATTATACTAGCATTAATGACACTTTCATAATCACTGATCACTCAGCCAGGTTGATAAATTATTACCTCCTCCAAGGAGATTGTGTTTTAGTTGAGTTTATTTGTTTGTGTGTCTGATTGTTATAAACCAAGATGAGTAAAAAAAATATATAAACAGATCCTTACGAAATATACAGGAATTGTTAGGGATGGTAGGAGCAGCAAATAATTAACTTTTAGGAAGATCCGTTCAACCGTTTGCTAGTCAGCCTCTTTTTTATCGAAGTTGTTATGATAATTACTGAGAGTGAATTACAAAATTTTTGTGTTAATCTGTTTGCCTCTTTATTTGTTTCCATGTTTGCTTTTCTATTTGTTAGTAATAGAACCCAAAAAGTAAAAAGAATAAAGTTTCAACAAAATGATATTATTTAAACGTTTTGGGATGTCTGCTCCCTTCTTCAGAATGTAAAATAATTTATGAAACAGTAAAAAAGAAAATTTTTTCCCTTATTAGCAAAAGGCAGAGACGCTGTCAGAGGAGTTGTACAATGCGAGTGACCGGGGTAAGTTCGGAATTAACAGCAAATACAATGCTTTGTACAGAAGAATGATTATGTCCTTGGACTTGCTCTTGAAATTCATAGTTATGAATCCCTGTACTCTGCTTGCCATTTTCACTCTTGTCAACGTCGTCACTGTGTTGTAGAGTGTGGCAATTAATCCCAGGTCACGTAGAATGACAGCTGTCAATTCTATCCCGTTCATTTTCAATCGGGTTGAGAGGTTCTCCGGCCCAACGTGCATTGCTGAAAATTAATTTTGTCGACACAAAACTCATTTGCCACGTAGCGGCTCATTCCATGAGACGGTCAAGATCTTGTTGGAGCTCAGTTCTATTCTATCTCTGCCAGGATGACGTAGTTTTAGTGTCACCTGCAAATTTATTGCTTCTGCTGCTAATATAAAGATCAAGATCATTGATCGAAATTATGAGAATTAGTGAGCCAAGCACTCTACCTTGTAGAATCTCAGATCAGACAGCCGCCCAGTCTCACCTTGCAGTTTCACTTGTTGCTGCAGATCAGTGAGCCATACCCAGATCTAGCGCGAATTGTCTCCCTAGATGCCATGCGCTTTTAATTTTTTTTTCTATAACTATTGATGGGGGAATTTGTCAAATGCCTTTTGGAAGTCTAAGTTAATAAGGTTCACAATTTTTTCTTTGTCTCTAGTTTCGAAGTCCAGTAAGTTGGTTAAGCACCTTGTTCTATCTCAGAAAGCGTGCTGAGTATCAGAAATAAGCTGGGGCATTGGCAGGTAGTCAGTGATTCGCTTATTCAGGAGGCATTCGATTGTTTTGCGGGTGGCCGAGGTAAGACTAATAGGTCGATAGTTACAGGACCTTTTCCTATCCCCCTTTATTTTTACCGGGAACACGTTAGCAAGTTTTCGATCTTGGGGAATTTCTCCCGTGCTTAGAGGCGGATTTAATATTTCGAGCAGCTGTGCTGTAATTACTGGAGCCATTTCCCGCTGAACACGAGGCGAAAGATTATCAGGGCCATTGGATTGGTACACATACAGGTGGGTCCGTTCCTGAAGGATATCATGCTCCGTAAAACATATGTGTCGGGAGGAGCTACCAGTATCAGTGCTGACTTCAGCAAATTCTTACATTTTGAATGGTAAATACCGAGGTGACATATTCATTCAGGGTAGTAGTACCTTTGTCACTTAAGTCATCGTTGATTTCACAGTCGTGGGTTTGAGAGAGCCTATGGTTTCTTTGCTGAGTCATCTTTCATTTATATATTTATAGAATGCTTTTGGATTTTGTTTCGGCATAGCGGCTACGGAAACTTTTTCTCGTTTAGTAGTCCTGACTTGTCTCTTTATTTTTCTACATGCTACAGTAGTATGTGATTGTGCCTCTTCTCATCCGTTGGATTACGTTTCCAGGCTTTGTAACACACTTTCCGCCTGGCAGTGCAGTTTTTGACGGTTCGATTCAAGCAGACCGGATCATTGCTGATACAACCTCTCTTCTTTGTGATGTGTCTTTCAGCTACACTGCAGGTGCTTGTCTTCAAAATTTCAAAGCATTTTTCTGTAGTAGTAGTAGTAGTAGTAGTGTACTATTGATGAAGGCATTTGTTCCAAATCTGCGCTTTTGAGCCTTTATTGCCTTATAAATTGGTTTCATTGGCTAATTCACCCGGGTTTTGGGTTGGGTTAGGTTAGATTAGGATAGGTTAGGTTAGAATACGTATTGCTAGGTTGGCTAGAATGATAAGGTTATGTAAAGTTACGTTGGATCAGGTTAGGCAAAGCAAGGAAAGGTTCGTTTTACCGGGGTTGACGCTGCCGAATTGAGAAAAAGTTACCAACGCACAATTTCTTAACCCGATGCTTTCTAGGCTATCCTCAACTGACAAAGCTGTTGTTACTGATGACATGAACGTGGATTTATTGCAACCGGATGAGAGTGATCTAACCTTTATCGACACTATGACTTCGTATTACTTTGCTCCCGTGATAACTCTTCCTGCTTATGTCGGGGCGCATTCCCAAAAATATTAGATCATATTTGGACAAACCATCTTGAAAATATAAATTCAAGCATGTTTGAGATCGATATAACAGATTATTATGCAATATTTACTATGCTCAATATACACCCTAAAATAGAATCTGTCACTAAAACCTTCAGAGATTCTTCAGAGCAAACCTTATCTTCTCTCAAAACCGAAGTGCAGTCCTATTTTGAAGCCACTGAATCTCTAAGCTATCATCAATTTAGCAAAAAGGTTCGTGACATCTATGAACATTTGTGCTCATTGCACGTTTGTGACATCCATGAACATTTGTGCTCATTGTACGACCATTGCTGTTCTATCAGACAACAAATTATGTCTGAGAACAGACTGTTGAAGCCCTGGATTACAACTGAAGTGCTCTCGGTCATTAAACGCAAGCATGAGGCCTACAGGTCCTATAAACTAGGTTTGGTACCTCGGGAGTACTATATTCGCCTTCGAAATGCTATACCAGCTCTATTAAAGAAAGCAAAGGCCACTTATTTTGGAAACAAAGTTAATAATTATAGCAAAGATATTAGAAAGGCCGGGAAAGAATTGAATTATCTCTTGAGACATTCCAGTAAGCCGAATTCTGTACCCGAAATTGTTGTTTACGGTGAGGTGATTACTAATCCTAATCGTGTTGCATCGCTTTTTAATGAATTCTTCATCGGTGTAGGAGCTGCCCTACACTGCGCTTCAAGTGTGAGTTCGTTCATTCCCAGGCCGACCTCGCCAAATGAAGTTGCTGCAGTCATTCGGTCATTTCCCAGCATGGGATCTAACATACAACTTATACCGATTCATATCTTCAAATTCGCAGCAGATGAACTTAGTCCAGTTATCTCTCGGCTATTCAATGAATCCTTATCTGCTTGCGTGTTCCCCGACTGCCTGAAATTGGCTCGAGTTTTTCCCATATTCAAGTGTGGTGATAGAATGAGTGTTGGTAATTACAGGCCCATTTCTACTCTGCCGACATTGGCGAAGGTCTTTGAGAAACTTATGTCTGTTCGCTTAAATAAATTACTGAGGGTTACCTTGTTACCTTGCTGAGAGTCAGTTTGGGTTCAGAAATGGGAACAGTACTTCTGACGCTATACTTGAATTCACAGACTTCGCGTATGAAGCTATGAACAAGGGTCGGGCGCTTATTGCTGTTCTGCTCGACTTCTCAAAGACCTTCGACACGGTCAACCATGAAATTTTTTTAAATAAACTAGACTATCTCGTTATAAAAGGTCACAATACTCTGTTTAAATAGTATACACTCAGCTGTAATGAATGTGAATATGGGGGTTCCACAGAGGTCACTACTGGGGCCAATATTATTTCTTATATATATTAATGACATGTACCGCTCAGCTCCGGAGTTGCAGTTCATTCATTTTGCCGATGACACCACAGTCTTTACAACTAACGAAAATATAGATGATCTCTACGGTTCTGTCAATGGAGATTTAGCTAAAATTGATACTTGGCTAAGGGCTAATAGACTTTCACTCAATATTTCAAAACAATTAGGCGATTAACCATTCGTAATTAAGAAATATCATAGCAGCACAGTGCAAAGTTCCTTTCGTAACATTAGACGATAAATTAAGCTATAAACATCATATCAATCTGCTAAGTAACAAATTGTCCCGCTCACTCGGCGTGATGTTCAGACTGTCTTCTCTTGTGCCTGCGTCTGTACTAAACAAGTTATGTTTTTCTTTATTCTATTCGGTGATGAGTTGCGGAATCACTGCGTGGGGTAGGTCGGAACAGGTAGCCCTAAAAAAATTAGGTCATTGCAGAGACGAGCCGTATCTCTTCTACCGCATGGTCATGCGCCTAACGCATTTAAGGAGCCTATGATTCTCTCGTTTGATAAGGCCTACAGATACTTCATTCTGATAATATTCTTTAAGAATCTCTCTGGTGGTGATCATAACCATTTTTTTTTTTCACAAAAATAGGTAATCTGAGGCCTGCTCATGGGTACCTAACTAGATTTTCAAAGCTGGACAAAATTTATCCTCGGCTAATGTTGAAGACCGGATACCAAACATCGTTTACATATTCCGCAATTTCGCCCTGGAATGAGTTGCCCTTGCAAATTAGAGCTGAACAAACTGACGAAGCATTCTAGAGGGAGCTGAGGAGGTACCTGATTCATACTGATGTCCCTGGTGATACATGACATCAAATGTGCTGTCACCAGCCGTGGGGTTAGTTAGGTTCGCCCAGGAAGCAAAGAATGCAACGGGAGGACTCAATAGGACTAAAATAAAACATAGCTGTGACCGCAGGTAGCAAATTTACATCACATCGGCGAGTCGAAATGTTTTAGGTGTGGGACCTCAGACCTTCGTATATGGTTTTCTTGAACATATCAGCGTATTTTTTCGATTTATTTCATTCAGTCTCCCGCTCACGACTGGCCAGCTACTTGAGCTGCAAAATATCGAAAAATGTTGTCGCCAAGTACAGAGAGTTCGGGCAATAGGCTAACTGT
>LQNS02277097.1:6311051-6321395 GCA_001587735.2 Parhyale hawaiensis | reverse complement strand
GAAGATTTTTCTGGTGAAATTAGTTAAAATACTCCTAGGCTGCTCAGCCATAGATTCGCCGATGTGACGTCACTTTTTGCTGCTAATTTTTCGTGAGTCCTCCCGTTACGCTCTTTGCTTCCTGGGTTCGCCTTACCAAGATTGTAGGGTGTGGTGCTTCCAGGTCGCGCTATCGTCTTTCACGACGGAATGTGTGCGTCTTTATGTACGCAGATCGTATACGCGTGAGCGGCGTTCAAGTTGGTGCACCGCGCTTCATGCTGTATTGCTAATTGAGTTGGGTTAGGTTAGGTAAGGTTTGGTTAGAAGGTTAAGTTAGAAGGTTAGGTAAGGAGGTTAGGTTATGGTAGGTTATTGTAGGTTAGGGTAGGTTAGGTTAGGCTAGGCTAGGTTAGGTTGGCCTAGGTAGTGTTTATTTTAGTGGTGGCGAGCAGGAAAGCTTACCTGACCGCAAAATCGTCGTGAGAGACGATAGTGCTTCCGGGTCTGTCCTCTGAATTCCTTCGCTTTGGTTGGGCTAACAGGAGTCTCTATTGCGTGCCGATTGGCTGCTTTCTATTTTGTACTCCTGTTGGTGGTTCTGTGTTGTGCTCTTCTTCTTTCCCGACTTACTGTTCCCGTGTGTGCAACTGTGCATGCACTTCGGGGTGCCATTCTACGTAGGTTTCGCCTTCCAGATCAATTAACTTTCTCTATTTCTCCTTACATGCCTAACAATCCCTGCAAATTTCTTCCAAATCGGTTCATAACTTTTTGAGTTATCTTGGTGACAGACAGACAGACAAGCAAACAGACAGACACGACGAAAACATAACCTCCTCGGCGGAGGTAAATATGCAACTATCGGCTTATTTATCATATACACTATACATATTTTTTACGTAAATAGGCGAATAAATACATAATAAGATTGAGCACTCTGAGAGTGCATACCTCCGCCATGCAAGGCAGCGGTAACGAAGAATTCAAATCGGCTCCAAAACCATGATTTTCTTTACATCAACACTAAAATTTGTTCATTTGTTCCGTTTGCTAATATTAACAGTGTCCGTAATTGCCTTGGAGATCCGTTCATAGCCTTTTGAGTTATGCTGCTAAAAACATTTTAACAAACATAAGTCAAACACAGAAACGGACCAACCGATCATTACCAACATTTCCTGAAAATTTTACAACAATCCATCCATAATTTTTTAGATATTGCGCTAATGCCGATGTCATACATTAGTCAAAAGAACGAGTATCGCCTTCTTTTCGTTCAAATGTGTTGATGTGCCCATTTAAATAGTACAGTCTACAGTCTTCCGACTGAAGTGATTCAGTGAGGTTGTGTACCCACGGTGCTCTGCACAAGCGCAATAAACTGTCAAGACCATAGAGTCATAGGCAATAAAACAATCGAGCGCCAGTGCTTTGTGAACAAAATACTAGAAGGACAACTCCTAAGCCCGAAGTGCACGTATCGCCTATTAGTTGATTTGACATGAAGGGCAGAAGTAATAACAACTAGAGCACTCTGAGAGCGCATACCTCCGCCAAGTGAGCCAACGGTAGCAAAAATTCAAATTGGCTCTGAAACCATAATTTTCTTTGCATAAACTCCAAAATCTAATCATTTGTGCCTTTTTATATTAATAACAGCTTGTTCATTTTTTTTTTTTTTTGAAGATCCGTTCATAACTTTTTGAGTTATACCGTTAACAAACGTTATGACAAATATGAGTCAAACATACTAACTAACCAACCGATCTGCACCAAAATTTGATCATTTATGTCTTTTACCATTAATAATAACTCCTATGAATTTCATAAAGATCCATTCATTGTTTTTTGAGTTACTGTACTAACGAGCATAAAATTAAAAACAGTGACAAACGAACGAACGAACAAACGGACCATTACCAAAATTTGCTTATCACTCTTTGTTATATACCTAACAACTCATGTTAATTTCATCAAAATCCATCCAATACTTTTTGAGTTATGACATCAAGAAAAATGACGCAGACAAACAAACAAACAAACGGATGGTCATATCTTCACCAAAAGTTATAATCATCTGTTCCTCCTAACATGCCTAACAATCCCTGTAAATTTCATCCAAATCAATTCATAACTTTTTGAGTTATCTTGGTGACAGACAAACATGCAGGCAGACAGACAGACAGACAGACAAACACGACGAAAACATAACCTCCTTGGCGGAGGTAAAAATTAGAAAGCAGAGCGTCCTCAGTATAAACAGTGAATTTAGTGAACAAGAAAATGTAAGTGCAGACAGTGATAACTTAGAATATAAGTGTTCTGTGTGTCAATCTGAGAAGCCTAGCAAAATAGTGAAGTGTTCACTGTGTAAGCAACATGTCTTCCACGCCTCGTGCCTGGCAATCAATCAGAGTGTCAGGTATCATTTTACCATTTGCCCACCTGGACACGGATGTTCAGTGTCTGACGGACCGAACGTGAACCAAACCTGGGTTTGTGGAAAGTGCAAGGATGCAAATACAAGACAGAAATGAAAATGGTGTGCTTTGGTTGTAAGTTCATCTATTGCGCTAAATGTTCAGAATTAACACAAGGTGAAGTAGATATTTTCAACAGGTTGCCAGAGAGTTGCAAATAGTATTGCAAGGATTGCCCATGCAGTCCCGAAAAAGAACATAAACGCAGCTCCTCCCATGCTAATGACTCAAGGGCGTGTGAAACTCACATGGCAACAAATGAGGTACTGTCTCATGGACGAAATGTAAGCGACAACAGTCAAGAGACACGTAGCGTCTCTACCTTGAGAAATAATTCAACTGTGAAAGATAAATCTGAGGAAGAAAATACTAAGAGAAACGTAATATGCCGGTTCTACGCAAAGAACATCTGTAAATACATGATTTCAGGCAAAGGGTGTCACTTTTTCCATCCGAAATGATACTCAACGTTCATGAAATACGACACCTATGGCTGCAAATCCCGGAAAATTTGTGGTTTATTCCCCCCCCCCCTTTGTTTGTCCGATAAGGAGAATGCCTGGATCCTTCATGTTGCGAAACTCACCATACGCACTGCTAGTTCTGAACCCCATTCGTGGCGTCGAAGGGACCACGGGGAAATCACTACGATATTGTGGCATACACAAAGTCATTCTCACTCACAAGCCAGCAGGCAAAGCGAAAGATTGTCAGAGCGCGAGAAAAAACCGTATAGGAATGATAACAACCCTGCTACTAGCGCACAGAACCAAGCTGACACGAGTGGGTCCTTCCAAGATAAGAAACAGGACATTCATTCAGAAGATAGAAAATTTTTTACAGGGTATCAAAAGATGCTGTCAATGGGCAAAAAGAAAACCAACAGCCGACTTGGCACCCACAACATCAGGAAAATCCCGCACAAATGTGGATAAGAGGTTAAATAAACTGCCAAATCAACCATCGAAGAAACGATGCAATGACCCAAAAGAACTAAAGAGTAGCCAAAAATTAAACAAATTTTATGTGGTCAATATCCACGGCCTATGCACAAAAACTACAGAAAGCAACTAATACTAAGAGACATTGCAGGTGAAGCAAATTCACTCTTCCTTGCAATTACTGAAGCACACCTAAATGAGAGTATTTATGAAGCTGAGGTCAAAATGGAAAACTATACTGTGCACAGGTGTGACCCAGAAAACCGTAAATGCGGCGGAGTAGCGTTGTATGTGAAAGAACAGCTTGGCTCACACGTTCTTCAGAAATTCTCGAATAGCATGTGTGAAATTCTAATTGTAAAAATAGAAAAAAATTAAACTCGTTTGTGTGGTGTGCTATCGACCGTCAAAATGTGCTTCTGAGAAATTTGCAGAACTACTCGACCAAATTCACACACATTGCAGTAGACTTGATAGTAAGTACAGTGTAACAGGTGGAACCACTTTCGTTAGTGCAGATGATTACTTCGCCAACAAGGAAAGACAACATCTTAGATCTCCTCTTTGTACAGAATACCGAATTTGTGAAGAATATCAGCACCCAAGATACAGCTTTGTCTGATCACAAACTCATTGATATCACAACCCAGTTCAGTTGCTATGAAGCGAGTGACTCAAAGAATAATGGGCAAAATGGCATAAATAGTCTTCGAGATTTAAATGCTTTCAATAATCAGGTAAATTGGGAAGGTTTGAACGATGAGCTGCGGTCGGTAAACTGGGACGCTCTTCTAAATGACTCAACTCAAAGTGAAACAATGAACGAAATCTTTGAAAACGTTCTGTTGGAAAAGTGCGTGCAATACCATCCACCGGCTAGAAGGAAATGTCCTAAAAATCGCCACCATAAATTCCGCAAAAGCTTACTAAAGAAAAGAGCAAGATTGATAAAAAGACAAAAGTCATCAAGTGTATTACAGCGACAAACTGAATGCCTGCGAAAACTGGAAGAGATTGAACATCAACTTGCAAAACCTCATGATGAAGAGATACACGAAAAAGAACTGAAAGCCATCAAGCAGATGAAAGAAATCAGTAAGTACCTCTTCTCTTTTGCATCAAATTACGCACCTCTGAAGATAAAAATAGGACCATTATTGATGCCAATGGATCAATGACTGATAACGATCAGGAGATGAGTGAAATACTGAGCCGTCAATACAAGAAAGTTTTTGGCAAAAGAACAGTAACCCTGATGTTCAAGTATTAGAAGCAACTGATAACTACCTAATGGATTTTTAAGTCACACAATTGAGCACTGAATTAGCCATCGATGAAATTAGCGGAAACAGTGCTTCAGGACCAGATGATGTTCCTGCAAGCTAAGCATTTCTTACCCGCTCTACTTCATGTGGCGCAAATTATTGGACGATGGTGTTATACCAAGCACTTATAAATACGCAATCATTACCCGAATCCCCGAAGCCGGAAATAGTACAGATCGAGCTAACTATAGACTTGTCTCATTAACGAGCCACGTAATGAAAGCGCTTGAAAGGGTGTTCCGTAAACACCTAGTGCACCATCTAGAGAGTAATGACCTACTCACATCAAAACAACGCGGTTTTCGACATAAACGTTCCACTACTATAGGAGCATTATGATTCCATCGTAGAGACATTGCACCAAGGAAAGAATGTGGACGTAATCTATTTAGATTTTGCTAAGACTTTTGACAAGGTTGGCCAAGGAATCGTAATGTTGAAACTTTCCCGCATGGGTAACCGTGGAAAATGTTTCGCTGGTTTGAAGCATTCTTGTCAAATAGAACCAAAAGTGTTCTTGTCAACAGCAAAGTCTCATCCAGACAGCCGGTACTCGGGGGCGTACCACAAGGCACCGTGCTTGGGCCTGTTCTCTTTCTCATTATGATCAATGACATGGGGTACGGATGTAATTATGCAGTTCCTTCGTCATTTGCTGACGATAAATGAATACTAGCTGCTGTGCAATCTGTGGAAGACGTGCTGTCTGTGCAGCAAGATTTGGAAAGTATCTGCCAATGGTCGGTAGATAATAAAGACATTTAATGAAACAAAATTCGAACTGCTAAGATACAGAAAAAACCAAGCGCTCTTTGAATCCACGCAATATACCACCCGCGATGGGCATCAAATTGAAAGAAAAACAGTTTTAAGAGACCTCGGGGTAAGAATGCAAGACGATGCTACCTTCGAAGAGCAAATTGCTAGAGTTATCGCTCTGGGAAAAAGATATAGTGGATGGATTTTACAAACTTTCCCATTACGAGCAGTAGATGTAATGCTCACACTATGGAAGCAATTAATTCTTCCTAGAATAGAATACTGTTCCTCACTTTGGATGCCGAGTACAAGAAAAAAGCTTGAACAACTTGAAGGTATCCAACGATCGTTCACGGCCAGAATTCGAGGTATGCAGGAGCACGACTGCCACAAACGAAATAGCTGTCTCCACTTGTATTCAATACAACGAAGATTCGAGCGATTTACAATTATATATGTTTGGAAAATTCTGGAACGTATCACTGTGCATATGGATGAGCGGATTGTCGCCAGACACTCGGAAAGAACTGGAAGGACTTGTGATCTTCGCATTCCAAGCAGAGATGGCGGAAAAGCAGTCGCCACAAAATATTCTAATAGCTTCGCTGTACGGGGAGCAAGATTGTTTAACAAAATGCCTCGGCATATCCGAAACGGCACTGATATCAAAGTTGTAGAGTTAAAAAATTTGCTGGATTCTCATTTAAGAAGAATACCAGATAGACCAGCGGTCAGCATTTACGTGCACTGTGGAGATAATTCGCTGCTGGCTCTCATTTTGGTCGCTAATATCGGCACCACAGAAGACACCCAGCAGAGTGACTCCACACGCGTGGGGTGACTGTGAACAACGTCACCTGGACTTCTTCTGAAGACCCTCAAGAAGAAGAACACACATGTAAAGAATTTTTGTTATAAATCCTCCAGATATAATGAGATGCCCGAAGGTTAGCTAACTGCACTTGCGGAGTAAACTGAACTGACTGTCAACATTTTTGCACCATTCCTTGGCAATCAAAGCTGTGTTTACAGGAATTCAACATAACGTTCGGACGAAAATATGACGATACTCGTTTTTTAGCTAGCGTGTGTCATCGCCATAAAAATCATTTTAACAAACATAAGTCAAACGGATTCACCGATCATCACCAAAATTTAATCAATTATGCCTTTAAACATTATTAACAATTTTTGAAAATTTCATAAAGAGTCATCCATATTTTTTGAGTCATTGCGCTAACAAGCATACAATGAAACACGGCGACAAACAAACGAACGGACATATCATCACAAAAATTGATCATTTACTCTCTCTAAAATCCCAACAACTCATGTAAATTTCTTGAAAATCTGTCCATTACTTTTCAAGTTATGGCACTAACCAAAATTAGGCAGACAAAAAATAAACGGATGGCCAGATCTCCACCAAAAGTTATTCATCTCTTCCTCCTAACATATCGAACAACCCATGTAAGTTTCGTCAAAATCCATCCCTCCCTAACTTTTTGAGTTATCTTGGTGATTGACAGAATAGCACACAGACAAACCTGATGAAAACATAACCTCCTTGGCGAGGTGATAACTCAGGATTTACCACGTGAAGGTGGTTGCATTTCGAGTCCCACCCTAACCGACCCCATCCTCCCCTCCATGGTTAAATTAAATTAAGCTGATGGATTGAAATCTTTTTAACTGTCAAATTTTAAACTTTTTTCTGGAACTGATTTTATTTTCTATTAATCCATCTCTAGAAAGATTACCAGCTACTTGCAGAGCAGCATCAGTAACAAGCTTCACTAGCAAGTAGCTGGTAAAATTTTTAGAGATGGATTAATAAAAAATAAGATCAATTCCAGAAAAAGTTCCAAAATTTGGCCCTAAAAATATTTCAATCCATCAGCTTAATTTAATTTGACCATGGAAGGGAGGATGGGGTCGGCTGGACTCGAAATGCAACCACCTTCACGCGGTTAGTACTGAGTAATTTATTATGTATTTATTCGCATATTTACTTGAAAAATACATGATCAATAAGCCGAGAGTTGTATATTTACATCTATATTATAATTCTGCATAAGGCTCCATCCATCCGTACGTCCGTCCCTGCGACGGTACGTGACGCTTTTCACTATTAGCTAGGGCCAAATTTAACTTGCCAGAAGTTCTACTTTTCTCTGGGAGGAAGCTCAATATCTTTCTTCTTTTCGTTTGCTCTTGAAGAAAATTTCAGTAAGTTTCGAAACGAAGACATGAAGTTCCTTTTGCACGTATCATACCTACATACCGTACCGATTTTCATACCTTGAAATATTCACGTTGCTGAGGTCGTATAGCGATCCAAACAAGGGAAAATTTGTATTCAGACTACGATGCAGCGAACTGTTCTGAACTGCTTCATTCTAAAGCTTTTTGAAGTGAAAGCGCGATGTTCAAAGAAATCCCGTGAGCTAACAGAAAAAGTGCTTTCGGTGACATGAATCAATTATTGAAAAAAGTGGCTGAGTCTGTTGTATTTTTATTTTGTGGGAAAAGTATCGTACATATAAAGTGCAAAGTAGTCACGGGTCCTGATATTGCATTGAACTCATCAAATTCACCGACGAAAAATGAAAATATTAAATAATATGAAAGCTTAAATAATATGAGAAATAAAGGTTAGCGAAGGTGTGTAAATACTGTATAGAAGAAAACAATTAGAAGAGTACCTCCGAATAATGAGATAGCTACAGTCTATTGGTTTTTATGCTGTGTTTATTTCTAGCTATATTATGAAATACTAGGGCGAAAACTTTGCTGGTGAACATCTGCGAGGTCCACCGGTGCTGTAGTGTCGGGCATACGCGGCTATGTTGAGCCCCCTGCGTACGAGTCGAAATACGGAAGCGCTTCACGTTTTTGGAATACATGTTTTTGTGCGGGAGACAATGGCTGAATCAATTAAGACACATCGATTCGAAATAGGTACAACTGCGAATTGAAGCTCAATAAAAATTGACAGATTCGAAACTGAGCAAGTGGCCCTGGTTATAGCGGAATAGCTGGCGCGGTTCGGAGTTGAAACAGTTTTTAAATGCAATAATATTAGACAATCTGAAACTGCACACACACCAGCTTAATGGAATTGATAGGGAGAAACTTTCCCACGTTTCGAGGTTAGAGGTTACACGGCGTTCGTAAGGATTAAGAGACAGGCGCTATATATGGAGCAGGTTAGGTTGAGGATCTGTATTAGGTCGAATTAAAGTGAGTTATAGTAGCGTAGGTTAGGATTGCTTCATTTTGCAACGTGGGAACACTAACCAACCGTGGAATTTCCACGGGTCCGGCTAGTACCCTGTAAATCTTCTAAACGCAATAATTACAATCTAATAAATACATCTCTGAATGATGTCAAAAATTTGTCGTATAATAATATAGGGCAGTTATATTACAAGTTTATAGGTTTTGAAGCAGTGGAAGATACTGTTCAAATTGCCTCAAACTTTCACAGTAGTTTCTATACATTTATATAAAGTATTTGTAAGGTAGACGTAGGCATTTAAATTCATATCTAATTTTTGGTGATTTTTTTAAAAAAGTGTGCATATTTTAAGTGTCCAAAAACCATTTTTTACGCCTATGAGGCAGTAGAAGATTGTGTTTTTATTGTTGAAACAGGAAAATAATAAAAAGTCAAATTATTTACTGTACTTTTATAGGTAGACACAAGAAAAATTAAATTTAATCTAAAAAAGTATATATATTGAGCCTTTTTTGTATAATTTGAGTCAAATTTTTTTTTTTTTTTTCATGTGCGTTGAGGCAGCAGAAGATGAAGGCCGATTGAACTCAAATTTGACACTAGTTTTTTTCTCATAGGGTAGCAACTTTTTATAACTGGATCGTTTTGATATTAAAAAAAATTTAAAACGATTCACCCTACAGCCCAATCAATGAAACTATTTTTGCTTGAACGGTTCCAGCTCCAACAGATTAAGTACATAATTATCATAGAATACCTTATAGATCTTGGGTCTTCTGTGCAGTTCACACGACCATCAGTATGACAGTGCTAGCATCAACAGTTGCAGTTGCTGGTAAACATGGTCCTCGTGTGAGGCCAGCCGGTCTCCTGGCCTGTTGCGGTCTTGTCATATTGTGGATGACTTTCGGTAAGCAATGTTTTTGCCACAAATGTTTATTAGTTTCCATGTCAATCTGAATGAGTATAAATGCTAAAGTTAAACTTTAATTTTCTTTCATGCCACCGCTTCAAATTTTATTACTTTTCCCCATAACTCCACCATACTTTAAAGATTCAGTGGATATCTCCAACAGGAAATCGTTCTGACTCAATTGCGGATTTTCGTACTTTAATTTCAACTGTGGATCACGTAAATGTTCTGCCAGCAAAGGATCCGTAATTACATCTTGATAAAGTCATACATATATATATATATATATATAGATACAACAAAGAATAAATAGATGAAAAATATCAATCTCACTTTTCTTCATACTTCATCCATAGTTACTTTTCGGTAGCTCCGTTTCCACTAGATAGAAGGTAGATAACTCAGCGTTTCATGGACTAACAAAAATCCATTTTTTATACGTGTAGCTGATCCTTGTATACGGCATTGCGGAATCCGTAGAAAATCCACGGCAACCTACCTATTGTTTTTCTGTTCACTTGATGAGATTGCTTTAGAGCAAAGTAGAGCAGACTCGGCCGATTTCATCAATTAACAATTGTTATCGCAACTCCTGTCTTTCTCATATCCTTAGACGCCGATTTTTTTTTTTTTTTTTTTTTTTTTTTTTTTTTTTAAGCCATGTTCTTCCGCGGTAATTTTCAAGGCGGAGTATACTAGTATG
>LQNS02277097.1:6269082-6309203 GCA_001587735.2 Parhyale hawaiensis | reverse complement strand
ATCACACATCGAGTCCTTGAGTTGAAGAATAAGTTGAATAAGTGCTAAAATATGAACGTTTCACGGGTCCGTCTGAAGGAGTTGCAAAGCCGTGAAAGTTTCACGGGTCCAGCTAGTAAAGCAGAAATACAATATGATAGCTGGCAGTAGACAGAAAACCAAGCCCATTCCCATCCGGAGGCAACTGCTGGCTCAAGATAGTTTTTCGAGCTTTATGTTTGAATTTCTGGTAGTTGCTCAGCAAGCGAACATTAACGTTTCGCTCGAAAATGTTTTAGTGGAGGCACGTCGTTCAAGCGATTCGAGTACGTACTTGAATGTTTATATTAATTGCCCTTAAGTCGCCTTTGCTTGAAGGGGAGATAAACTCCTCTTCTTGCAGGGACATTCTTTTGGCTAGTTTCGCTGCTGAGGTTTCAATTTTGTTGAACTGCGTTGGATTCTCTCCTTTATTTTATCTGTACCGTCACGCACTGATGTGTGGACCAAAATTGAATAGAAAACTCTAGCTTCGGTGATACTAACGCTTTGTACAAAGCAATTATTGTATCCTTGGATTTGCACTGAAAATTCCTGGTAATGAATCCCGGTACTGTGCTTGCCATTTGACACGCTTGTCAACATGCTGACTGTGATGTAGTTTGTTTGCAATAGTGATGTTCTGGACACATTGTTGGGTGATAGGTGCTAGTTCTAGCCTTTTTTTTTTTTGTTATTTCTAATAGCGAGACTAGAGCCCTATGTGCATTACTGAACATTTGTCGACATTAAAGCTCATCTGCCACGTACAGTCCATTCCATTAGGCGGTCAAGGTCTTGTTGGAGTGTGATTCTAACCCTGGCCTATCCGGCAAGGTGATATGGCTTAGTGTCAATAGCAAATTTACTGATTGATGCATATAAATTATGAACAGAAGTGTTCCAAGCATGATACCCTATGAAACCCCAGATAAGATTAGCGTCCAGTCATTCGTCTCTCCTATCAGCAAACGACAAGTGCTATAGTACGGCAGCCGACGCGAAAATGGGTGGAGTCTGGGGAAGAGCCGTTTACCTCGTGCGGGCATCAGCATCTGTCTCACTATATGTAACATGGGCATTAGCTAGATGCAGTGACGTGATGTTGCGCGAAACTGATAAATTGTCTTTTGTTGAACAACTTCCTAACTAGAGCACTCTGAGAGCGCATACCTCCGCCAAGTGAGCCAACGGTAGCAACAATTCTAATTGGCTCTGAAACCATAATTTTCTTTGCATAAATTCCAAAATCTAATCATTTGTGCCTTTTTTATATTAATAACAGCTTGTTTTACTTTTTTTGAAGATCCGTTCATAAGTTTTTGAGTTATACTGTTTACAAACGTTATGACAAATATGAGTCAAACATACAAACGAACGAACCGATCTGCACCAAAATTTTTATCATTCATGTCTTTTACCATTACTAACAACTCCTATCAATTTCATAAAGATCCATTCATTATTTTTTGAGTTATTGTGCTAACAAGCATAAAATTAAAAACAGTGACAAACGAACGAACGAACAAGCGGACTATTACAAAAATTTGGTTATCTACTTTTTGTTAATTACCTAACAACTCATGTTAATTTCATCAAAATCCATCCATAACTTTTTGAGTTATGGCATCGAGAAAAATGACGCAGACAAACAAACAAACGGATGGACATATCTTCATCAAAAGTTAATCATCTGTNTGTTAATTACCTAACAACTCATGTTAATTTCATCAAAATCCATCCATAACTTTTTGAGTTATGGCATCGAGAAAAATGACGCAGACAAACAAACAAACGGATGGACATATCTTCATCAAAAGTTAATCATCTGTTCCTCCTAACATACCAAACAATCCCTGTAAATTTCATCCAAATCGGATCATAACTATCTGAGTTATCTTGGTGACAGACAGACAGAGAGACAGACAGACAAACACGACGAAAACATAACCTCCTTGGCGGAGGTAATTAGCAAGGCTGATCGTTTGAAAAGTGGAGCGTATGCAAGGATATACATGACGCATTTGGTTAGGTGGTCAACGTTCATCAGTAGAGGGTAGGTAATCCAACGAATCGGACACTCCTGCCCACTTCCAGCATCCCGCCCCTCGACCCATCCATTTCCGATATGGCGTAATAGGCTCCTCCAACAACAGGTTTTGCAAGTCCGCCAACTTAACTCCATTGGCCCCATTTTTCCCAAATTTTAGTTTGTAATTCGGCAATATTCTTACCTTATCACTGGCGTCACAGACCAGTATTTCATGCCCACCACTCTGGTATTTCAGGTTCCCCCTTTTTACTTATAACCCGCTATTTTCCGTCATGATCAATAACGCGATAGTACCTCGCTCCTGATTGGTGGATCCGCCACATTTACTCTATCGCAAGCCTAACATTCTTACACCTGTTTTCTGATTGGTTGTTTCCTAACTTACATCAAAAACATGCATCCTGACAAGTTGGTCTGTTACTATGCAACGCCCCATCCATATAATTTTCTATACTTTCACCAAACAGAAAACTGTTAGAAGATACTGCTTTATTTTTCAAATTTTCCTGATTTTGCAGATTTTGAGGCAGCCATCCTAGATTTTTGGGTATCATCCTCTTACCTCACTTATTTTTTCTACATTGGCAAAGAAATCTATAAGGAGGTGGTACTTAATTATCTTTTCTGATATTTTTATTGATACTTTAATTGTGTACGTACCTCCGCTAGTTAGTTAGTTAATACAGCTGTAGCGCTTGACAGCTCAATGGTAAGAGTCGTAGTGATGCAACGACAATGTTAAATTACAGATACATATTTTTAAGATGAGAATTCAAACTCCAAACGTGAGAAAAAATTAATTTCATTAGCATTCTATGCCATTTCTAGTCTGGCGGATGACTGATTGAAGATTTTTACATCACCGCTATGAGATACAACAAATAAAAAATATCACTCTGCGTGCTATACTCTAGATTAAATATTTATACTCGAATCAACTATTTCTTTATTCAGCGGTCAACTGCCTCATACTAAGAGCTCCCCCAACCAATGATGCATTTTTGCAGCTTGGACTACTAGACAATGATGGAGAATTTGAACAAGCACTAACTGAAGCAGCATCGCAGAGGATCTTCATAGCTCGCATTATGTTCGTACTTTTATTCGTCTGTGCAATGCCTCCTAATCCTGTGCAGCCGTGGGGCACGTACGAAGAGTCCATGATCGCAGATTTTTACATCACAGCAATGGCATGCAAAATCAAAAAAATATTACTCTGCGTGCTATGGACAACATCCTCAATGGAAAAAGCAAAAAATTAGAATAGAAGTTTCGAATATATTGCGTTAATATGCCATATAGCCCACATTTTAGACTTGAATCAGTAGTGGGTAATGCTCTCAGATACTAGGTTTTGAGGTTAACCTACCCTCGCGGCTCCCCTCACGCGTGAGCTTCCGGCTAGGACGGCCAATGCAGTTCCGGTGTAACGAGGGTCAGGGGGATCGCAAACGGGAAGTGGGCGGGGCCTGGGAAGCCGGAAGTAGGTGGAGCTTGAACCTACCCTCAAAAACTAGTATCTGGGAGTATTACCCACTGTTTTGATCTCAAAAAATATATATATATTGATCACATTAGGAGATGACACACTCCCCCTTCAACAGCGGGCTGGGAAAAAGCAACTTAGAAAAGTATGGTTACAGTAGTTCAATTCTTTCTGGTTGCCGACAGGGCCAGAAAAGAGAAAGAAAAAAATTTTTGGAATGAACGAGTTATACAAGCTGCTGTACTATAACCTATCTTCGAAAATTACGAATTTATTGTCTTTCTACAGTTGCGCTTCAGAGGGATTCCTCCGACGACCTTTCCTTCGAATATTTCGGAAATTCGGTGGCCCCTGCACCCAGCAACCGTGAAAATGGCTCATCGACCAAACTAATAGATTCTTTGACCGAAATATCATCAAACATTGTACGCCCCTTGCAACAAACAGCAAAGCGATTTCTCCAACTCCTGCTGTTATCCGCCCCGCCGTTAACCATTGAACGTTCGACTCCTAAAGAAAGAGAGAGAGCGGAAGTGCCTTTTTCTCCTACGGTGAACCTAAATTTGGAAACAGGTAACTCGGTTCGCCTGTTGCAAGTCAGCAACGATCGTGCCTACGGGTACTAGTGGATATTTTAAGTTAGTTTTGGAACTTGGGCGTACTATCATTTAGACATTTTCTTGTACTGAAAATATTGCTTTTATTCATTTCAAAAACTGCTTGAATGTCTTTTGCCTGGTTTGGAAATTGAATATTTTGTCCTTGAGTTTGAAATTAGAAACTTGAGTTTCTTCGAAATTAGGTTTATTTCAAAATTGGAAATAATGGCAATATGACAAAGTCGGCTTCTTACTATATATTTTAAGGGGCTGCACAAGCAAGCAAAAGTTACCCTGTCACTCAACTTCCCATGCTGCCGGTCACGCTACCGGGACTACAGCTTGCGGCGTTTGAACGTCACGGTAAAGTGTAATCACTATAACTTTCAACTATCTCAGAAGTAGGAGGTTATCTCAGAGCTTGACCTTTGCCACTTGCATGTCGTACAACTAAAATTTTTCATTTATTGAGCGTTATAGCACTGAGGAAGCCGAAGCCTTGTTTTGCAGCTACGTAAGCTGGTGTATAAATATGTGGTGGTGCGACTTTTGCGCTCGTGTTCACCTGCCTCTATGTTTTTTTTTTTTTTTTTGTCGCTACACCGATCGTATAGTGTAGTGCCATGTCAAAATTCAAATATTGAGCGCGTTGTTTCAAAATTGTGAAATTACTAAATTGAGCCCAGAGCAAACAACGGGACAAAACACTTAGTTTTCCTTTTGAAACAAATCACCAGAAGTGGAAACATAGTTTCAGTTCCTCATATTAATCACTTAAAATGTACTGTTCTTAACTGGCTAAAACTGGCTAAAACTCATTGCAACTTTAGCTGAAGGTATCGAAATATATACATTTCAATTCAGTCAAGTACATTGTGGCTCGTTTCATGCTACTGCATACCGAAACGCAGTTTTTTATGATTAAGTAATAAAAATTATCCTTGAGTATTACCATGAAAATAATAGAAAAATTTAGGGTAGTTTTGGAGTGGATACTGAAGATGTTGTAAGAGCGTTCGCAAAGTGAAATAACGAGCAACTTTTAACGAGTAAAATCAGTCATTGAGCGACAGGCGGGACAGCTCAGCTCCCAACACTGAACTTTTCAGGGTCAGATTTCTACCCAACGAGAGAGCCCTTGCAGCGCTTAACGTGCTTATCAGCATTTGATATCGGCACTACTGCCACGAGGTACTGACCCACGAAATGGGGAGAGTGCCCCCGGAGAGGGGCACGGGTCTTTGCATAAGAGCCTACCGTCGTTGGCGCCATAGCTCTTGACGATTCGTGGTCAGCTGCAGCCGAGCATTCTTTGGGGTGAATTGCTTATATCTGCAACACAAACCAGTGCGCGTGGTTTCCCACTAGAGCACTAGCATTTGGAAAAAACTTAGTGGTAACGCAGTTGATCGTAATATTCTTTCTTCCTTGCAGCGGATGCCGCACAGCAGGAGCCGACACAGCTGAACATATCGTTGACTGGTGCTAATACATAGGCCTGAGTTCCATTATTTTGGCTTAACAGCAGTGATATAACATCAGAGTTCTTTTTTTTTTACTTTTAGTATTCAAAGAGGAAAAATTTTAGAGTGTAATAGAAACTATAGACATTAACATATATTTTATTAAGTCTTTCAAATTTTTCAATATCTTGAAATTTCATAGGAAATTAAACTTCTTGAAGTTTAGCCGCGTCAGTTTTTAATCAGTTTGAAATTTTTTGTGGATGTTTTTGGTCTAGAGACTAGACAATAATATCTCATAATACACCATTTAAAACACTCCTGATTTTCATTTTGTATGATGATTAATTTATTCACTGCGTTTTTATATTTTTCTGAATGTTCCAAATAACTTGAACCTCTTAGAGGTTTAGATTCAACAATTTTAACATAAAATTCTAGCAATTTATTTATAATCCAATCTGTTCAGTTTCTAGTAAACTCTTCAATTTTTTTTCTTAATTTTCTCTTGAGATTTTGAATTAACTTTCATCAATATAATTTTTTGACTGTTCAGTGAAGTTTTCAAAGTTAAGCCAAGATTCACAGTATTCTATTTAGTCAGGTTCCACTTTTTATTTTATAACATTGAGCTTTTAAACTCAGTTGCAATTTTGCATTATCGAATTTATGTTTCTTGATAATGTTAATAATTTCTGGAATCGTATTGCTAATGTTCAACTCTAGGTCTATAGTCTTCATTTGGTTATATTTATGTTCTAAACATTTCTCTTGTAACGCTCTTAGGACACCAATATATTTACATTGATACCTATTGTAGAATTTTCTTTTTTTTGTAGTGTCGTCGGAGATTAACGACTTCTTACCTACGAAAAATCGATAAAAAAATTAAACACGCTGTATTTTTTTATGCATTTTATTGTTTTTTTTTATTGTAACGTTGCAAAAAAAAGACACAGAAGAAATATTTTCTATTTTGATTTCATCAGGCCCCTTATTCGCTATTTTTCTAAGATGTTTTTCTGAATTCAAATGATTTCTAGAATTTTAGCAATACAGATAGACGATTCAATTATTTTTTTCATTTTGTGAACGACTTACATTAGATGATGATTTTTCTAATCCCATTTTTATAAGATCATAGATAGGGAATTCCAATGTTTTGCAGATTTTGAGTAATTTGCAGTATCTGGTTTTTATTGTTCATTCTGATACATAAGGATTGAAAAATTATTAAATTATAGAAATTTTTTTCGTACGAATATCCTGAAATATTATGCGTCGATTAAGTTAGACATATATTTTTAGACCCACATTTATTGTTCTTTGATTACAAAGTACGTTTGTGATGCAGCTACTTAGCCTTCAAACGATAAAATCCAGAATGTATCGACCTAAAAGTGTCCGAACACTTATCGGATTCTTAGCAATAAATTAAAACTGTATAATCATTTTCTTGGGAACACTGCAATTGCAAATTATTGTACTTCTTAAACTAGCACATATTTCATCCTCATGTATCAGAATATGTTTGAAGTTACAATATTCAATAGAATATACTACATAATTAACAAAATTGGACTTTGTTTAATACCTAGTTCATTGCGTAACTCATCCACACAACCTTAGGTTGCAATTGAAGCGTACATAGTGAGACAGTGGTTTTTAGAGCGTCTTTTATAAATGCTTGATGTAACATTGTTTGCACTAATTTTTCGGAGAGTCGGTTAAAGGCTTGGGTGCGCTGAAATAGAGCGAGGCGTCTCTCAATGACAAGACGAATGTTGGATGAGTTAAGTAGCTTCTTTTAGGATGAGTGGGTCCTTGATGCATGTCTGCAAAGAAGAGAAAATGCAAATTAAAGAGCAGTCATTTTAGCAGTTGTATAGAGCAGTGGTCCTCAGATACTGAATTCTCCAGTTAATCTGGAGAAAAGAATTCCCGGAAAAGTATGAAAGGCATTCTTTTCTCCAGCCGATCTAAGAATAAGGAACTCTTAAGAAAGCATAAAGAAGGCTTTACTTACTCCAGTCGATCAGGGAAAAATGAAATCTTAAGAAAGCATAAAGAAGGCTTTACTTCTCCAGTCGATCAGGGAAAAATGAAATCTTAAGAAAGCATAAAGAAGGCTTTACTTACTCCAGTCGATCAGGGAAAAATGAAATCTTAAGAAAGCATAAAGAAGGCTTTACTTACTCCAGTCGATCAGGGAAAAATGAAATCTTAAGGAAGCATAAAGAAGGCCTTACTTAATCCAGTCGATCTGGGCAAAAAATGCTTTCCTTTTTCCGTTAATCTCGAAAAAAGAATTCCTCAGAAAGTATGACATAAAATGTTAAAAAAATTAATATTCGATCCAATTATTGCTGTTAAGTGTCACCATTATTTTTCACATTAAAATATTATTATTGTTTTCCCGGCTGATTTTCCAAATCTGATCACCACAATAGTTATTTATTTATTAAATGTTATTCATTTCTCCACGAATGGGAGGTGTTCATGGATTAATACTATTACAGCTTATATTATAGAATGACATTTACATTCTTTTCTTAATAATATTATAGCTATGAATTTGCAACCCTTAACAAGATTCACTACCATCACACACCAAACTAGTTCACCGAACTAAAAACCACCAAAATAGTACTACCATGCGAATGCAATCCTTGCAGAAATATAATAATATGTTCCCCTGTAATATTACAGCTTGTTTTAATACAGTAAGGTAAGTAAATTTATTTCTCTCTGAAGGAAGATTTGCATGGCTTAAAACTATTTCCCCTGATTAACTTAATACATTGCGTGTAATATCATCCAATAGGTATGTCGGTACCATACAGCACATATTCAAAATCATGTATATTTCTCAATAGGAAGGCTTTCATTAATTGCAACTACCACAGTATGGGATTAGCATACCGGACCCAAGTCAACGCACGATAATAATAAGAAATGTAATAATAGAATAAATATTTGGTATGCGTATACAAGTAGAACTTATTGTTAAAAAAGTATAATTAATAACAAGATTCTTACATACGATGCGTGGTCATTAAGTAGCCACTTGCGAGTATTTACATGTTTATATGGGACACATTTCGAAGCAGAATAACCGCAACGCGATTGATGAAGACATTCAATTTTAGTAAAAATAAATCATTGAGCCCTGCAGCCGTCGAGACGGCAGCATTTAAGTTAATGAAAAAAAAACACGATTCAGGCAGTTTTCCGTCGCTATAGCAAAACAAAAAATACTCTCCCTATATGGCCTTACCTGTTATCAGGTAGGGTGGAGTGTCTGTTGAGACGCGCAGCGGTAAACTGAAGTTTCTTCAGTTCATTGAGTTTGAGCAAAGTTCATATAAGCTAAAGCGACACTGCCTTCAAAGTTTCATCATTGACGAGCCGTTATTTTGCTAGCAAATACACAATATTTTCAAACAAAGAAGAATTTACCGCAATGAACGATGAAGGCAAGATAGCTGAATGGGTTGAAATCACTTGCTGTACTGGATATTTATATTTACACTTTGATGAATATAAAGTATGGATTTAAACAATTTAAACGTATGTTGCGTTATTCTAAAATATTTTATATGTGTGTCTTGAAAATTGAATAATGCCAAGGAGGTTTCGTATGAGACAATGACAGAAAAATCATCAATTACAGCATATTAATGGGAGAAAAATCAATTTCTCTTGAGGTGATTTATTTGGCTTAAGCCAAATTTTATGCAATTTTTCCTGATAGGAACCTCGATAAAAAGAATGTTATTTATTATATATTTGAAATAATCATACAGTTTTTTATTTAAGCATACGGAATAATTCAATGCGTAAGTTTTGCTACCAAAATTAAATTACATGTACAATGATTGCCGTTTGGTGAAACATTTAGAAATCGATAGTATCGAGATATTTCTAAAATATAGTGATCGTATGCACTTTCAACGTTATGCTGCGAACGAGTTAATAAAGTGTATATGGGGTAATACAGTTTCAGTAGAATTATCACTAAAAATATCGCTGTCTTCGTGGTGTCTTTTATTATACTACTGCTCACAGAGTTTATTATACTACTACTCACAGAGTTGAAGAGTTTTTCATTGAGAATGTCACGGTATGTGATGATATTCATTTTTCCTTTAATAACCCCAGCCAGAACACTATCTATCATTCCCAATTTAACAGTTGGGACTGTGTTTCTTGAGGCATGGATTTCAATTTTTTTCTCCAAACTTGGCTTCTACGTAATGTTGTGTCTGGAATTTCTATTTTCGCTTCATCAGACCACACAACAGAATCCCAAAATATGTCTGGCTCTTCTAGATACTTAATTGCATGTTTCAAATGGTCAGAAACATGTTTCATCTTCAGTAATTAGTTTTTCTTGTTGACCTCGAGTTAATGTCACTCCAGTGAAGAATTCGATTGGTGGTATCGTTGCTGGCAGATATTGCAGCCCTCTGTAAATCTTCTCGTATCTCGGTACAAGTCACAGATGGGTTTTGCCTTACTTTTCTGGTAACTAACATTTCTCTTGCACTAGTGATTCGGGCGGCCCCTCTTGAGCGCAGTAGGGAAACAATGAGCCTTTGTACACGGTCTGATCGCGAGTTTCAAAGCTTGGGGTATCTTCATGTGTTCTTTTCCTTCTCTAGTCAGGTCCACTATGCGCTACCGAAGGTTATTAGATAACTCCTTTAAGCTAACCATTTCTAAATGATCGAAATTGACACTACCTGTTCATTTAAATTTTCGCAATGAAGGTTACCGGTTCAAATGGAAGATTCAATACAAGTACCTCCGTGCCTGGGTGAAATGTGTTCATATTATCATGGCAGTAACTCAAGTGGAAAAGCAACCTCTAATATCTCTATAAATATCTATATGATATTGTGTAGTATTGAACACCTTTGGTTTCGTACTATTAATTTTTTTCTCAATAAATAATTTAAAACACAGTTATTTTCAGTATCCTTTAAGAACATACTATTAGCGTCGAAATTAATTATTCATGTCCATTTGAGCTACTAATATTGATGAAAATTTGAGGTTTTTACAATAATGCGACGTATTCAATACTTTAGCGTTTCACTATACATAATTAAACACAGAGTAGCAATCAGGTAATTCTTTTTTAAAGGTTGCATCAGACGGTACAACGGAACTCCTAAAACAGAGACAGACAAATCCTCTTGGTTTCGTAAAACCTTTCAGTTTGGCGATGACCACCTGTACAGCGTATTAGTTTCCCGTGCGTTAGTGAAATATTTCCATTGGTTAGCAACACCAAATAAAACCAAAACAATATGTCGTCCGATTGAACTTTTCAAAAATTTACGAGTCGAAAAAGGCAACAGGTTTAGTTGGAAAATTAGTTGTAAGCTCTTAATTTATTTACGATTAGGGTAAGAAAATGACTGTCCTATAATTAATACAGGGGACTTGTGGAAAGCGTTTTATTCGTACGAGTGAGATACTTTATCGTTAACAATGTACCTCCCATGCTATACAAGTCAATTTCGGTAGGACTTGCACTGTCTTCGCGGTGCAGAGTAGTACCGGCAGTGGCGGGATGCCATAGTGCTCAGTTTGCATTTAGAATTCGTGAATTCGAGGCAGTCCATTTCTCACGCCACAGCTCTGACCAACTATGGTCGCCTGCAGCCGTGCAATTCGCTGGGGAGTAGCGGACACAATTTTATATCCGGTGGATTTCTCAGCTGGGTGCACTGTGCAGTTGACTTTATCCTCACGTTGGTAATCAGCCCTTGCGGTGGGCAAATACCATTTCTATCTCATTTATAATCATTTATAATCTGTAATAAATAGCAAATAAATCGATTTCTTTCTCGTATTTGTACTGGAATTTTGATAACCGTTCTGGACATAGTATTATTCAGCAACAAATGCACATCTCCCTCCCCATCTTTGCATTAAGTAGTAAAAAGGCTTCTTTAATACCGCTATTGTTACTTAGGCTCAACTAAAAATATTTTAAAAATAGTGAAAATGAGTCTTAACTAATTCGTATCGTAGTCCTGTTCCATATATTCAAATAATATGGGATTTATATTTCTTTGTTTTTTCGAGTTCGTTACTTTCAGTTAAACCATTGCGAAGGTTTGACATTTTCTGTACGGTTTTTGCCGTGGAAATTTTTGAGTGAGTGCTTTACTCAACTAAGCCTGAACTGTAGCTTGCAATCCATGGATTGAGTGAGAAAATCTTGTTGGCGTTTGTTCAGCTTCCCACGGCAACATCAACGGGGAACAGCTGTGCAGTGCCATCCCCCCCCCCCCGCTACACAGGATCAATAGGACTGCAGGCATAGTGCCCCCGATACAGTCCTTCTCCCGTCTCGCTTTTTCTCTCTCCCTATCTCTCTCTTCTAACGCCTCGTTTTTTTCGCTTTTCACTCAAATTGTATTCGAAATTCTCCTGCTGCTTTTATCGTCTTCCTCATCAGCCCGGCGTTTGCTCGTCTTTTGGTGGCAGAGGTGATGCAGCGTTGCTTGCGTCACCTCTGATCACTTAAAGTTCCCGTTCGGTCTCGATTTAAACTTCTATCGGACGGATGAAAAACGCCGTCGTATGAATGGTATTACAAAAGTGATCATATATGGTCAGTTTTACGGTAAAAGGTTGATGTAGCCCTTAAAATGTTATAGTTGGTGAAAGACACCGCTTTATAGGCAGAGGCGTTGCCTTTACAGGACGGTCAGGCAATTGTACAGGAAAATTGCTTCTAGAATTACGCTTTGAGAATATGTAAATATGCATTAAAATGGACGCCCCTGCTGAATGACATGGAACCTTCAACCTGTCTTTGTCTAACTTTGAGGTAATAAACTCAGTCCGGTCTCAGACCTGCTCCAACACATAATATTTCTCCCATTACCTAGTATGTGTTATTCTCAAATAAGTACAGAATTTAGTGCCTGCTTTATAACTCTTCTCATACGAATCAAGCCTGATTTCCAACAAAGCTTATATGGGGATTTTTTTATGAATTCGTTGAATATTTTCTACTAGACTAGTACAATTGAACCACACTTATTTTCTGCTCTCTAAAGCCTCTTTTGCATGCTTTGGGAAGTACTCCCTGTGCATTTGCGGTGACTACTTTGCATCTGAGTTGTTCAATCTAATTTCACTGGGAATCGGTCTTTCGGCCCGTCTCCTGTCAACTATCATATCTTATCTAAACCGCAAGCTGATAAGTTCGTCAGTGCCTCGCGGGCAGACAGTCGCGTTGTGCTGCTGGCAGCATGTGGACTGCGTGCGCCGTATTAGAGTTTAAGCCTAGCAGAGCAACAAGTTGTTAGCGCCGAACGAGATCAGTTGCAGTGTGGTAGTGGCGTGACCTGATACGAGTGCTTACCTACCTACCTACCGGCTGTTTTGTACATGTGTTTAGCCCCGTGCAGAGGAGAAACTTGGTTTTTAGCATTGCGTGCCAAATTGTACCTGTTTTTTATAATTTACTTCTGAAAGACATGGGTAAACTGAAAATGGTACGGATCTCAGACACCAAACATTCGATAACACGAAATATCTCAGAGGAAGTGAATTTTTTAACAAACGATGCGATACAGAGCAGGTCAAGCGTTAAGATTTTGCCTTTGTGTTGTGAAATAATCGCATTGAAATTGTTCATAGACATATTTTCGAGGACAGCAGATTAACGTGCCGATATGTATGCCTATTTTACGACATAATATTTCTGCTCATTTATGCCTATTTTACGACGTGATATTTCTGCTCGATTACATTTCCAGCTTTGAACGACTCCGTCCACTAGGTACGTTCTGAGTGGGCAATAAATTCCAAGAACTGAAATTGTTAGGGAATTTAGGAAGAAATCGGTTCGTCCTTCTTATGTTACGGGAGTAGCGGACTCAGGGTTGTTTGGACGTTCGCTTCCTCGCTTCTTGGCATGTTTTTCGTTCTTCCTGCGCCTATACTGATACAACGTACCAAAGATGAAGAGGAGAACCTCTTCATCCTTGGTACGTTGTTCCCAAGCGTCGGTGTCGGTTTGTTGGACTTACTACTACGTGTCCCTGCTTTCTTCCTTTCTTCGGATAGCAGGAGCTGCGTTGATAGGGAAATTAAGTTAAGAATATGCCAATGATATAAATTTGGGTACAAAAAACTTTAGACTCTGTATTCTTTTTAACTTGTATATCGCAATGCATCGATTACTTACCCAATTAAATTAAACCAACTGGAACCTCTGGAAATTAATAAGACAAAAGCATTGTTCCTCTACGATATCTCGAACCGGTAACATGCATACGGAGTGTGAAAATTTGTCCTAAGACTGAAAGCAAATCTAGCAATCAATGATCTGTGAGTACAGTAGAGACTTAAATTTAAACTTGATTCCTGTTGTTGTTTCCTCTGAGATCGCATCAGGGATGCCCCATTTCACCTTTATTTAATAATGAAAGTTAATTTTATTACAAGGGCACCCAGCCGTCAAATATGACGGTAGTATTCTTTAATGAAGCTTTATACTGCTCATGCATGCAATACGGACTTTGCTGAACAATATGCTTATCTGTAGGCTAAATCTTTAATTGAATTAACTAAAGCTGCGGCACCGTGAGTTTACGAGAAAAAAAAAATTTGATATTTTGTTCAGCCCATGTATAAACCTAACCCACTACCTGTGTGTATGTAGAGAAATCTCAGAAATACCTACAGAACTGGCACTACAATTGAGGAATTTGACCACGGCAGAATTGCCTTGATAAAATATAGTCAGACTATAGTATATCATTATTCTGCTTGTCCCTCCGTTACTTAGTTAGTACGACCATGACACTTTTATTAGTATTAGATAGAGGAACATTAAAGCACTTTTGAGGTATCGTTGGTACGAGCTGAGAAGGGATCAGTAGGAGCAAGAATCAAGTTTATGTTTTAGCTGCTACTGCTTGCTGGTCTTAGGTACAAGATTCACTGCCTGAGTTGGAACATTCTCCACCCTAATGCAGCTCTTCTAACCTAACCCATAAAAAACATCCGTCACTTGATTCTGACGTACGTCTAACCTCAAGTCTACTGCACACGAGAACGTTTCTCTTTACCCTTCCGAATACGCTTTCAGGAATGCAGCTTCGACTTAGCAATTATTATTGTGCTCAATAACTACTTAAACTCTGAGCCTCCGCGGCAGCTATTCCGCTACAGCGAGGGCCCGTTGCTCAGTATCAAATCTCTCTTGTAATTTCTACTGAGTTATTAATTCCCAATGGTTCCTATTTGGATTCGGTATGTGTTCATAGAGTACGCCATTATCACATTATCACGCGCACAGAAACATCTGCTGAAAGAACGTGAAGCGCTGCCGTGTTCCGACTCGCGTGCAGCAGACGTTACGTAGCCCGTGTATGCAAAGTCGTAGCCCGTCTATCCTAAGTCACCCTATACAGCCTATTAACAGCAAACACTAAGATATTACCGTTGGATCTCGTGGATGTCTGACCGGCAACATTTATGCCTTTGAATATCATGATAGAGACATAAAGACGACATAAAAACAAAGCATTGTAGTCTCATTCTTCGAAGGTACTTCTCTTATTGCTCTTCATCTTTATGTATAAGCCTTCACTAAGCTGTGTTTCCCATCGTCTGAAGACAACAGTTCTATAACGTAACCCGTGGCTGCTCTTTAAATAACGCAGCAAGTTTCTACTCCTCTATTTATAAGCAATAGCTTCACCACAATATAGACCAGACTAAGAACATTTTTTTTTTTTTAATTGTAGATTCTTGTGGCTGAACCCCTCTTTTCGGTCAGGTTACTTCATTTCTTTAAACATCATACTTCCACTTTAAAAATTCTTTAGAATGAAGCTGCCCAGAGCAGCTCGCTGTGCGCCGTATCCAGACTACGGATTTTCTCATATTTGGATCGTCATGCAACACCAGTAAAGTGAATGTTCTATGAATTGGAAATGAGCATGTACGATACGTGTTGAATGAACTTCTTGTCATTACATCGAAACTGACTGAAAATTTCTTTAAGAATGAGCCGACAGAGAAGAGCAATGGTTGAATTCTTTTCTGCGAAAATCAGAGCTTCATGCATGTTGAAGTTGCCGCTTATAGTGAAAATCGTAACGAGCAAACATATGGAAGGACGTACACACGGACGGACGGAAGGATGGGGCTTCAAGCAGGATTATTATATAGATTTTGTTTTTGTTATTAGAAATAGATGTAAGGCGAGAAGGCCAAAAGGAATTTTGTATAATAGAAAAACTGTATTTTAATGAGTTTCAAAAGTATACAAACTATCTCTAGTTCTCAATATTTAAGTGAAAAGGCGTACCTCTTTTATATCTATTCATTCACCAAGATAATGATTTTTTCTGCGTAACTGGTTCTGATGACTGAACAGGCCAATGCAAAGGGAGCAACATAATGGTTCTGGAGGAATCTCTTGACAGTGGCCGCTGTGTGTATTCCAGTATAGTCTTAATTGCATTCAGATGGAATTCACAGGTAAATTTGTTTCATAATGGGGAAGAAAATATTCAACCGGGTTGCAAAGGTAGTAAGCCTGGGCCCTTATTCAACAAATATTTCTGAAAATTGTAAAGTTTTGTGCTTTCTTAGTACTTTGCACTTATATATAGATTTATTAATTATAGAGATCAAATCCAAAGTTATCCAGTATATCGTGTGGCTACTAGAATTTGTTTTAGAAGTCTAAATTATTGAAATTTTATGGCATGTTTGTCTTAGAAAATGATGAAAATGAATTAAAATAATAAACGCGTTACTTTGTTTTGGTAACGGCACAAAAAAGGTAGAGAAATATTTCAACCCCCTAAGCGCGCCTCGTACCCAAATTGATCCCTTCTGACATGATCTTGCTCTGGTCGCCCTTAGGCTCGTTCCGGCACCCCTGGAACAAATTACCATTTTATTTATCTGTAAGTCTGTTTGTTGTTTGCCTTTATGTTTTTCAACATTTGTCACTAACTTAACAAGTTATGAATGGATTCCATCGAAACTTGTAGGAATTGTTAAAAATGCTAACAGCCACAAGCGACCAAATTTTGGGTGATTATTGGTTCGTTCATTTGTGAGTTTGACTTATGTTTGTTAAAATTGTTTGCATGACGTACAAAGTTATGGACGTATATTCATGAAATTTTTAGGAATCGTTAGATGTGTTAGAAGACAGAAATGGCTAAGGTGAGGTGTTGAGCGGTTTGTTCGTTTGTCTGTATTTGGCTAACGTTTTTCAAAATGATTTGTCTGAACGTAAAGGAAAAAAATTACGGGCAGATCTTCAAGAAAATTACAGACGCTATAATTATCGTCAAGAAGCTCTAATGATCAAATTATGATGATGGTAGAGGAAATTGTAGTTCCATGATCCATTTCAATTTTGTATTAATATTACCTTGCTTTGCGGAGGTATGCACTCTCAGGGTGCTCTAACTGAAAATGTATTGGCCTCTCTGGTCAGCGGTAAGTTTCAACTGCGACGAAAAAACTTAGCTACGTAAAATATGAATGAAATATCTAATGCTCGGTAGGAACGAAAATTCCATCTAAGATTTAACCTCTCTTCTACCACGCGCACAATGATGTCAAATAGTAACAAGCTAATTTTCAAAGCGAAGCAGGTTTCAGAAAATGCAGTAGCTCGAGCACATTCCGGATACGATATTTGCTGCAGTAATCTGATACTCGAATTTCCTACTATGTTGCGTTGTTATTCAATAGATGAATAAACTAACATCTAAATCCTTAACAGCATGACTATGCTTCATGCCCCCCCCCCCCTCTTAAGGGGAGGATACCCGCAGAAAACCTTGGAATTTTCAAAAATCGTTTTTCTTCACTAAGCAGTAGCTATACATCAGACGGACGCGCAGACAAAATTTTAGACAGTCAGTTTAACCCTAAGTGGGCAAAATAGGGGAATGAGGGCAAGGGGAGGGCGACGTTTTTTGTAACACTTCATTCTTTTACTTCAAAAACTTTTTTATTAATTGCTCAATCTTTATTACACTTGGTAAAAATATGTACAATTGGAAAAAAATGGGGGCTTGACTCAAGTATTTTTTTCTATTTTTGCCATACAAAACGAGTAACACAACGAAAACGGAAAACCCCGTTTTCTCTGAATAACTCGTTTTCTATGACAAAAATGGGAAAAAGTACATGTGGCTAACCCACGTTTTCAGATTTGCCATAACTGTACCAAGTTTCATTCAAATCCGTACATAAATGAAAATTCTCTTTGAGTTGTATTTTCGAATTTCATATAAAAATTTCCAGCCGGAGGGTTCAAATTTGATGTATCATTTTTGTTCCGATTTCGATGAAACTTGGCACAGATATGTGAAATCGGAAAAATATAGCTTTTGACTCATGTACTTTTTCCCATTTTCGCCGTAGAAAACGAGTTATTCGAAGAAAACGATTATTCTGTTTTCTTCGAATAACTCGTTTTCTATGGCGAAAATGGGGAAAAGTACATGCGTCTAACCCACATTCTTTTCTAATTTTACATATCTGTACCAAGTTTCATCCAGATCGGTAGATAAATAAAAAAGTTTTCTTTACAGTTGCTTTCTCGAATTTCACCACAACAAAATCAGTCGAAGAATTCAAATTTGATTTTTCATATATGTACCGATTTGAATAAAACTTGGTACAGATATGTAAAATCGTAAAAAAATGTGCGTTAGGCCCACGTACTTTTTCCCATTTTCGTCATAGAACACGAGTTATTAAAAGAAAACGGAAGCACAGACTCTCCTGAAAAGTTTATTTTTCCGACTTCTAAACCCTACTAGTCCTACAGTTTTTAAGCTACAGAGATGATTTTGGTTTTAAGCGAAGCGGAATTTCATTTTCCAAAACTTCGCACATGGATTTTCTGAATTTCGAATTAGGAGACGAGTGTCGGCTACCATTTTCGAAAAAAATTTTAAAAAATAAATTTCTTTGTTTTTTCAATTTTCTCAAAAAATTATTCTAAATACAAAAAATCCAAGCTCGAAGTTGTAGAAAATCAAATTCCGCTGCGCTTGATACCTAAATCATCTCTGTAGCTCAAAAACTGTAGGACTAGTAATGTTTTCCCCGTTTCCCATTTTACCGTTTTCTTTCAATAACTCGTTTTCGATGGCGAAAATGAGGAAAAGTATTGGAGTCAAATGATTTTCTCATCTTTTTTTTACATATGTGCGCAAAGTTTCATCCAAATCAGTCCAATAATGAAGAACTTTTTTTATTTTTGCGGTACTCCCCGGAAATATAAGCCCCGTTACAGATTGTGTAATTAGGTTGCGTTTTCATGGAGATCGATGACCAGATTTTGGAAGATGGTGAAAGTGTGATCCATGTTCCTTTATATCAAAGCATTTCTTGCTTGAAACAGTTCTTGACACCAAAATAATGAATCTATTTGGAGCTACTGTAAACGCGGTTGTGGAATCTGATTTTTATCACTTTTTCCATACATTGAAACATATTTTTGTTCACGTCATTGAAAACTGATAGCTATAATAGAGGCGTAGAGGTATATCTCAATGCTGTTCTTTCTTTTCTTACGTTGAACTTCTCTCATTTCTCTCATTATAGATACATGCACCTTCTCTAAACACTCTGTTGCATCGTGATTCGTACTCTCTTTTGAGGCTTCCTTCATCCATGCTTCAGCTGCTTTGAGTTTACGTTGATGCTCTTATTGGCTGCATGATCATCGAAGCAAGTGGCAAGATATTCTTCAGCGATCGGAAGGTGGGAAAAGAACATGAGATTTTCTTGACAGTAAATAATCATCTCGGATTTGAGTTCTTCTTTCAACAAAACAACATTTCACTTGGGGAAAAACTTCCGAGCTATATGACATTGTCAGTATCCTGGATACAGAGCTCAGTATTTATTAGAAGACAATATCGACTGTAGGAAAAAATTGTTTTTCAGCATATAACCGAATGAAAACTTGGCGCTGCTCAGCCCAAGCATTAATAGGAAAATTATGATCAATGAAGACAGTTCATCACTAATTCTTCGCCGTCATTTTTTGACAGCGCGGGCACTCTAGTATATAGATAAACTCCTGATCAAAAGTTTAAGACCACTTGCAAATGTAAAAAAATGATGTTTTACTGATAAATAAACTTCTTCCATTATGGATCAGTAGTTCCTATAGGTAAAAGGTAGAAAACTTAAAAATATCCTCTATAACAATTTATCACGAAATGTACATTTTTGTCGAAATTGGGTTTTTCAGTTGATCAAAATTATAAGACCACAAACAGAAATTGTTGGTAACATACCGACAAGGACGATGAGGTGAGCAAAGCTTGAACTTTGTAATGACTTCTGTCTCCATTCTTGTTGATAACCTCAAAAATTCTTTGCAGCATACTAGAAATGAGGGTTTCAATGACGGCTGAAGGAATGTCGTTCGAGCTCTTATGATGGAATCACGAAGTTTGTTTACTGTCACAAATTGGTCACCATTCCCGTGATCATCTCTCGCTATCCATCCCCAAAGTTTTTCTATCAGGTTTAAGTCTGGCGAGCACGCTGGATGACGTAATGCAGGAACCTCATTTTCTTGGAAGGTCATTGTCTGGCGGGCAGTGTGGACTGCTGCATTATCCTGCAAAAAAATAATCAGCACACAAACGAGGCCCTCCGTCGACAAAAGTGATCTCTGTAACAGGCCGACATAACCAGCAGCTGTGTGACGACCCTGCACCCCCTGAAGCTTCATTGCTCCCCTCTAGGAAAACGTAACCCACCCCATAACGGAGACTCTACCACTATAATGCTTGGAAAACATTTTAGGAGGTATCTCTTTGTCGGGCCAGTACCGTTGGGAACCATCAGAGCTAATTTTTCGGCAAAACCAAAACTTTAAATCACTGTTCAATACCTCATATTTGATCATCTCTAGCAAACTGTAAACGGGCCACTTTGTGACGCAGAAACAGCCGAGGACCTTTCAGACGCTTTTTTTTTTTAGAGGTGCACATACTGTAAGTGCATCACCATCTATATGCACCATCATGATGCAGTTTAGCTAACCTTCCTATTAT
Organism: Parhyale hawaiensis; assembly: GCA_001587735.2. Classification (NCBI taxonomy): domain Eukaryota; kingdom Metazoa; phylum Arthropoda; class Malacostraca; order Amphipoda; family Hyalidae; genus Parhyale; species Parhyale hawaiensis. Next base: position 6,288,486 of record LQNS02277097.1, on the reverse strand, counting down.
GGTAATAACAATCATTCATTATCTCGCATACCCACTATAAACCTAACGTAGATTTTATCATGGATTATTTTTTTTAAATTTGGATGATATGTCACTGGCAGTGAGCAAAACAGGACATGAAGTCCGTGGTGCTGAGAAATTAAAAAATAATCTCTCTCTGGCTGACTTCGATGCTCGGATTCTCACAGTCTTGGCTTCTCCTTTCCTTCAATATATGAACTTCTAAATTCTACACGTAAAACAAAGAGAATAACTCGTTAGATATAATTACTGTATGCAAGATAATATATGATTATTACCCTAATTACAGTAGAGTTAGTTGAAGTGCATTATTATGATGCACTCAGCATATTTATGATGCACTTGCGTGTTTCGCTTTAGGGATAAAATGCATTTGATTTTATTGCATGTAAGTTCAAACAATTTTCCCTCAGTGTATACTGCATTTTCTGAATTTCGATTCGTTTCGAAAACTAGCTCGGTACTTTTTTATATGACGATGATGATTCTTCTTCTAAACGTGGTAGCTGAGAGGCGGTATCTTCGATAGAGTTTTTGATCCTGCCGCACATAATTTATGTCGCATATTTTTTAGCTAAATTTCTTCGCAACAATTTGAGAGGCTCAATTTTGGTTGGAGTTTTTGTTCCTTTAGTGCATAATCCATTTCGTTTGTGCCTTCTTTAGCTGAATATATCTTCGTAGCAGCTGATTTTTCACGCTAGAAAGACGCCGTTTTATATTCAATTATATTGCAGCCAAAGTTCAACGCTTGAGGTTCAGCTATCGGCTGGCATCCTGATATCCTAAGCATTTCCGGTAAATTCTTTGACTGAACTATATTTTCTTGGTGCTGCTCAACGTTTGGCCAATACCATACTGATATTCGGCTCTATAACCTTGCAGTGGAGATATTTTGCTCTCGTAAAACTCATGGGGTACAACTTGCGTTTCTTTAATGGAAGATCAAGCCTGCTTGTATATAAGGCGTACTTTACAGTGAAACCTAATCTTGGAGCAGGAACAATAAACCTTGATTAGAAAATTTTTGAAATCATTTTTAACGGCTGGGCCCTCTCGTGAGATTATATTAGCATGCAGCAAAGCATTACTGTAGTTACTAGCTGCATCCGTGAAACTTTCACGGTCTGGCGGGGTGTTGCAGGTTGGACCATTGGAAAATAAACGCCAATAAACAAATATTATCAAGTTTTATGTTCGACTAGACTGCCCGTGGCCCGTTATGTCTCCATCACCATCTTTTTCCTTTCGCAAAAAATCAGGTGTTATTTACAGTATACTACCTTTGATTATGCAGATACAATATTTTTACTTTATTTTTCAAGATTAGTATCTAACTTTGAAATATCATTATTAACTAAATGTATGACTATGTTGCAAATATAAACAGCACTTGTAAAATAAATATTTATCCAATGGCTAAGTTTATCATACAATTTGCTTATTTATGAGTTTTTTACTGTTACCTCAGATTATGTAACAAGCTTATAAAAACGTCATATAGATGAAATAAATACAAGTGAAAAGGAATATTTTTATTAAAAAACGTCCAAAACCAAAAAATTGTAACCAAAACAGTTCGATAAACACTGAAATAAGTGTTCAGGAGTGGTAAACATAATAAGATAATTTTGAACAAAGCAGCCTCCATTTTCATGATTTTTTTAAGGCGATTATCAACAGACTTTGTCAGGGTTGATATTTCAGATGCATGGTGGAATAGAATCTGCAGCTGTTTTTACTGCATTACACAGGCTTACTTTGATCGAAAACTGCCGACCTCCTTCATAGACCTTCCTTTTGATCATTACCCAGTGGTTGTCAATGGGATTTAAATCGGGGCCATTCGCTGGCCAGGTCATAATCCTTTTTTATTTAAATCTTCCATCCACAAGACAGTTAGCAGTGTACCGTGCTCTTTGTGAGGGAGCGTTATCGTGCTGAAATGCCAATTTGGATCTGCGTGCGACAGTCTGCTCATCAAGCCACGGAATCAAATTGGCTTCAAGAAACTGGCAGTACATTTTTGCATACAGTTTAACTCCTTCTGCCACTCCAAATGGACCAATAAGGGTGTCACCTACTATCCCGAGAAAACATTAAACCTCCACCACCTTGTTGACGCTTAAGCCGTGTCTGTTGAGGTCGGTCATGGTCGATCCATTCAGACGCCCATCCATCTGGATCATGAAGAGTGGCTCTGCATTCGTCAGTAAATGTAACATTGGAGAAATCAGTTTTCATGTTCTCTTCAGCCCATTTGATTCTCTTTTCTTTATGAGTTTTTATTAGAAGTGGTCGTTTAATTGCCTTTCTCACTTTCCTAACTTATGCAGAACCTCACATCTTGTCTTTCTGCTTAGTATTGGGGCTCCAGCGTCTTCAAATATCGCTTTACTTGTAGAAAGTTGTTTTCTAACCATTGCCCATGTTGACTAGAGAGTGATGTTGCATAATCTGGGGTAACATCAGAACCCCGTGCGATAAGCAAATGTTGCTAAATCGTGAGAAATTGTTCCGTTTTCTTTTTCTCTAGTTATTTATATAGTTACAACATATCTGTGCACTAACTTTCTATTTACATTTTAAATTTTTGACACTTATCTTGAAAAATAAGTAAAAAATTCTATTTGCATAATCAAAGGTAACGCACTGTATATAAGAAGCTGAAAGTCTAAAAGAAATGGTTCATGAGGTGGAAGAAGATTATTCCCGTTCCGATGCCTTTCACGATCAAATAGACGGTTCAATGGCTTACTACAAGACCTTTTATGATAAGTACATGAAGAAATGTGGGATGTATTGTTTAGTAGTGGACCCGTGCGTAAAAAAATTCACGCTATAATCGATATGCTTACTCTCTTCTTTGACTTGCCATTTCCACATTTTCCGGCTCACGCGTATTAGCAACTCTTATTTCTTTCTGTAACCCTTCTGCTTCAAGTCTTTCTTGTCACTGTGCCCCATAGGCGCTTCTTCTCTTCATTGATAGCATGTCTTCGTTGTTGAGACTGTAGTAGTCTCGTTTTTCTTCTACGTTCCCTATCCTCTTTCTTAATTAAACGTGCGTCTTCCAAAGTAAAATTTAAGTAAAACATTGTAATAAACTTGAATGCCCCTCCCGTCAGCTTATATGCAATGTTAGTGCGCCGTCTCCATAATACCGTAATCCATACTTGACTCTCTGCTTCACTGAAGTGCTCAAATTTCGGCCTCTGAAGCGAAATATGCATTCTCAAAGAAATACAATAAGCTAGAAGAAGTAGTTGTATACTGCACAGTGCCCGTGAAATACTTGAAGAGAACGCTACATCGTCAAATTTAATAAGAAAGGCACTAAGCTAGAAGAAATAATTCTCTACTGCCCGTGAAAATTATAACCTCATGAGTGCCCCGTTGATTATTTGCCGAATTTATACGTCGTGACCTGAGAGAAAAAACTTACAAAATCGGACTTCAGAAGCTGCATACATACTGTCCCGATTTCAAGAAGTGCTTCAAGCAAGAAGTGCATCCAGATGATGAGCTAAGGATCCAATTTTCACCATCTTCTGCAAGCTGATCATCGATCTCTACGAAAACGTAACTGAATTACAAAATCTGCAACCTGGCTTATTTTTCGCCTATTTCCTTCAAAGCGGACACGAAATAAATAAATACACCAAGCGTTTTATTATATGAGGATTCCATTTGTAATTTGTGCATCAATTCCCTATAAGGAAGTGTTCGTATTACGTTTATGTATACATAGTTTGTGTGCATGTTTAGCTCAAATACGATTATTTTCTTCACATATAGGTTTCATTACCCAATAGTATGAAAGGAAAAGCTAGATGCTTGGGTTGTGAAAATAAGGTAGACACCCCTGCGATGAACAGAAATACATTTTCTATGAAGCCCTGCAATTGTGTCCGATGCATGCTAATTCACACTGCTGGCAATTCACGTCTTGTGCCTGTGACGTACTTGGCATGCGGTTCACCGGCTGTAAGGGTAATTGCTCGAAACTTAAATGGGCTATTATTTACCCTTTCGCCCAGTGAAGTTGATACATATGAAATGTGTTTCTCTATAGAATGACTACATTGAATGTTTGAAAAACGGCTGCTGTATTGAGAATTTGGATCAAAATTTGACCTTTAATGCAAATTCAACATTTGGAAGGCAAAAAATAGCAATTATTCACTGTAACTAGTAACTTAGCGAGAATCGATTGCTACCAGTTCTCTAGTCGTACACTGTGATTACCATCATAGTTTGATAGTAATGCTCGGACTCACATGAAGCTACTGGTAACCTTTCTGTTTCACTGAGCGTAAATGGTGGCCCCTACGTCTCGGACCCAGTCAGTCTCTAGTCTCAGTCTGCCTAGATTACCAACAAGATTTTCACGTGCTTGGTGACCTTACGGGGCGTAAAATGTAAAATAGAGGTTTGTGAAAAAGTGCGTTCTGGTACTAGAGCTCAGATTTTGTCACTTCAGTATAGTGACTTTAACAAAATTGTGAAAAGAGTGATGTTAAGCTTCAGACAATAGCTGTATAACGATGACAAAAATGAGATAAAATTATGCTACTCCAGCTACCTTCGTTTCCAGTTTGAAAAAAAAAAAATATTGTACTGTTGTGGGCTAGACTGAAAAATACGCTAATCGCTCGATATATTTTTTATTACAGGAGTAAAGTTTTACAATGGCGAAAACAGACAGGGCTGAAAATATTTGTTGAAAACACATTTTAATAACAATGCGACTGAGATTAAAAATTGCATTGATTTTGAGCTGTAGTGCACTTGCACTGTGGATTCCAGTTCTAATAATAAATTCTGTCGATGATGATTCTCAGTTATTCGAAGGCAGGTATTTAACCACTAGAGTAGAATATTCTGCTCTTATTGCAGAAGCTAACCTAAGTTATAATCATATTCCATCTGTTCCATACGACCACCTACCTTGGTGGGAACGCATAAATATCTCCGATTGTACAGAACTTCATAATTTTAGAAGGAAGAGCAGTCATTATTTACATGCATTAAAAGTGACGCATTTGCGCTCTTTAGGTCATTGCGGATACCGCGCTTCCCTTCTAGGGTACAATCAGTCGGTCATTTCTTATTCCGTGTATGGAGAAGACATAAATTATTATTATGGCATTCCTTTCCTTCTGGAAGATGTACGGAAATTCTACCCTGGTTGGAATGTGCGGTTATACACATACCCCAACCAACAGTATGACTTCTTTTGTCCACTGCTTCAAAAATATCCGAACTTGGCTCTCTGTGATGTAGAAAATTTACCTTATCTGGGCAATTTGTCGGACATCGACCCGATGCTGTGGCGCTCGGCTCCTATGGGAGAGGAGCAGGTCGTGAGGTTCATCGTCAGAGACACGGACTCGAAGGTAAATTATTTTTTGTATTATTATTATTATATTGTTGTTATCATTATTATTAAAACTTCGCACTCAGGTCCACACGGACATGTAATACAACCCAAATGAACCTCTTTGCAACACCGGGAAGCTCAAAACACTGCAAAAGGCAATCTAACAAAAACAATTAACAGCTGACTTAAACGCAGGAGCAACTCTATCTTCCCTGGTCCCTGTCGCGCAGACCAACAGTGGGATGACGCAAGGTACCACAGCTGTCACTAAGGCTATTTGCTGGTGCTTCTGTTCATTATGATGTTGCCTTGACTTCACTTCTGTAACATCACGCAATGCCCTGCAGTGAGGGTACGCAGTGAAGAGTTCTGAGCATCCCTGCAGAGAGAAGGCATCATTTGAGGAAGAGACCTGAGTGAAATAAAATTATTCACATCCAAATCAAACGAGAAATTTACATTTCATCTGTGCTTACGCGCTTGAAATATCTTCCGTTCGCTAAGTATTTGTTCAGCCCCTAGAGTACGTCATGCTTTATTGCTACTTCATTTTTTAAAACTGTTTAAGTTTAAAGGCCCAATCAAGGCCAAAGTGATATTCAGTACAGGGAAGGTTTTGATTAGAGCCAGTGCAGTGATGCATTTTCGAGAAGATTGATGCAGTAAATGCAAAGGTATGTGACTTTGTGTGTTTTAACCCAAGTCCCGACGTGCCACGCTTTATTGCAAATATCTGAATTGTTAAGTTTGGGTATGAAAACTAACTATATTGCTTTTATTAGCATACAATGCAAACGATGAAATAGAGAATAATTGGAAGTTGATGAACATACGTCAGCAGTACACTATGTGAAGACTACTTCAATTGTCGACGTGTCGTCCTTGCTTTCAAATGACTCTGAATAGTTTATCGTCCATTGAATCAGTTAGTCCTTTAATTTCAGTAGATGTTATCGACCCAGCAGCAGTTTGAGAGAACCTTCACACGGTGCAGTTTTTCACCGCATGCAGTTTTCCACTGCGAAGTGAAAATCTGCACTTACCTTCTCACGATGCAGTTTTTCACTGCGCCGTAAAACACCGCACGGAACCGCTGCAGCGAATTTCTTAACTCTTGCAGTTTCTCAATACACTTTACCAGATGACATAAAATTGTAATGGAACCCTTCACACACAGAAGTTTTTCGCTGCAAGCAGTTTTTCACTGCGCAAAATCGCTGCAGCGACTTCCAGAACATGTGTGTGATGCCACCAGTGTCATTTCCTCAGTTGTGAGGTATATAGCTTTATCGTTGCAAGTCTGTCGCAGTTTTTCACTGCCTAGTGGAAATCTGCTTCGTGTGAAGGTTACGTGTAGTTTTTCTCTGCGTAGTGGAAAACTGCATGCAGTGAGAAACTGCACCGTGTGAAGGCGCTCTGAATCTTCTACCACACAGTCTCCTTCAATGTGCATATGCTGAGCACCCCCTCACACACCTTCCTCTTCAAGATGGACTACAGATGTTCGATGAGGTTGAGGTCGGGAGAAGCGAGAGGCCATGTCAAGAGATGTTCCGCTTTGAGGCACATCTTTGAGGCCGTGGTGGCCTTGGCGGAATGCTACGTAGCATTATCATGCATGTATTTCAGCCGACATCGGCGTGCTAGTGGCATGTCTTCTAGCCACGGCCACAAAAGCTCTTCCGGAAATCGGCAGCAGGTCTTACTGCTGATTTTAACACCTTTGGCCACATGAAATGGTCCTACAATTTTGCCACCGATGATCCCTGTCCAGAACACTGTTCCACCCCAACCTGTTGTCTCCGAAGTGAGAAGGATGAGGTTCTCCGAAAGGTAGCCAAAACTTGGCCCATCTTTAGGGTCCATCGAAAGTAACTTCAGCCTCATCCTTGATATGGACCTTGCAGAATTCGGTGTTCGTACATTTCTTTGCCCATGTGATGCATTTCTGTTTGTGAGACCTGCTCAGGAGGCGTTTGGGGATGAGTTTCATATATTTGGCCACCTCCTCGAGAACCCTTCACCAGGTACTTTTCGACACAGGTCCAGTTCACGCACCTTCGAATAAGACAGCACTGGCTACTCCCGAATTTTGTACAGCCTGCCTACGGTTTCTCCGCATATACCTCTTGGTTATCACCCTTCGCTTTCCCTTGTCCTTGCTGACATTGATGACAGGGTCTTTCCACGTAGGACTTCAATGTCCTTGGGTGCTGTACTAGTTCTCTCGCTAACTCCACCAGAGAAACCCCGTCTGCAAGCCCATGGACAATCTGCTCCCTCTCTGCAGTTGTCAATCGTCGTTGATTCGGCATCTTGTCACACTTGTAACGAAGCATGGTACATTAGAAGTTGGATTAAAATACATGAAGTCACATAACTCACTGTTCACTACATCAATCTTCTTGAAAATGTATCACTACACTGACAATAGTGGAAACCTTCCTTGTGTTGAATATCACTCTGGTATTGTGTCTTTAAACTTAAAATGTTTTTTTAAAAATCGACTTGCAATAATAAAGCGTGGTACGCATCCTAAGCTACATATATGCAAACAAAGGTAAGTGAAATCATTAATTAATCGTGGAATTTCCACCGGTTCTGACAGTAATACTAATTATACAGTTAAAGGCTTGACTTCCGAAACTGTGCCCTGAGAAACGGAACACGCACCAGCCTTGGTGCGTGAGCATGCCACGGAAGATATTGCCATCGGTACTTGGTAGTAACAGAGCAGCTAATTACCTTACTTTTTGTAGCAAGAAGTGAGCCACCGAGCATCAGTAAAGGTTGTGCAGTATAACCATCGCTTGACCAGTTTGTGACTCCTCTGAGCATCTCGCTCTCAAAAGTCACCTGGAGTCCTCAAGCGCGGCTAGTGCAGGTCTTGTGCTTGAGGTTATAAAAACAATGTAAACAAAAGGGTATTATTCAGCAAAAGATAATGAAGAACTGGCAAGGGGGTCTCTTTAGATGTCTTGCAGGTAGAAATCTTTGTGCAAACATGACAAGTCGGCAGTTTTCGTACTAAATAGGTTGCATCTGGCCTCTACATTTTTTCGTGCGTAGTATGGATAAATATTGGATTCGTCTACAGCTAGTTATAGGTGAAGACATTAAAATTGTACGCCCTGTAGCTATATCCAGCTATATTCAGACTAATATCTTTGTGCCTTAGCATCTCCGCAGCACAGTTGTATAACGTGGGTGCAACGTGAGGTACCTGCTTAGCAATCTTAACTTTCCTAAATTGAAGCACCGATAGCATACCATCGGTTGGCCATAACTTATTTATCCATTAAATGGCGCTATTACTCCTAATTCTAGAACTAACTTTTTTACACCAACGAGCTTCTATAATTTTTATCTGTAAGCTACCTGCCGCATCACGGGACTACAAGTTACGAGCGCGAACATTAACTTTAACGCAGTATCCTACTTTGATGGCAAATATAGAAAGAGAATTTCTTCAGGTAACCACTGTAGATTTACTTATTGACTTTATTTACGTGTTTCTGCTGAAAAGTGTTTCAACAGTCCCTTCCTATTTTGCTGTATTAACATATTTTAAATATACAGTAAAACAATGCATTTCGTAGGCTCCAGAAGATTCTCATACAGTGCTAGAAAGCCATACCTTACCTTTGATACCTTTGATGGTATTTCGGATGAGGTCCAGGCGACGTTACACACGCCGCCTATCTTGTACAGAGGTGATGCTGCAGTCCGTGACCAGCAGGGTGGCTAACAGCGAGTTATCCCCACAGTTCACGTAGCTGCTTACAACAGGTTTATCTGGCACTTTCAGTAAGCATGCGTCCAGTAAGTGTTTAAATTTCGCAGTCTCTGTGCCGGTAGCATTTCGAATGTGACGAGGCATTTTGTTGAATAATCTCGCCCCTCGGACTAAGAAACTATTAAAATACTTTGTGGCTACCGCATCACCACCAGTTTTGATCGGAATGCGCACCTCACAAGTGCGATCAATACGGTTTGAGTGTCTGACCTGGATTCTCCCATTGACATTGACAGTAATTTCTTCTAGAATTTTCCAAATATATACGATCCTAAAGCTCTCGAATCTCCTTTAAATTGAGTACATTTGAAGTTGAGCCAGTCTTTCGTGATAGTTTAAATCTTTCATGCCTCGGATTTTGGCAGTGAACGATCTCTGGATAGCCTCGAGGCGCTCTAAGTCATTCCGTTTGCTTGGCATCCAAAGAGGTGAACAGTATTCAATCCTCGGCAGTATCAGTTGTTTCCAAAAGGTGAGCATTGTGTCTGCCTCTCGTGAAGAAAAAGTTCGAAGCACCCATCCGCTCTACTTCTTGCCTACGGTAACAACTCGAGCCACATGATCTTCAAAAGTGGCATTATCTTGTATTCTCACCCCCAAGATCCCTTAAAATTTGCTTTCTTTCGATTTCGCTCCCATCTGTCGTCGTGTAGGACGTGGATTCAGTAAGGGAGAAGTCTTTTCCGTATCGTAAAAGTTCAAATTTTGATTCGTTGAAGGTCATGTTGTTAACCGATATCCAGTGAAAGATGTTGGAGAGCTATGGAGAGTTTTTACACTAAATCGCATCTTTTTCATTGAACTGGCTATACGTTGTGATAACGAAGGAACGATAAGTCAAATTAGAAAACGAAAATCTGGAATAGAGAATGGTGGGAGACCGAGTTTGGCTCTCCAGATCACGTCACGGCTGGCTAGCATGAAAAGAAGGCGGAGTCGGAGCTGCGCGTATAGGGCTACGTTTACGTAGTTATACCATGTGGTGAACTGTCGATTGAGCAGATACTTTGTAGAGTGACAGAGGTAAACATTTACGCAGTTTTTTTCGTACTTCATTTGTATAGCCGGCTCGAGGGCTTTCCATAGCTTTCATTTCATGTTGTAAATTATCATTGACGTTTCTTGATGAAAACTAATAATGATGTTGGAGGTATGAGATCTATGTACGCTATATAAACTACTAGAAGTTTCATAAATTTTTGTTAATGTATTTCCAGATCACTGAAAGAGAATCTGCTGCTGTGGAGGAATGGGTTAAATCTCAGAAACCGCTTCACCTTATGAGAGACCATCCCGAGCACAACGTACCCATAATGGGTGGCATGTTTGGCGTGTGGCAGCCCTCCTCTCTGCTCGACTACTTCGAGAACATCAGACAAAAGCTGTTCCAACGGCCCGTCGACCAGCACTTCTTCTCACGCTTACAAAACTCCGCCCGGCGGTGGATAGGCTGGCTAGTGGACGACCAGCTTCGACTTAAGGTGAGTTTTCTTGCAAAAGATCAGACATGTAATTTAAATGATTAACCAAATACTTTTTCAAAATTACAGGTTAAATTTGATCCGATATTGTGATTTAGGCGGTATTCCATTAGACGCTGAAGTCAAGCCTTGAAGGCTTAGCTTGTCCGAAACTGTAGACATGTGCATTGGCTTCATACCCAGTGACCTGAACATCAAGCCTCAACCTTCAATCGGTTACCCTCGAGACTTGCAAAAACTTAATCTTGCTCCGTAAAATGGAGTATGCAGCCGGCTCAATGTAATCGCTTTGTTTCTAACACTTGCAACACGATTCAAAATAGCAAAGAATTAACTTTTGACTCAAGTTTCGAACAAGCTAAGCCTCGTAGGCTTAATTTCGGTCCCCAATCAAACATGTCCGTAGTCAGTGTAACCGAAAGGAAACATAGTAGTTCGGGCATCAGGCTTCGTAACATGCTAAACTGATCGGTAATATCTCCTACCTGACGTGCACGCCTCAGTATATCATAATATAGGGGAGCCCAACAACAACGTTGAATGGATCATTAGTGGCACGAAATAACTGAAGCTGATGCGTTACTAGATGGAAACGCTCCAATTCAATGTAATACAGTTCTATTAGCGCTAACTAAGGGGCGCAGTTTTCCAACAATTATTTACAGTATATCATTAGTATTTGCACTATGAACAGAAAACCCTCTTATTAAACAAATGCCCTAAAGCTCGAAGAAAGATAGAAAAAATTGTGTGCATATTTTATTAACTGCTTAAGAAACTATTGCAGACATTATTTTCAATTTGCCTTCTAGCAATCCGAATTATTTCATAACGTTAATGAGCTGAAAGTTGCCCAAAACGCTGCTCTGCGCAGAGTAGCCACGCACTTACACCGTTGGCGTCCTGCAGTCATCTCCACAACGAGTCTCAAATGCTCCTAGTTGGTGTGTCCCTCGAACTCCTTAGCAGGTAGTATTTACTGCAGGCTCTGGTTCTCGATCACCAGTTATATGCCACGGTCACCGCTCACAGCCCACGCCGTGACATGAAATATACCCTAGTGTCAAAGTGTCGGCCCTCAGTGTGGCACTGTCTGACTGCTGGCATCGTCTCAGCCTCCACTTTTAAGGCGGCTCTAGCGTCTGTCTACAGAGAGGTGGTGGTCAACGAAGTGCTCGATACATGTCCTCCAGCCATCTCCCTGTCCGAGTCAACACTACCTCGCCCTATTTCACACGGCGCTTCTGCAGTTGAGGTCAAGCTACTGTGTTGCCCTGACTTCCTGCACACAAGACCGCACTTCCGTCTCCGCACTGCCTGCTCTATCATAGGGGAGAGCAAATAGTCTCCCATCTATTTCTGTACAACGCGTTTCAGACGGCCCTGCCTTCTGTGCATCTCTGAGGGGTTCCCCCTCGTTGGCGTGTCTGTCATTCTTCTAACATTTTCTAGCCGATCTCCCTCCACTTACCCCCCCTCCCCGGCCGGAACTCGCAATTAGGCGCCAATACAACAGCAACCCAACTACATCAAGGCTGTTGGAAACCGGCAAAGATAGGAAGTTTTTCTTCTATTCTGGCTCATTCCCGCTGAGAACAGACTTCTTCAAAGAATAGATATCGTTATGGGAAGAAACGCATGCTAACACATACTTACTCAAAACATGATAACAGTTGATTTTGGCTTATATAATAGCCTAATGATATCCTTTAGATATTATTGCGTGGTGCATTTCAAAGAACAACTTCCCGTTTGCTCATTTTACTGTATTACGGCACATCTCAAAAAGTTATAGACGAATCTTTATGAACTCTGCAGGAATGTTGGAGTTAATTATAGGAACATATGATTAAATTTTGTGTTGATCTGTTCGTCGGTTTGTTTGTCTCTGTTTCTTTTTAAATTTTGTCAAATTCATAGCTCAAAAAGTTACAAACGGATTTTCTCAGAAGAAATTGTATATTAAACGACACACACTAACAAAATTTGAGGCTGCAGAAGCTGAATTAGGCTTTTAGTTTGTGCGGCGGCCCTGATGTTGTGTAGGGACAAATAATGCAACCAAATTTAGGTGATAATCGGTTTGTCCGTTGGTGTGTTTGACTAATATTTGTCAAAATATTTGTCAAAACATAACTTAAAAATTACGGACGGACTCTTCAAGAAAATTACAGAAGCTGTTATTATTGTCAAGAGGCAGAAATGATCAAACTTTGCTGATGGTAAAAGAAAATCCTAGTTTTAGGATCAATTGAATTTTTCTTTAACTTGCTGTGCATGGCGGAAGTATGCGCTCTCAGAGTGCCCTAGCCTTCAACAATTTATCTAAGCTTGTTACCCATGGAAAATCCTACCTCGTAACAATCGTATCGCCTATGTTTTATGAGAAAATATTCCTTACCCACAACAGCAACTGATGCGTAGACTGTGTGTGCTAAAACGTAGAGAAAATTAAGCAACCAAAGCGATCGAAACCCTCGGACCGGCTGCAGGAGATGCCCGGATAGAGTGTTGAAAAGACGAAAGAACGATTGCGATGATCTGCAATATCATTATTCCTGCGTGATGTCGGTGTGCCTGCGACAAATCCTTAGCAGTGGAGAGAGTTAGTGTGCATTGTGCTGTTACGTGTCGGCTAAAATTTCACAATTTTCCTCTTTACTTTGATAATGTTATTAATGTAATCTCGTTTATGTACAAGTAACACACCGAGAGACGGTTCTGACTATTATGATTTTAATTTTGTTGACGCCAATATTAATGAGCGACAAAATGTGAAACATGATATCGATCTTTTGCACCACGCACATTTCTGTTACATTTACTTTAAACAAGAGGTGGTTAAGACAATGGCTTCTCATCGTTAGGCGAGCCTAGAAAGTACAGTTCCGAGAAGAACTACTGATGTCATTGTCCAAATCAACAAAAATAGTCAAAAGTTGAAGCAACTTTTCATTGATGCATGATTGATTGAAAATGTGAATGACACAAGACTGTTATTGCCAAGAGCAAATTCAGCACTCATCTTTGGCTTCGATCTAAGGGTGCCCGCAAACAGAGGCATCGCGACGCGATTTTGCTTCTGCTCGCTCTTTTCTATAAAATTCCTAAGCAAATAAATCTAACCCCCGTACACAGAGGCGAAGCGATGCGATGTGGCTCAACCTTGAACAACGTTGCCCAACACAAACGATCCGTTTGTAGTTCTGTAATTTTCTACCTGATTAAATAGTGACTCCGCACAGATAGGCAACACGATCGAGGCAACACCAAGCGATTCGGGCCGTTGTGACAGCTCTACTTCCCGTCTTTCCTATGGAGTGTCGCTTGACCCCCGCACATTGAAACGACGCAACGCAACAAGGAGCGATACCGTTCTAGCAGTGTCACAAAGTCCTAGGCAACAGCAGACGATTTTTTGGGTATCAGCGGACTTTCACTACCAAAACGTGATGCATGTACGCATTTATTGATGTATAGATATGTACAATTGTGCATATGTGTGCTTGCATGCATATCAATCTTTATCTTTATATATACATTTTTATAAATTCCGCCATTGTAACAAAATCATGGGCAACACCAGGCAACTGTTTTGTATCAATAGAAATTTTCCTCCAAAAATGTAAATATACGGTTGTTAAATACAAAGTTGATGTTTTTAAAAATGAGACATCGAACAGCCAAATAATAAAATATTGGATATTAATAACGCAAGAACATTTTTGTGGCGGTTTATTGTAATACTAGTGGCCCGAACCGTCATTATAAATGACGGAAGAAAAATAGTTCTCCAGAAAAACTCCCGTTAATTGTCTCTTGTGCCGGGCTTCTTAATTGAAAATTCAGCATTCTGCCTGAAAAAAAAAATGGATATCAGTACTATATAAAACATATCTATAGTAGCCCACGCCGTCATAAAATGACAGGAGAAAATTAGTACTTCAGCAAAACCCCCGTTTTTATTCTCATAGAAAAATTCAACACTGTATGCAAGGATGTATATTTGACGTTGCCCACATGCATTGCCGGTAGCACCTTTACATTCACACGTGTATCATAGATACCACACCGCGCTCTGCAGCTTTGAATTTCTTCCTATCTTTTCGCATAGAGCTTGACAGGAAAGATATGCATATATTTATCAATAAAAAACGATGTGATTATTATATATTACTGATGTTAATATTTAGTGAAAGCAATATCTTCTAATAATTAAAGAATGAATTACGTGAATAACAACCTCAGCGTACGTGAGCATCGCTCCCAGTTGCCTCTGTGTGCGGGGTCTTTCAACATCGCTTAGGATCGCATTGGATCGCGTCGCGTCGCCTCTGTGTTCGGGCTCCCTTAATGTTCTGCAGGTACCGTCGCCCGGTGTTTTGAAAACTTGAGGGCCAGGGCGAGCCAAATGTTTGCCTTGGCCAACCCAACGGGACAGAGTCTGTTGTCAATTTCATTCTTTTTTCCTTCTGTTATGGATGATATTTATTGTGTTCTTCCTTCTATTTCTCGACTTGTTGCCTTGCTTGTCCGTAGGCCGCATTTGCATAGGTTCCCCTTAGGGAGCATAGGATGGGCCATAGGCCTTGGTTTGGTTAGCTTAGGTTCGCCTCTCCTTTGTTATGGGGAGCAGCGCCTCCAGAGGGACCTTGTAGAGGTTACCTTAGCCATTAGCTAGCCTTCGTCTGTCTTTCGAGCCCACTTTACTCCCTTTAAAACTCACACTCCTACTGATCTTTCTTCCATCTGTTCTTCCTCTTCTTTCCCGATTTGCTTTTCCCATGCGCGTTGATCCTGCGTGGGAACACCCTCGTGCATGGGTTCCACGTGTCTATCGTCATACTATTTGTCCCTTCTTTCTTCCTCTGTGATATCGCCTTCGTTGAGAAAACAGAGACCTAAACTTCTCATTTCCCTCTTATGGAAATTCGGCGTTACGTATTGGCAAGTCTGAGCTGATGTATTAACTGACCTCGCTAACCAATAGAGGCCTCAATTACTCGTCAATATCGTTTTAAAGGGAAACCCACAAGGCTCGACTTGTCCCGAAGTGCACATGGGGACGTTGGTTTCGCCACTGCAGGCGCTAGAAATAACCCGTTAATGTTTGCAACGACTGAAAATTCTATTTTACGATGTCATGTTGAGTTTTTGGAAGTCACAACATAATGTATTTAGAGTGAACGTCTCAGTAAGTGGAAGCCAGTTTACCTTTCAAAAATTCCGTAAGTGGAGCTTATCGGGATTAATTTTTATACAATACATAACGCCTTAACTATATCAGGATACACTCTCTGTACATACTAAAGTGTTTTAAATATTGTAATTTCATTCTAATTATTTTTTCAAGGCCCCGCTTTAACCGATAAATATAACAACACAATAACACGAATAGCCTATGAAGCCAAGTTTTACGTTCGTACAGAAGAGTTTGCAGCTGTGCCTCTACTTGCAGCAAGTGATGCCCACAAAATTGATACGGGAGCACTCCGTGCAGCACTGCAGCTTCTTCTGCACAGAATTCGGTCGCTGCAACGCATTTCCTACGCAGCGAAAAGGCGGATTCTTTGTTGGCAACACTCTGTGAGTAATTCCTCCTGCGAGAGATCTTAAAAATGTCGTAGATAGTTCAGAAAATTTCCAAATAAAATTTAAATGTCTGGTATCTTGCAAAGGTTTGCTTTACCATGAGTTACTATTTTTTAAATGAATTATTTCTATCAACTTCGGCCTTTTTTTAATCACAAGGATAGTAGTATGTCATTTGACGCTTGAGGCTTGCGTTTAGCAACAATTAGAGTGATTGAACGTTCTTAATTTTCACGCTTTTGCACAAACCTCTCCATCCCATTGTTGAACAATGCAACAGGTAAACTAATCGTTTGACGATAAGATTATAAATCTGGCAGTAGACGTACCAATAGCCCCATCAACAGAAAACAGCTAAGACTAAAAACTCTGTTAAACGGGCGGGCAATGTCTAGCGAACAGCGGGCAAAATTTCGGGGAACATACCCGCCGAACATTGAGGTACTATTACACGAGACGGAGAAATCTCTAGGTCACGTCAGTCGGGCAGCGCTAGGTTACGTACTTTTCATCGGAATATAATTAAACAGTGTGCAAAATCTACAAATTTTGGACTGAATTTTTGCAACAATGCAACAATTTGAAAAGCTTTAAAACAGATCAATTGAATGTTCGCCTGGTAATGCCCGTTGTTCTGGAGGAAAAGTTCGCGCAGTGAGGAAACCTCTAGCAGCAGCAAATGTCTGCCGGGCAGCGGGCAAAATGGGCTGCCCGGCGGGCAAGTCCTCCTGTTTGCCGGGCAATGTTCGCCCGTGTAATAGGGGCGAGGTGAACTACTCACCTCGCCCAACCCCTCTGTGAGCTACTGCCGTTTGTAAAATAATTTAGATTGCTGAAGAAAAAAAACTCAGCCAAGCCTACGAGGTGATCGTGCAAGCACGAGATACTGCAGCAGACTAACAGACACTCAACGACTTTAAAGTTAGTTCGTTCTTGAAAGATAATGCATTGGGGTGGCCTCAGGTGTTGGGCTGTTAAAAGTTGGTGATTCCTGCAGCAGTTCATAGCTCTGAAAGGTGTTGCTCCCAATATTTGTTGAAAAGGTTTTAAGCGCGCTGACTTCCTCTGCACCGATGACTTCGGAGGAGAGTCTGTCTATTCCACATATTCACTACCAAATATGGGAAAAACTTTTGATCGAGAGTAGTTCTGCTATCTTAATATTTGAGTTTTTGCCCGTTTTTTGGAAGGCGATTGTCAACGTCCCTGTCAAAAAGTCCCATTCTAGGCACAGCACATCATTGCAGCCATTCATCTACTTATCCTGAGTATTGAGTCGTTTTTGCTCAAGAGAAATGAGTCCCACGTCCTATAGGCGACGCTTGTATGGCAAAGTTCGCAGACAAGGCATCACTTTTGTTGCTTTGTGTTGTATTCTTTTAATATTATCAACAACGTTCACTGACGTGGCTGCTAGAATTGAACATCAGACTCTCAATTCGAGCGCACTAGTTAGTGCTTTGTAAAACGGAGGGGTTTCTTTCTTTAGTTTGTATTCAAAATTCCTAGTAATGAACACCAGAATCCTGCTTGCCATTTTAACAATCTTGTTTACTTGCGGACTGTGTTTGTTTTTTATAATTATCCCCAAGCCACGCTATTGGGTGACGACGACTAGTTTTATCACGTTCATTTCCATTATGGCTGAAGCGTTCTGTGGTCCAGTCTGCATTATCGAATATTTGTCAACATTAAAACTCATCTGCCATAATGCGGCCCATTCTATAAAGCGATTAAAGTTTCGTCGGGGCTCGATTCCATCTCAGGCAGGGACGGAATTATGACATGATTAGTGTCATCTACGAATATAGCTGACTTTCCTACGGATGTTAAGATCAAACTCATTGGTGTAAATTATGAACAGCCCTGGGTCAATCACGCTGCCTTGTGGAATCCCAGATGAGACAGACGTCTCGATATTTCTGACTCTTTGAAATTTGACTCGCTGTTGTCGACCAATGAGCCATGCATGGATCCAGCGTGCGATCACCCTGGATACCACGAGCTTTCAATTATTTCTTTAGATGTTGATAGGATACTTTGTCACATGCCTATTGACAGTCCAAGTTAACGATATTCACTATTAATGCTTCGTCTTTAGGAGTAAAATTATCAAATTCATTCCCTGAACTTTCGAGAATAAATCAAAAGATGGGCTAAATGGTTTGTTAGTATAAATCCCCGTTATATTTATAGAATACAGATAAAGATGTTGCAACGGCAGAGACGCGTACCCTAACTGCCGTGATCGGAGACCGAAGGCGATAAAGGTTTAAGCCGCTTAGGCGTTCAATCCCCTCTAAGACAACAATTAAAGGACAACTATTTGAAACTATTATTCATTGAAGGGACTCATTAAAATGATGCAAATTTTGATAATATACATTCATAAAAGCGTTCCATTACAAGTTTAGTTTGAATATAATATCGCAGGTACAGAAGAAGAGAATAAAAATTACACGTTGGCAACTCGACGTGTACTGCTATATATGCAAGGAGCACACTATTGAACACATTTTTCATTGCATAAGTACATATTCAATAGATGTATAAAGCACTCGGAACACCGACTAGCAGAGGCCTCAAGAATGAAAGAAAATTGCCTGGTTTGCGCAAGACGAACATGCTGACAGTGCTCAAATCTCTCCAGCCTCTCTAAAAACCCCAGTCCCCATCTAATCAAGGAGCTTCAATAGAGAAGGAGGGAGCCTTGTGGCCCAGTTACAGACTTGCCAGCGAGTCAACAAGATCTCTTGTGGCTGAGACGCTCATTGGAGGAAAAGACGGGGGAGCACTGAGTTTAACGGGGGAGCAGCAGACGAACCGAGTAGCTGATATGCGATTGGTGAGTAAGTGACTAGCTGCAGCCATAAGAGACTCATTACTGACATGCAATTGGTGCATGGAACAACTGGCTGACAGCCATAAGAGACTCTTGAGCTTCAACATACTAGGCTACTGGCTCCCTCCTTCTCTATAGAAGCTCCTTGCATCTAATACTAAGAATGACCGTCGCGTGTCACGCTCTTAACGAAATAGATAGGCGGAAATTAGCCCAGGTTGGAGGCTCTGGTGCTCCTCTCAAGCTCCATTGAAAGTGATAGGCAGAAAATAGGCCGGGTTGCAGAAGA
>LQNS02277097.1:6237772-6255495 GCA_001587735.2 Parhyale hawaiensis | reverse complement strand
CCCGAGGGCGACTGCGACTACACTTGCTCGTCTGGGGCCAGTGGGCCTATACCCGCAGCACAAACCAGTGCATGTGGGTTTCCCAGGTGAGGGTGTGGTCTAAGTTGACTTTACCTTTACCTTTCACGCTATCTTTAAAACTAAATTCCTCAGTGTGTTGCGATCTTGATATGTTAGACACAACATCCAGATGACACAATAAATTTAGTTTTGTTTTGTTCTTGGCGCATCACCAAGAAAGGCATTAACGCTCCAGCGTATTTTGAAAGGGCGCCGTTGCTTTCGGTTACACGAGGCCAGGGGTGTTTAGACCTAAAGTGCGCTTAGCAACTGACGTAGGTTTCTTTTAGGACCTGAAGCTTTATATTTTGTGTACTGTTTAAAGTTGAATAAATAGTAAAGAACCAATTTGCGTGTTTCTTTTATATTCACCAACTCTCAGTGAATGATTGTTGG
The DNA here is from genome assembly GCA_001587735.2 of Parhyale hawaiensis. Taxonomy (NCBI): domain Eukaryota; kingdom Metazoa; phylum Arthropoda; class Malacostraca; order Amphipoda; family Hyalidae; genus Parhyale; species Parhyale hawaiensis. The sequence continues at coordinate 6,255,039 of LQNS02277097.1, read as the reverse complement.
GTAAATATTCGTCTTATCCCCCCTCCCTCCCCCCCCCCCAGTTATAGGATAAGAAAGTGATTTTTATCATAACTGAGGTGTGCTGAAAACGAAAATGACTTCCATTTTTTGTGGAAATTAGGCAAACCAGGCCTATGCTTACCTAACTTGCTCGGTATTATGAAGGGGTTTATGCCTAACTACCCGACAGTACGGCCTAAAGTAGGGCGAATTTGGCTCTTATGCATACGCATGTAACCTAACCCAAAGCAGCAACGCGCACAGACGGGTCAATTAAGAATCTGAAAGACGAAAGTCTGATAAAACAAAACAGAATTTCCCCAAATAAAGACTTATATATGCTGAATCAGTAATTTTCAACGAATCAAAATATATTAATATAATTCTGAAGTTCAAGTGGAGATAAGACGAATTTTAGCCGATGGTTGGAATGAACATGGATAACTAATAACTATTGATTTATTAGGAGACATTTGCGAATCCATCTCCTGTTAACGAGAGGGAGGGGCATCCTCCATCATTGGCGGATGCAGAGGCACGGCTCAAGGGGAAATATTTGCATTTGACTTAACAAAAATGATCGAATTTCCATTCCTTGCTCATCGATGAATGAGTCTATGCCCGTGGTAGCAGCGGACCCTGCTGCTGCATCGTTTTGCTGAGGGTCCCAGGAAAGGATTTTTTCCTGAACCTTTCAGCAAGTACAGTCTTAAAGATGCCAATGACGTGGCCGGTCACTGGCCACAGTGTGAGGGGCGAAGGGAGATGGTTTGTGATGATATTGCTCTGAGAAGCGAACCTTGAGACAACTGTGTAAATTTAAAATATACGTTCCCAGAAACTACTAGGCAATCCACCGTGGATCATAAATCATTTATGGTCGCTTCTAACACCAACACGATTTTTTCTTGAAACTTTCAGGTAGTACAGTTTCAAGGCAGCCAATGGTGTGGCTGTTCACTGGCCACAGTGGGAGAGGCGAAGGGTGAAGGTTTGTGATGATGTTGCACTCAAAAGCGTACTTTAAAAAACTGTAAATTCACAATTTACGCGCCCTGAAGTTTATTCTCATAATTAATGGGCCTCAATTAAGGTGTGTGATGTACATGAACTTCGTCTAGATCTGAGCAACATGCGAAAATTGCTCGTGTGTTAGCAGTTTATATTGCGTCTCTGTGTATTTATCATATGTACATGTTACAGGGAGTAAATGTCACCAAGCATTGCGCGCAAGGCATAGCCAATAAGTGAATTGAATAACTCATTCATTAAATGGATAGGTTTGTTTTAAGCTATGTTAGACTAGGCCAAGTTCTATTAGTTCATTGGAAAGTAAAGTTAAAGATGCGTGCATAACTATGAAAGTTTACAACGTTTACTCTCTGATGCATTACATATGTAGGTTATGTTCTCAGCTCAGCTCTGTATTCTCTAACTTGACATAACTCAGCCTAGCAGTGCCTAATCTAACCTAGGCTACCGCAATCCTTGCTGAACCCTAATTACCATGGCATAACCTACCCTATCTAACCAAAACAAATCTGACGTAAATCAACCCTTTTCTGAAACGGCTGATTCATCTCACTTATTGCCGAAGCAGTATTCTGGGTTCGGCTTGTTCGTTGTAACACCAGAGTCTACATTGATTTTAGACTCTGGTCAGTTGATACAGGAAATTTGTGGCACATTACGCTTACGACGAATTAGGTAGAAAAAAATGTAAGGCACTGTACGTTCAAATCAATCACAAAAAGCGTTCTGTATTTTCTCATACTCTTGACGATGCACTTACATTGTACTCACACTATTCAGATTTACTATAAAGAAATGAATGGGTTCGATGTATGATGAGCACACTGCAACTTAACTTAAAGCGAGTTCAATTATGACGTAAACTCAATGGCTTAGATTAAATCAAGCGGGTCTAAGGGCGTGTTCGATTTGAGACCTAAAAGTTGAGCTAAGCCAAGCCCACTTGACTTACCTTGTCCGAAACTTTTGACAGGAACTTTAGCTTCGTCGTTCCGAATTGTGTTGGTGTTAGAGGCGACCATAAGTGATTTATGATCTACGCTGGATTGCCTAGTAGTTCTGTCATTTTGAATATTTGGTCGTGAGTCGTAGTGTGACCTTTGTTATACCTAAGTGTAAAGTTATGGGCCGAAAAAAGCAGCACTTTTTTCTAACCTAGTTTTTCCGCGAGCGGTAATTTGTTGCCAATCTACAGTGTCTGGGCAATGGATAAACACTATGAAGCGCACACATCATGTACACACTGACCAGTGTATAGTTATCTAATGAATTGCCCGTAATGTGTGACCGTTGACGAGGTGCGATTGGGTACACACAGTGTAAATATAGGCGTTCCCCTGGGATCCATCCTTAGACCACTATTATTTAATACGTACATAAGTGACATGTCACTCAATTTTGATGGTGTCTGCTCTCACCAATTGTTTGCAGATGATGCCGTGTTTTATGAGCATGATTATTGTTCTTATACCACCGTTGTAAAATTACTTAAATTTATTGACGTCTTAATTCAGAAGCTCATCTCGAATAAACTAACCCCTGACGCTAGTAAAACGAAATTCATGGTTTTAACCTCAAATAAATAGTTTTGATTCCTAATGTATATTTGAACTGCAAGCAGCAAGAGTGGGTCGCGTCATTTCGCTACTTAGGAGTCGTTATTGGTAATAAACTTAGTTTTTGCCTACATATATCTAGTATACGATAAGCTACAGCTAAGTTTTTCTCGCGATGCGTTGTTGTCTTTACATTATTCATTGTTTTATTCACACATGTCATTTGCATTCAAAATATGGGATGGCGTGATTGAGAATGTAATGGACGAATAATGACTATTACAAATGATGTCCTTAGAATAATTTAAACGTGAAAAGGGATGATAACTACGTGCCATTGATGCGTAGCAATACTATTTATAACATACCGTATAACATACCGTATTGTCGACAAATTTCTTAAAGACTTAACGTTTCGGGAAGTTAAATTCCCATCCTCCTCGCTTCTTAGGTCCCCTCAAGCTAACACTTACCCATACTTAGCTCATGCCAAATAAAATATTTTTAGTATTCATCTTTTGTCGGTTATAAATTTTAAAAAACTTCTAAGGATGGGATTTTAACTTCCCGAAACGTTGAGTTTTTATGAAATTTGTCGACAATACGGTATATTTATTCTATGTATAACACTTTAGGATTGTTGAAGCTTAACGATGTCCACAGATATTCTTTACTTAAATTTGTTCGTAAGGCAATAGCTGGTTAAATACATTTTTTCGAATCACATTTCCTTCCACTGCTTCCGATTGGTCAGTAGGATACAAGAAACAATAGATTTAATTTACCATCAGTGCGATTAAAAGTAGAAAAGCGTTCCACCATTTTCCAATGTATTACAGCTTATAATGAAATTCCAGATACCCTTGTCGAACCAATGACTCACCAGCTGTTCAAAAAGACGTTCGAAAAGTACTGCTTAAGTCAGTATTGTCTTTTATGATTGATATGTGCCCAGTTAGTAACAATACTTTTTGATGGGCTTGTCTCCTGTAATATTGACGTTCTGCTTCACTTACTTTGTAAGTGTGTGGGCTCTTGCAAAATTTGGAAACAATGAAGGAATAAATCTAAATAAACAATTACATATCACAGATAGGCTAAATTATATAGTAATGTATATGAATAACCTAAAATTTATATTCATATGCGTATCAGATATTACATATACTGGGTATTCAGAAATTATAGTTATTACTGCAGCTCAAATGAATCATTTTTTACTGCATCAATTCAGCATGAGCACTCTGATTTTTTACAGTGTTTATATTAGGATACAGAAAGGATATTGAGCTTACTATATATGTATTAAATGAGTTACGGCTCAGAGTACAATAGTGCAATGCCTCAAATTAAATCACACGGCCGTTGGTCTGAGCTACCATGGGTTCAGTAACCGTTAGAATTGTCAGAACTGCCATGGGTTCAGTAACCGTTGGAATTGTCTGAAATGGTTCGTTAACCGTTGGAATTGTCTGAACTGCCGTGGGGTTCGGTAACCGTTGGAATTGTCTGAACTGCCGTGGGGTTCGGTAACCGTTGGAATTGTCTGAACTGCCGTGGGGTTCGGTAACCGTTGGAATTGTCTGAACTGCCGTGGGGTTCGGTAGCCGTTGGAGCTGTCTGAGCTGCCGTGGGTTCGGTAACTTTTGGAATTGTCGGAGTTTCTGTAGGCTTGGTTACCGTTGGAATCGTCTGAGCTGCCGTGGGTTCGGTAACTTTTGAAATTGTCTTAGCTGCTATGAGTTCGATAACCGTTGGATTTGTCTGAGCTGCCGTAGGTTCGGCAACTTTTGGAAGTATCGGAGCTGATGTGGATTCGTTAACAACAATTAATGTCATTAAACAATTACATATTTTTTTCAAATTTAAACCGTTTAACTGTGATGTAGTTACCGATTAATGCGACATTCTTTCATACATAGGTGCATAGAAGACTCTAGATTCTTTTAATAACTATGATTTCAGCATAAGAATACTCTAACTAGACATTAACAGTTATATGGGGCAAGAAAGAAATAGATTCAGAAAAATTAAATGTTGGTAATTACATGTAGTGTACTGAATTAGCAGAGATATAACGTGAATAATTATGATTGGCGTATGGGAATTACCCAATTGCCGAACTAACTTTATTTCCGAACAATCCGTTATATTTGATAGGTGAAAAAAAAATCCCATCAAATAATACCTGTTTCTTCGGAAAAGGAGTTAGTTCGGAAATTGGGTAATTCCCCTATGCGGTTTTATGCTTTGACTCTACTATATATATCAATTAACTAGCATTACGCTTGACGCTACAAATATCAAGAAAATAAATTGGTAGTAATTCAGTGTATCATCTTCTGAGCTGCGACAGTTTCAGTGGTAAGGAGTGCATGTGTTTCAAGTCTTTTCAACCATGAAAGGGGGGATGTAGAAAATTGATGTTTGGCAATCACTGCATCAGAGTCTGTACCGTATGTAATAGCGTCCCAATCTGCGAATAGACAATTAATATGCTACACATTCTGTGCATGAAAATGCACAGAACTAGTGAGGGTGTAAAGACCCCACTTTAAGCCAGACATAGGTCATACAGGGTTCATCGTAGCGTTGGAAAAACAAGCCTCAAAAGAAGCGTTCATAAATCAATCTACGAAACAATCGCTGAACCAGGTTCTTCATCGCTCATTTTAATCACTGTTATTGTTCAACTCAGTGACTATCGAGATAACTTGGGAAGTTAGATATTTAAAAACACTTCCAAGTGACAGAACTGCAAATGATTACTGGACATCTGTTGTAGGGAGAGGTAGCGTCCGGCGAGAGCAGCACCTGGGCTGAAGGTTATCATCTCGTTGGGTGAAGGGACTGAAGTGTAAGTAGCAAACAGAACGTAGCTGTCGAACGAAGGTCCTGCACTGGATGCGTTGCCAACTCGGATCTCGACGTCATTAAATTTATTCGACGCGTCTCCAAAAGGCTGCGTCCAGGCTAGCACGCGAGTGATGGTGTGAACTTCTCCCAAGTCAAAGACGATGAAGGCCTTCTTCCCAGTGTTTGCGTCTCTTCCATTATAGCATTTAAATGGATCTAGTTCGTAGATCCCGTCCAACAAGTTTTCAGCCGTTTTATTTGCATGATTTAACTTAGTATGAGCGTAGACTGTCGCGAGAGGCGACGGGAAGACTGTCGGGACGGCTCTCTTCGTGCGACAAGGAACTTCGTTTCCACTCGTCGTGTCGTTTGCCCCGCCTGTCACCAGCAAGTTGGTGAGTCCGAAGGAGTTCTCCGACATCTGACAGACGCAGACGCACCAGTCCTGCGCAGCGCAACGGACGGAGGCTGTCAAGAATGTGGACTGGATGGTCTCCAGCTGTAATAAGTTCCTCGCTCCGAGACTAAGTCCGAGTCTTTCTGCAGAAACAGTGGCTGTGTAGAACAGTAGGCTGTGCGCATTTGATGAGACCACGGAACACAGCAGCGCGTTAATCTTCTGAAAATAGAAAAAAATTGAAAAGATGTAGAATAGCGAGGTGCCAGAGGTGGCCGTCATGCTATAGGTAAAGTCAGCTTGACTGCACTGTCCTCTGGGAAACCCACACGCACTGGTTCCTGTTGCTAGCCCCAGAAGAGTATGTACGGTTGCAATCGACTAGGGGTCGTTAAGTGCTATAGCACCCTCGAAGGAAAGTCAACCACCCGCATTCCCACCCCACCATTTATGGACAAGGTAAGTGCCTCACGGAAGCTCTGCACACCAAGCAACATGCTGACTCAGCACACCGAGCGCCACAAACATCGCTCACCCGCACGACCCCCACTAGCGGCCATTTATGGTCCAATCGCAAAAGAATAAAGAACACGGGGCCGTCCATTCTAACAGTAATCTATTCTTGTGTTTGGGCCGCAGGTAGCAAGCTACTAGTGGCTACCTCTGGCAAGAATACAGCTTAGAACAGTAAGTTTATACAAAAAAAAGGAAATTAAACTGAGGCAAATTTCAAAGAACTAGAGAGCACATTGATGAAAAATTAAAATTAGCTCTGACACTATTTTCTTCTTCGTATCAGCACTAAGATCTAATCATTTGTGCCTTTTGATACTATTAATTCCTGTAATTTTCATGAAGATCCGTTTATAACTTTTTGCGTTCTGCTACTAACAAACATTATGACAAACGCAAGTCAAACACACAAACAGACCAATCGAATATCACCAAAATTTAATCATTTATGTCTTTTCACATTACTAACAGCTCTTGTAAATTTCGTAAAGATCCATCCATAATCTTTTTAGTTATTGTGCTAACAAGCATAAAATCAAACATAGAAACAAACAAAGGAATGCATAAGCAGATCATCCCAAAATTTGGTCATTTTGCTCTTCGTAATATACCTAACAACTCGAATAAATTTCATGATAATCCGTCCATAACTTTTTGAGTAATAGCTTCAAGAAAAAATAGGTAGACAGACAAAGAGACAGATGAACGGATTTTTACCAAAAGTTAACCATCTGTTACTGTTAACCAGCCTAGCAATACCTGCAAATTTCGTAAAGATCTGTCCACAACTTTCTGAGTAATCTTGATAACAGACAAACAAACAGACAGACACATCCGACAAAAACATGAGCTCCTCGGCGGAGGTAAGTCTCAAGTTGAGTAATCATCAAATAAAATATTACGTTTCGGGAGTGCCTCCCATTTTCAGAAATCTAAAATATTTAGGATAACATATCTTTCTGAACAAAATTCCTTCATTTTTAATATTGTGGGGAGCAGAGATGTTGTTAGGAGGAGGTCTAAAATACAACTGAATGGTGCAAGCTTGGAAGGTGCAGATGTTAGCGTCTGTACAGTCAGAGGACTAGGGGTCAGGTATGAATCATGTGTTGAGATACAGCCGAGGCTATAATGTTGAGGCGAGGTTTTGCTCTGTGGATGTAGAGAGATTCCAGTGTTCTGAGTTCGAGTGGGGGCTGATAGGATGATTATTTTCTTCAGCCTGGAAACGAGGAGCAAAATGAGCGGGTTTTGCGAGTGGTAAACCGGTACTACTGCATACGGCTAGCTGTTGATCGATTCGAGCATTGAAATGTCCAGTGCTACCTATATACGAAGCATTGTAGCTTTTGCATTGATACTTATAGAAAACACTGAACAGGAGAGGTATGGGAGGCTTGTCTTTGAATTTAAAATAAGACCCTATGGTGAAGGCGTTATTCTATGAAAATTTAAAGTTAACGTGGGAGTAAGCTTCAGAGAGGAACGTTTTCAGAGCGTTAACTGTGCTGACAGTCTTTGTTGTAATACGGAAGCGAATGGAAAAAGTCTAATTTACTGTTTGAAAAATGGGTAATAGTTACTTTTAAGTACATATTTTAAAATATTATTTTTTTTTCTTTAATTTAGTGTAGTTTCCGATGCAGTATCCGAATCTGAAGTCAGTTTTTTTTGCTCGCCCATAGTTTTTGAGATATTTGACTTTGAAGTTTCCATGGTTTTCCTATGGGGAAAAATACCCAGCGATGGTAGAGTGTAAGGGAATAGCTTTTAAATAGGTTTCTAACCTAACCTGATCTAACCTAACCCAACCCAACCCAACCTAACCTAACCTAATATGCTAGGTTAGGTTGGGTTAGGTTAGGTTAAAATCCTATTTAAAAGCTATTCCCTTGCACTCTGCCATCACCGGGTATTTTTCCCCATAGGAAAACAATGGGAAATTCAAAGTCAAATATCTCAAAAACTAGGGGCGAGTGAAAAAAACGGACTTCAGATTCGGATTCTGCATCAAAAACTACACTAAAGTAAGAAAAAAAATATTTTTTTAATATATACTTAGAAGTAACTATTACCGAAAAATGTTCTAAGAAAGTCTATTTCATTTGAAAATGCAAGGTAGGCTAGGAAGAAGACAAATGGTATGCACAAAATAGCAAAGTTTCATTGCATTGAATTTAAATTAATTGTAGCAAATCGTAACGAAAAATTGACAGTAGCCCTGCTACGATCAAGTTGAAATCAATGCAATAAAAACTCTTCCATTTGTCTTCTTCCTACCTTCCGTGCAAATGCGTTTTGATAGGCAACAGTTTCAATACCTGCTTTCAATGCTCACATAGAAGCCCCGTTCAGACTACCGCAAAAACCTATCAACCCTGTGACATTTCAGCTAATCGCTGGTAATTTTCGTCGTCAAATCACAGCTTTGTTCGCTTTCGAGAACGTCCAGTTACTGAATATTGTCACGCGGTTTAGGGTACGAACAAAGGTTTATTCTCAAGTATTTTGTTCCTCTCACGTAAAACGAGTCAATTAGGCGTCCTATGATGTTCTCTTACTTCTTTATAGACAGTTCACAAGCCATAAACTTTTCTACATTCTAATTCGCTGATAAGTTGAGTGAGTAGTGACACTAAGCCCCGTTCAGACTGCCGCTCAAAAGTGCGAAAAACGCCTGTGCGATTTCGCCGAACGCAACGAAAATTTCATAGTAATGTCCAGTTTATTTTCCACACTGTCGCACCGTTCATGATAGCGGTCAGCGACGCTTGGCAATTTATTAAGCGCAGATGTTCAACAAAACTCCGTTGCCCACGCTCCTTGCTCCAAAGAAACTGCAGTTTTTGTCAATTAATTACTTAGTATACTTCTAGAATCGACACCAAAGTATATAACGAATCACTGTCAAGCTCGATTCTACTTGAATGCCTTCTCCAGAAAAACGTGTATTGGAACTGAGCTTGATAGAGTTTTCGAGGGCATAGCAACACATTCAAACGAATAGTTTGTAGAAAAACTGTGAAAATGATTATCAAGTAAATAAATCTTTAAGATGGGGAGCTGAACAATGTTTTGTTCTCCATTCGTAGTGCTAAGAGTTCGAACATTTTACTTAAAGGCAACTATGTATCCACAAAACGTAGATAAAATGTTTGCTGTCAACTCAATTTTCTTCGCGAGTGTCACTACTGTAGTTAAGTTTCATATTTCTCGTCAAATTTGCTGGAAATTAGAACTCAGAAAAAGCCTAAATCTTTTAATATGTCTTTAAAGAAGCAAGAAAACCTTATAGAGAGCCTACTTTATACGCTTGACGTGAGAGGAACAAAATCCTTCCTGGTGAACCTGCTCTGTTCGCAGCCAAAATCGCGCGAAAATATCCAGCAAGTTGGACGCTCGCAAAAACGCTCAAAGCTGCGATTTGACGACAAAAATTCGCAGTGATCAGCGCAATCGCCATAGTGTGAACAGATTGTCGTAGTAGTCTGGACGGGGCTTAAAGCCCTTTCGAGACTACCGCTGATAAGTGCAAAAAACGCTTGAACCATTTCGCAGAACGCAGCGAAATCTCGCAGCAGTGGCCACACCGTAGCACGGTGCTTTGTAGCGACGCCTGACTAGTAACGCTTCCGATCATCATCGGTAATTTGCTGGACTAACTTGTTGGAGGTCTCATTGCCTCGACGAAACACAAGCACCGATATTCAGTAGAACTTTGGTACTCACGCTCCTTGGTCAAAAGAAGCTGCAGCCTGCAGTTTTTACCAATATCAATAACTTTTATTACTTCTGGTATCGACGCGACTATGAATAAGCAATGATTCTAAATGCAGGCACTACTTTATGCGTTCTGCAGCAAAACACATACTACTAACTGAATTTGGGTTAACATTTTCAAACTTTTTTTAGCAAACAGTATTGTTTTCGAGATTATCAAATGAATAAATTATAAAGGGAGTTCATCGACTATTAATATTTATCACATGTGAAAAGTGTTTGAGCATTTTATTTTGTCTCTTAGACACTACTAGGTAACCACAAAACGTTGATAAAATACTTGCCAACTCAGTTTTCGTCACAAGTGTCACAGCTGCAGTGAAATTCATTATTTTTCGTCAAATTTGCAGTGAAATAGAACTCAGAGAAGCGTAAGGCTTTTAAAGTGTCTAAAGAAGCAAAAAACCTCATCCAACGCATATTATTCGTAATGCGTGAGAGGAACAAAATACTTCAGGATGAGCCTGCTTTTTTCGCAGCGTTAATCCCTCGAAAATATCTAACAAGTTGGATGGTCACGAAAACGCTCAAAGCTGCGATTTGACAACGAAAATTCGCAGCGATCATCAAAAACTCTACAGTGTGTACAAATTTTGGCGGTAGTCTGGACGGGGCTTGATGGAAAAAAATTGAAATGACGCCTGACGGTTAACATTTTATCGAAGTTTTGTGGACACACAGTTGTGTTTAAGAGACAAAATTAAACGTTCAGACTCTTAACACTTCACGTGTGGAGCAGAAATTATCGGATTACTCTACCTAAAAAACTCATACCCTTGATTATTTTTAGGGTTGCTCTCCAAGCCAGTCGTTTGAATATGTTGTTATCCCCTCGAAAACACTACCGCGGTCCGCGTTGTAAAGAATATTGTGAAAACGTCAACCCAAGCTCAGCCGGTAGTACGCCTATTAAACTCGGTAGTTCTAAGGTCCGAAAACCAGAGAACACCAATAGAAACTAGAACGCATCGTGGCGTAAGACCATGACCCGCTGTAGGGACAAATTCAACGAAGTCATTTTTGATGAATGAGGTTGAGCCCCGTCCAGACTACCACCGCTCATAAGTGCGAAAAACGCCTGTGCGATTTCGCAGAACGCAGGAAGATCTCGCAGCAGCGTCCACACTGTCGCACGGTGCAGTGTAGCGACGCTTAACTATGGCGCAGATGTTCAGCAAACCTTTGGTGCTACGCTTCTTGGTCCAAAGAAGCTGCAGTTTTTGTCACTATTAAGAACATATTTACCTCCGCCAAGGAGGTTATGTTTTCGTCGTGTTTGTCTGTCTGTCACCAAGATAACTCAAAAAGTTATGAAGCGATTTGGATGAAATTTACAGGGATTGTTAGGTATGTTAGGAGGAACAGATGAATAACTTTTGGTGAAGATATGTCCATCCTTTTGTTTGTTTGTTTGTCTACCTCATTTCCTCGATGCCATAACTCTAAAAGTTATAGATGGACTTTGATGAAATTAACATGATTTGTTGGGTATATAACAAAGAGTAAATGACCAAATTTTGGTAATAATCCGTTTGTTCGTAGGTTCGTTCGTCACTGTCACTGTTTTTAATTTTATGCTGGTTAGCACATTAACTCAAAAAATGATGAATGGATCTTTATGAAATTCATAGGGGTTGTTAGTAATGTTGAAAGACATAAATGATAAAATTTTTGTGCAGATCGGTTCGTTCGTTTGTATGTTTAGCCTCATGTTTGTCATAACGCTTGTTAACAGTATAAACGGATCTTATGAACGAATCTTTAAGAAAATTAAACAAGCTGTTATTAATATAAAAACGCACAAATAATTTATATTTTGGAGTTTATACAAAGAAAATTATGGTTTCAGAGCCAAATTGAATTTTTTGCTACCGTTGCCTCACTTGGCGGAGGTATGCGCTCTCAGAGTGCTCTAGTTTACTTCTAGTATCGGCAAAACTATGAATAAGCAATGATCTTAAATGCAGATAATTCCTATATGCGTTATTCAGCAAAACGCATACTGCCATCTGGGCTTGGGTTGACATTTTCGCACTTTTTCTTTTCCACTTGGTATTGTTTTCAAAATTATCAAGTAAATAATTTTTTAGGTGGGGTTCCTCGATAATTTATGTTCTCCATACGTAGTGCAAAGTGTTTATACATTTTATTTTGTAGCTTCAACACAACTGTGTAACCAAAAAACGTCGATAAAATGTTTGCCGTCGACACAGTTTTCGATAGGGGTGTGTTGCAATCAGCATTTTTGAGTTACCGGTGTTACACCGCGTAACACCGGTGACCCAGCCAGTGGCAACCGGTGTCGCAACCACAGCTCAAATGAAGACTGCGACACGGGTTACTGCGATGCAGGTCACCGAGCACAAACGCTTATTTTGAATTAAAGGAGCGCTAAATTCATTCAAATTCCTAACAAATAAACACCTTACACCAGAATAAGTAAATTAAATCAGGTACTTGGAGCTTTCAATGAGAAAATTTCTAATTAAACGGAATTTTAAAATTATTGAGCTTACTCCGACCGTCGCTAGATTGCGTTCTCACGGGTTACGTTAACTCTTTTTTCAGGCCTGATTGCGACACACCCCTGAAGTGTCACTACTGCAGTGGAGTTTCACAATTCTCGTCAAATTTGCAGTGAATAAGAACTCAGAAAAGCTTTAGGCTTTGATATTGTCTATAAAGAAGCAAAAAATGCACATTTATCGCCTAATTTATTCGTATTGCGTGAGAGGAAAGAACTACTTCAGAGTGAGCCTGGTTTGTTCGCAGCCTAAATCGCGCGAAAATATCTAGCTAGTTGGACGGGCGCGAAAACGCACAAAGCTGCGATTTGATGACGAAAATTCGCGGCAAAACGAAATCGCCATAGTGTGGACAGATCATGGCGGTAGTGTGGACGGGACTTTAGGGCACAGCCCCATTTCCAGAGATTTCCTCTCCAATAATAACATAGGAAAAAAAATAGAACATCTGGTTGCTTAAGACGATCTGCCGCGGTGAGGATAAATTTGCCGCCGCAGAGAAAATTCAACGCCGTCACTATTGATGGCCAGCTAAGCCTAGTTTTTTTGGCATGAATCACATCTAGGTCAACCCACCAAACTCCCTATAAAAATTATGAACATTGCTCAACTCCTTCGACCACTGATTGGATAGATAGACAAATATATATATATATATATATACTCACAAACGTAAATCTTTAACGAAAACATAATTACCTTTCTCACTTCGTTCGCTGATGATAACCAACGTAAAGCAACAGAGAAATTGAAAAGGCCATAAAAACAAAATAGAAAACACCAAAAACCTAATGAAGTGAAAAACAATGCGGGAAAAAAGATAGTACCTAGTGAAAAAACAATACTCCAAAAATTAAATAAGAAATCGAGAAACGCGGTTCTAACGAAAGATTGATGAATATGAGCATATTTATCCTTTCACCATCTATTCAAAAATTTCTCTTACAAAAAGTAAATAGTACCTATCGTTTAACGTATAAAAACCATATCAGCTTCTTCTCTGAGGTACATTTAAACTTGAACTATAGGGCGACTCAGGCGCCATTCCGCCCTTACGGCCATTCCGTCAAACAAAGCGACAGAGACAACAGCTCCCGGGGTATTTCCTCTGTTGCTGTATACTAAACTTTTAGATTTGAGTATATGTATATTCATTTGGCGCATTTTAAATGGATGGTGTAGAGATGAAAACGCCCATATTCCCGATTTATTACTTATTTAATAACGCATTGTTTTTCACTAACTTTATAATTATGTCCTTTTTTTTTCCTGTAATATTTTTCGTCGTAATTTTTTTTTTTAGCTATTTTCTATTATGTTTGTATGGCTTTTTCTCTTTTGCTTTACATTAGTTTTCGATGGTTTTCGTTGGTTTTCACTTGTTTTTGTTGATGTTCGGAATTTAGGACTACTGCGTCGGTGAGGACGCTACTGCGAGATTTTTGCTGCGTTCGGCGAAATCGCACAGGGGGTTTTCGCACTTCTGAGCAGCAGTCTGGACTTGGCTTCATACTGTTACAACGGTTTATTCGCTCGTGCTACTCAATAGTGTTGGTGAATGATACAAAATAAGTTTTTTACCACTACCCGCCACTCAAATCCAGCACTTTTGTTGACATATATAGGGAAAATACGGCATTCTAAGACTTTTTTAGGTATAACATTTTCGTCGAAAATGCTTAGGTTTTGAGATGTTTGACTTTGAAGCTCCTATATAGCTATGATAACCACAGTGCAATGGAGAATCTTTTTTCATGTTTTTTCTTTTTTTTTTTTTTTTTGTAGGTTGAATTAGGTTGCGGTTAGGTTGCGTAGATTAGGTTGGGCTAGGTTAGGTTGGGTAAGGTTAGCTTAGCCTAGGATACCTTACCCTCGCCTAAAATTGACGTTGCGGACAAGTTTGTCCGCTTTTGCTCACTTTAGGCCGTACTGTCGGAAAACCCGAACTAATTTCGGGTAAGTTAGTAAATATTCGGGTATATTATCGGGTAGGTTAGGGAGGCAAGGCCTGTTTTTTTTTCATTTTGAAATTTCTAGGTACTGTCAATTTTAGTCAATGGTGAAATGGTCTTAGGTAAGTTTGTTTAGGTCCCTATTGGGTCGCTACCAACCCTATAATGACGCAAGCTATTTTCTCCCATAGAAAAACATTGAGAACTTCAAATTCAAATGTCTCGAAAACTAAGAATTACCAACGAAAATGTTATTCATGAAAACAGTCTTAGAATACTTTGTTTTACCTAAATATATCAACAGAAATACTGAACTTAAGTGGAGGGGTAATACTGTAATAGTAAAAATTTACCGAAAATAATTGCTGCGTCATACCTTGTTTTCTTTCCTTTTGTCTTCGTGGTTCTCTTTTCCTGAGGAAAATCTCTCCCTATTTCTTCTTAGATCTATTACTAATTGAACTAAAATATGTAGATTCGTTTCAGAATGGCAGTAAAATATAAAATCCAAACTACCAGTAAGATGTACTTCAGAGCTTATATTATAAAAAGTCAAGACAACAATCACCGTGATTTTCAAAAAAAAAAATTCTAGGAGAAAATTTTGATCTCGACGACAATACCCAATTGGAAGACTCAGCTCACAAGCGCCAATAAACACCTCGGCGAGGTAAGCATGGAATATTCTAGGGCGACTCCCTATCTCCACTGCTATTTGTCCTGCCCATGATCCCCCTCTCCTAGACCCTGAAAAAGGCCAGCCAGGGCTATAACTACAGTCGTACTATGAAGCTCAACCACCTGCTCTACATGAACGATCTGAAGCTCTACGCCAAATCAAAGGATCGAATAGAGCAGCTCTTTAATATAGTAAATCAGAACTCCGAATACATCAAAATGTAGTTCGGTGTTAGCAAATACGGAGTCCTTAACATCGAAAGAGGAGAGGTTACTGCATCCGAGGGAATCGCTATCGAAGAAGGTATCATCAAGGATATCGAAGAGACAGGTTGAAAGTACCTGGGTGTCATGGAGTATAACACCATTCTCCACAGAACGATGAAAGATTCCATTCGGAAGGAGTACCTCACCCGACTCCGGCTCGTCCTGAAATTACACCTCAATGGGGGCAACACAATCAACGCCATTAATACCTGGGCCGTCCCGTAGTCCGTTACTCTGCTGGCATTATCAACTGGACAAAAAAGGACCGCACCGACATGGACATAAAAACTCGGAAGCTCATGACCATCTACCGAGCACTGCACCCAAGATCGTGCGTAGACAGACTTTACATCAACAGAAGAGAAGGGGGCCGTTGCCTCATCAGCGTCGAGGACTGCGTCGAAGCGGAAATACGCGCTCTCTCCCAACACTTCAGAGAGAGCAACGACCCGTGAGCACTCTGCTTAATCGAGGCAAAGTTGCTGAAAGAGACCGAAACGGCCGACAAGTTCAAACAGCGACGACGCCTCAATCGAAAAAAAAAAAAAAAAACAAATAGAAGAGCGTGAAGATACCCGGCCAGTACCTCGAAGTTGTTCAGGACGAAATAGTCCCCGACTCATGGAAATGCCTTCTGAGGGGTGAGCTGAAACGGGAAACAGAAGGCACCATCCTGGCAGCTCAAGAGCAAGCCCTCAGAACCAGCTATATCCAATACAAGATCGACAGGAGAACGTCCCTACTACCTGTACAATTTGCAGGAGCTAGGACAAAACCATCAACCACGTGATAAGCGAATGCGGAGTGCTGGCGCAAAAGGAGTACAAGCGCAGGCACGATAAAGTTGCTCGACACCGTCAGTTGACCCTCTTGCCGATCTATAACTCCCGGTCTCTGAGAGGTGGCGCGAGCACAAACCCACGCCCGTGGTTGAAAACGAAGCCGTGCAAATCTACTGCGACAAAAGGCTAGAATCCGACTGAGAAATTCACGCAAGCCGACCGGACATCGTCGTCAAAGACAAACAGGAGAAGTCGGTTAAACTGACCGACGTTTCAATCCCATTCGACTCTAGAATCGTGGACAAGGAAACGTAGAATAAGAAATATTACCGTGACCTTGCCATCTAACTTCAACGACTGTGGTAAATGAAGATGAACGTCGTCCCAGTGGTCATTGGAGCTCTACGGTCAATGTCAATGAATCTCAAGACTGCCCTGCGAGAGCTGAAGTGCGGCCATCTCCAACCGGGAACTATCCAGGAGAGCGCTCTGCTTGGAACAGCGCACATCATTCGTAAAGTGCTCTAAGCCTTAAGCTGCGGGATGTGACCAGGTGCCAGAGCGTAGAGCCGAACATCGCTCAACCAATCCAAACTTTGGATTGTGAAATCCCCTCGATGATGATCCACTGGCATACGTTTGTGAACTTTTTTCTGCCTTCGAGATAATTCAAGGTGCACTAAGATCATTTTTGATGCTCAATTCAAAAATGTAATCCATTTTTTCGAGTCAGCCCTGGTTTGGAAAATATATCCATTTTATGTTTTATTTAATTTTTTCTCAAAAGGAAAAGGTAAACTAAGCCTAGGACGAACATTGCATTGGACAAGTTGAAAATCGGCAGTATTGGAAATAATGGGTAGGTAGTTCTGGGGTATGGTCAACGAATATAAGACGTCGACCACACCCCAGAACCACCCTTAGTAAAA
>LQNS02277097.1:6201392-6216116 GCA_001587735.2 Parhyale hawaiensis | reverse complement strand
GCTCAAAGTCCTGACCTCAACCCCATAGAGAACCTGTGAAAAGTCTTGGGTGAGAAAGTCATGGCTCAAAATCCAACAAACACTGAGGATTTGTGGACAAAGCTTCAAGAGGAATGGGGCAGGATTGATATTGAACGATGCCGCAATTTAATTGAGTCTTGCCCTCGAAGATGTGTTGAAGTCATCAAACATAATGGATCGTTCACAAAATATTGATTAAGGATGAAGGTTTTTCTTAAACTTGTTGCTTTGTTACGTTTTTTGTCAAGTGTCCCTTAATTCTGCTCACACTAAATTCATAATTATAAGTTAAATATACATAAGTTTTTTCTTATAATTCGGATCGTAATAAATTCTTAGCATATTATTCGGCATCCCAATACCTCTTTTGTGTTAAAATATCAGCGTTGAACCTTTTACATTTTTTGAGACATGAATTTTTTTTATTTTTGTCCCTTTATTATGGTCGCAACTGTAGTACGGATGAGCTACGCAATGAAATATTAAACCAAAAACCAATTTTGTCAATTGTGTAGTATATTGTATTGAATAATGTAACGTCAAATACATTCTGATACATGAGGGTGAAACATATACTATAGGTTAAGAAGTATAATAATTTGCAATTGCAGTATTCCTTAGAAAATGATTACACAGTTTTAATTTATTGCTAAGTATCCCATAAGTGTTCGGACACTTTTAGGTGGATACATCCTCGATTTTATTGTTTGAAGGCTAAGTAGTTGCATCACAAACGTACTTTGTAATCAAAGAACAATAAATGTGTGTCTAAAAAATGTATGTCTAATTTAACAGATGAATAATATTTCAGGATATTCGTAGGACAAAAATTTTTATAATTTAATAATTTTTTAATTTTTATATATCGGAATGAACAATAAATACCAAATACTGCAAATTACTCAAAATCTGCAAAAAATTGGAATGCCCTAGCTATAATCTTATGTATATGGGATTTAAAAAATCATCATCTAAAGTAAGTCGTTAACAAAATGAAAAAAAGAATAGAATACGCTATCTGTATTCTTATAAAAATGGGCTATAATAAAAATCATACGATGTATGTGAATTTTGTCAGGTCAGAAATTCTAGAAATCATTTGAATTCAGTAAAACATCTCAGAAAAATAGCGAATAAGGGGGGGGGGCTGATGGAAGCAAAATAGAAAATATTTCTACTGTGTCTTTTTTTTGCAACGTTACTGTAAAACAAACAAGAAAGCATATAAAAAATATTGCGCCTTTAATTTTTGATCCATTTTTCGTAGGTAATAATGTTATTAAAGTTGCTATAAAGAAGTCGTCAAGCTCCCACGACACTACAGAAAAAAAATTCCAAAATAGATTTAAATGTAAATATATTGGTGTCCAAAGAGCGTTACAAGAGAAATGTTTAGAACATAAATATAACCAAATGAAGACTATGAAGCTAGAGTCGAACATTAGCAATACGATTCCAGAAATTATTAACATTATCAAGAAACATAAATTCGATAATGTAAAATTGCAATTGAGTTTAAAAGCTCAATGCTACAAAATAAAAATTGGTACCTGACTAAAGAGAATACTGTGAATCTTGGCATAACTTTGAAAAATTCACTGAATAGTCAAAAACTTATATTGATGGAAAGTTAATTCAAAATCTCAAGAGAAAATGAAGAAAAAAATTGAAGAGTTAAATAGAAACTCAACAGATTGGATTATAAAAAAAATAGCTAGAATTTTATCTCAAAATTGTTGCATTTAAACTTCTATGGGTTCAAGTTATTTGGAACATTCAGAAAATATAAAAACGCAATGAATGAATTAATCATCATACATAATGAAAATCAAGAATGTTTTAAATGGTGTATAATGAGATATTATTTGTCTAGACTCTAGACCAAATACATCCACAAAAAAATTCAAACTGATTAAAAACTGAGGCGGCTAAGCTCCAAAATGTTCAATTTCCTATGAAAATTCAAGATATTGAAAATTTTGAAAGATTTAATCAAATATCCGTCAAGGTCGATAGTTTCTATTACACTCTCGAATTATTTCCTCTCTGAATAATAAAAGTAGAAATAAAACTATGATGTTATATCACTGCTGTTTAGCCAAAATAATGGAACTCAGCACTATGTATTAGCACCAGTCAACGGTATGTTCAGCTGTGCCGGCTCCTGCTGTGTGGCATCCGCTGTAAGGAAAAAACAATATTGTTGAGTAAGCACGTTAAGCGCTGCAAGGGTTCGCTTGCTGGGTAGAAATTTGACCCTGTAAAGTTCAGCGTCAGGAGCTAAGCAGTCCCGCCGGTCACTCATTGACTGATTTTACTTGTTAAAAGTTGCTCGTTATTTCACTTTACGAACGCTCTCACATCTTTAGTATCCACTTCAAAACCACGGTAAATTTTTCTTTTATTTTCATGGCAATTCTCAAAGATAATTATTATTGCTAAGTCACAAAAACCAATATATATGAAACTCCTTACAGTACACATGCAAGATCTGCGTTTCGGTATGCAGTAGCATAAAACGAACCACAACGCACTTGACTGAATGGAAATGTATATTTTTCGATATCCGCAGCTAAAGTTGCCATGAGTTTCAGCCAGTTGACTCCAGTAAGAACAATACATTTTAAGTATTTAACATGAGGAACTGAAACTATATTTCCACTTTTGGTGATTTGTTTCTAACAGAAAACTAAATATTGTGTCCCGTTGTTTACTCTGGGCTAAATTTTGTAATTTCACAATTTTAACACAACGCGCTAAATATTTGAATTTTGACATGGCACTACAATGCACTATGCGGTTGGTGTAAAAAAAAAAAAAAACAGACATAAAGGCGGGTGCATGAACACCAGATCAAAAGTCGCACCACCACATGTTTAATTACCCGCTTACGTAGCTGCAAAACAAGGCTTCGGCTTACTCAGTGCTAAACCGCTCAACAAATTAAATTTTAGTTGTACTACGTGCAAGTGGCAAAGGTCAAGCTCTGAGGTAACCTCCTACTGCTGAGATAGTTGAAAGTTATAGTGATTTACACTTTACCGTGACGTTTAAACGCCGCAAGTTGTAGTCCCGGCAGTACGTGTGACCGCCAGCATGGGAAGTTGAGTGACGGGGTAACTTTTGCGTTCGTGTGCAGCCGCCTTAAAATATATAGTAAGATGACTTGGTCATATTTTCATTATTTCCAATTTTGAAATAGACTGATTTTCAAAGCAACTCAAGTGCCAGAGGACAAAATATTCAATTTCCAGACCATGCAAAAGATATTCGAGCCGTTTTTGAAATGAATAAAAGCAAAATTTTCAGTACAAGAAAATGTCTAAATTACAAGTTCCAAAAAACCCAAACGAAAACTAACTTAAAATATCCACTTGTACCCGTAGGCACGATCGTTGCTGATTTGCAACAGGCGAACCGGATTACCTGTTTCCAAATTTGGGTTCAGCGTAGGAGTAAAAGGCACTTCCGCTCTCTCTCTTTCTTTAGAAGTCGAACGTTCATTGGTAAATGGCGGGCCGAATAACAGCAAGGGTTGGAGAAATCGCTTCGTTGTTTGTCGCAAGAGACGTAAAATGGTTGATGATATTTTGGCCAAAGTATCGATTCGTTTGGTCGATGAGCCATTTCCACGGTTGCTGGTTGCAGGGGCCACCGAATTTCCGAAATATTCGAAGGAAAGGTCGTCGGAGGAATCCCTCTGAAGCGCAACTGTAGAAAGACAGTAAATTCGTAATTTCTGAAGATAGGTGACAGGACAGCAGCTTGTATAAGTCGCACATCCCAAAAATTTCTTCTTTCTTTCTCTATTCTGGCCGGTCTGCAACCAGAAAGAATTGAACTACTTTAACCATACTTTTCTAAGTTGCTTTTTCACAGCCCGTTGTAGCAGGGGGAGTGTGTCATGCCCTAATGTGATCTATAATTTTTTGAAATCAAATAGTGGGTAATGTTCCCAGATACTAGTTTTTGAGGGTAGGTTCCGGCTCCACCTACTTCTGGTTCCCCAGGCCCCGCCCACTTCCGGTTTGCGTCTCCTTGACCCCCGCTAAACAGGAAGCTCACCCGCAAGGGGAGCCGCGAGAGTAGGTTACCCTAAAAAACTAGTATCTGGGAGAATTGCCCACTACTAATCAAGTTTAAAATTTGGGCTATATGGTATATTGACGCAATAAATTCGAAACTTCTAATTTAATTTGCGGAAGATTTTCGCTTTTTGCATTGAGGTTGTTGTCCATAGCACGCAGAACAATGTTTTTAATTTTGCATGTCATAGCTGTGATGTAAAAATCTGAAGATCAGGGACTTTTCGTATGTGCCCCGCGGCTGGACAACATTAGTACGCATTACTCAGACAAATAAAGGTACGAACATAATGCGAGATATGAAGATCCTTTGCCCTGCTGCTTCAATTATTGCTTGTTCACGTTCCCCATCATTGTCTAGTAGTCCAAGCTGCTGAAATGCTTCCTTGGTTGGGGGAGCTCTTAGTATGAGGCACTTGACCGCTGAATAAAGAAATGGTTGTATCGAGTGGAAATATTTATTCTAGAGTAGCAAGCAGAGCGATCTTTTTTGTTTGTTGAATCTCATAGCGGTGATGTAAAAATCTTCAATCAGTCATTCGCCAGACTAGAAATGGCATAGAATGCAAATGAATTTAATTTTTTTCTTGCGTTTTTAGTTTGAATTCTTACCTTAAAAATATGTATAGCTAATTTAACATTGTCATTGCATCACTACGACTATTATCATTGAACTGTCAAGCGTTATGGTCGTATTAACTAACTAACTAGCGGAGGTACGAGCCGAATTATAGTATAGATAAAAATATCAACAAATATAATTAAGTACCACCTCCTTGTAGTTTTCATTGCCAATGTAGAAAAAATAAGTGAGGTAGAAGGATGGTACACAAAAATCTAGGATGGCTGCCTCAAAATGTGCAAAATCAGGAAAATTTGAAAAATAGAGCAGTATCTTCTAATAGTTTTCCATTTGGTGAGAGTATAGAAAATTATATGGATGGGAGCGTTGTATAGTAAAAGACCAACCAGTCAGAATGCATACTTGTGACGTAAGTTAGAAAAGAACCAATCACAAAACAGGTGTAAGAGGGTTAGGTTTGTGATAGAGTAAAAATGACGGATCAGCCTATCAGGAGCGAGGTACTATCGCGTTATTAAACATGAAGGAAAATGGAGGATTTACAGTAAAAAAAGGGAGAACCTGAAATACTGTATCAGAGTGGTGCGCATGGAATACTGGGCTGTGACGTCAGTCATAAGGTAAGAATATGACCGAATTATAAACGAAACTTTGGAAAAATGGGGCCAACGGAATTAAGTTGGCGGAGTTGCAAAACCTCTTGTAAGAGGGGCCTATTACGCCATATCAGAAATGGGTGGGTCGAGGGGCGGGACGCTGGAAGTGGGCGGGCTTGTCCGATTCGTTGGACTACCCTCTACTGATGAACTTTAACTACCTAACCAAATGCGTCTTGTGTATCCCTGTATACGCTCCACTTTTCAAACGCTCAGGCTTGATAATTAGGAAGTTATTCAATGAAAGACAAGTATCAATTTAGTGCGACATCACATTACTGTAACCAGCTAATGCCCATGTTACGTATAGTGTGACAGATGCTGATGGCCGCACTTGGGACAAGGCTCTTCCCCAGACTCCACCCATTTTCGCGTCGGCTGCCGTATTATGGTACTTGCCGTTTGCTGATAGGAGAGACGAGCGACTGGACGCCAATCTTATCGGGGGTTTCATATGGTAGCATGCTTGGAATACTTCTGTTCATAATTTACATGCATCAATGACCTCGATCTTAGCATCTACAGTACAATAAGTAAATTTGATATTGATACTAAACAAAAACAAGTTGTCGGATAGGACAGGGTTAGAATCATACTCCAGCATGACCTTGACCGCCTGGAATGGACTGTATGAAGCAGATGAGCTTCAATGTCGACAAATGTTTAGTAATGTACATACGGCTGGGGTCCCGCTATTAGAAATAAAAAGACTAGAACTAGCAGCTGTCACCGAACAATGTGACCAGAAAATCACTATCGCAAACAAACTACACCACAGTCAGCAAGTTGACAAGCGTGTGATATGGCAAGCACAGTACCGGGAATTTTCAGAGCAAATCCAAGGATACAATAACTGCTTTGTACAAAGCGCTAGTATACCCGCTGTCACGCCACGCCAGGTGCCACTCACCATCACGCTGCTCCGAGAACAGCCTAGTCACCCCTAACGACAGTCAGTAGGCCTAGCACTACTGGGTCCGTCACGCTTTCCAGCGCGTAGGCTTACGCAGCCGGGTGCGCTACTGCCTGCCATACGTGCTGCGGCTCCCGCCTGTAACTTGGTTGAGTCACCGCTGGAGTGTATATTTAACGCTCGTGTTAGTTCTCCAGTGTTGTCAACTGTGTACAACTGTTTATCTGTGTAACTTTTATTAGTATTCTCTAATGTTTATATTTGTATTGTGCGAACAGAGTATTGTTTCTAGAGTTAAGTAATATTCTGTATATGATCATCTGTGGTCCGATACCGGATACGGTTGGTGACCCGCTTTTTGCAAGGGAGCCCGAGATAAAACTAGCAAATGATTTTGTTTTTGCTTAACCTCTTGCAACGTTTTTCTCGAAGGACGGGTTACGCCTGAGAGGGTAACCTGTCAGGAAGACCGCTCTCGCAGTCTGGCACACGACCAGGAGCACGAACTGGTTAGCCTTAGCGGAACCACACGGCGACGGCTACACCCTTGGTATTTCCAGGGTCTGCTATAATCTGGCGCCTAAGGAGGGATACCCACGCTAGCCAAAGCAACTAGCCGCTACGGCCGAAAGCTACAGGCCGCTTAGCAAGCCGGACGGCCCGTGCGTATTACCGGGACCGTCTGCACAGGCATCATATTGCCCTGGCCCGTCAGACTAGGCCGACTCACGCAAGCCGGACGGCTCACGAGAGCTATACGGGACCGTCCGCCCTCAGAGAACCCTGACAAAATTGGCGCCCAGAAGTTTCTTTGCAAGCTAACGGCAACGCATCACTGCTTCTGGGCCATTAATTTCCCTACACGAGCCCAGTGTCATAAGAACGGGTCGCACCTCTGAAGATGAATTTTCTTGTCCAAGCAAAGGAGAACGCCGAAGCTCTCGGCTATACTACTGGACAGGCTGAATATAGAGAAGCCTTGCAAAGCCATCTAAAGGAATTAGAAGCGGCTGAGGAGTGCAGGGCAGAAGCTAAACAACAGGCTGAGGAGCGCAGAGCACAAGCTCAGGCTGAGGAGCGCAGGGCAGAAGCCGAACGACAGGCTGAGGAGCGCAGGGCAGAGGCAGCAGAACGACAAGCACAGCGGGAACAAGAGATCCTGCTGAGAGAGCTCGGAGGTCCAACGACAACAGCTGAACGTGCCCGAATACATGTAAGGATGTTGCCACCTAGCCCCTTTGATCCTGCCAAATAGCGTGTGGAAGAATTTCTCCAGCGTTTTTCCAGCCATGCCACGGTCATAGGATTCACTGATGTGGAGACAATTTTTCTGCTCTACGACCTGCTCCCCCCCGCCC
Organism: Parhyale hawaiensis; assembly: GCA_001587735.2. Taxonomy (NCBI): domain Eukaryota; kingdom Metazoa; phylum Arthropoda; class Malacostraca; order Amphipoda; family Hyalidae; genus Parhyale; species Parhyale hawaiensis. The sequence continues at coordinate 6,208,500 of LQNS02277097.1, read as the reverse complement.
CCCGAATGAGCGACGGCTGGTCGACTCGCTCCCTTCACAAGTTCGGTTCCTACTACCAGAAATAAAGGCTCTGCTACTGGACGCCCATAAGGTCAACCCAGCTAAGATCCGCAGCAGTTACTACAACATGAAACCCGAAGGAGATAGTGTGTCCCGTTACTTGCTACGCTTAAAACAAGCCTTCCGTGCCTGGTTAAAAATTTACAACATAGAATCTACCTACGAGGCCCTCGAAGACTTCCTCCTGGTAGATCGCGAACATTCGATTCTTCCTCCCTTCGTCGCCACCCAGTTACGAGATATACAGTGCAACAGTGTCGAAAGCTTGGGAGAGCAGGGAGATAAATTCCTTGGAGTTCGACCACATAATTTTCTTTACGAGCTCTGCAGAAACCGTGCCCCTGCATCATCGCATAAGAGCCCTTCACAACAAGAAGAGCCACCAGCATCCCAGCGACCAGCACCCTCGGGTACTAAAGCCCACGTTGCTACAGGTAGCCCTCAAAATCGAGCCCCCGTAGCAGTCCACACGGGTCAAACAGCAGTAGCACCTCTAGCACTGCTTCACGACGTACGCCATCTGATACTTTCCGCTGCTCGTATCACGGAGAAAATTTCTCTCACGACAGCAAGGACTGCTTCTCTCTGCGAAAAAGGCCCAGGAGAAGAGCAACGTTGAGCAAACCTCTCAGTCTGACCCTCCACCATAACCTGCAGGAAGTACAGCACAGCTGGCCTCTATAACTCTACCCGAAGATTCTGAAGAATCCAATGAACCGCCTACGGTAGCACTCAACAACATCTCTGTGGAAGGCCTTAACGCAGCCCCCCAGCTCAAAACATGCACTGGTTCTGTAGACGAGCGTCCCGTGACCACTCTGTTGGACGGAGGATCAACGGCCATATTTGTGAGGACAGATTCCATCTCCAACGCCGCCGATTCGAGACAAAAAGTGTCCGTACGGTTGGCAAATAACCACTCCTTGCGAGCACCACTAGCACGCGTACACCTCAACTGCCCGTACTACTGTGGCAAAGTAACAGTAGTAGCTATGGATGACCTCGCCTACGATGTAATACTGGTCCGAGTCCCAGGCATCATGTACTCCGAAAAAACGCCGGCCAATTCTCAAACGAAACCGGTCACTCAAGCCATTGAAGCAGCTGCCAGTAACGCTGCCACGCAGTTGTCTATCACCAAGCGCGGTCTTCTGCTAAACGCACGACCCCCTGCGAAAGCCCATAGCCTAAGGCCAATGCACACGGCTCTTGTCGCTGGACACGGAGGCAATAAGAAAACACCGCCCCGGCCACCACAGACCACGACTATCGGCCAAAGGCATGGCACTTCGCCACGCACAGTAATGTCGCGTCGGCACCACAAAAATCAACGGAAACAGCCTTCGACGCGCACTTCGGAAGTGCATACTTCTGGAGCCCCAAAGGCGCGGAGTTCCAAACGTCGGCGCCGATCGCGGCGCAGCAGGCGTGAGCGCCTTCCAAATGCCACAAAACAAGTTTCTGCAGCGAGATGACTAGTTAATCACTACGGAGTCAACCTCCTGTCTCTGCTACAGCTGCAGAGACATCTTCCCACTGGGCATGTGACGCCACGCCAGGTGCCACTCACCATCACGCCGCTGTGAGAACAGCATAGTCACTCCTAACGACAGTCAGTAGGCCTAGCACTACTGGGTCCGTCGCGCTTTCCAGCGCGTAGGCTTACGCCGCCGGGTGCGCTACTGCCTGCCATACGTGCTGCGGCTCCCGCCTATAACTAAGTTGAGTCACCGTATATTTAACGCTCGTATTAGTTATCAAGTGTTGTCAACTGTGTACAACTGGTTTTTGTGTAACTTTAACTAGTATTCTGTCAAGTTTATATTTGTATTGTGCGAACAGAGTATTGTTTCTGGAGTTAAGTGATATCCTGTATTTGATCACCTGTGGTCCGATACCAGATACGGTAGGTGACCCGCTTTTTGCAAGGTATCCCGGGATAAAACTAGCAAATAGCAAATGACTTGGTACTTGGTTTTCGATTAACCTCTTGCTACGTTTTTCTCGAAGGACAGGTTACACCTAAGAGGGAAACCTGTCAGGAGACCGCTCTCGCAGTCTGGCATACGACCAGGAACATGAACTGGTTAGCCTTAGCGGACTAAACACGGCGAAGAGAGCACTCCCAGGTCTTCTTAGGATCCCTCCGCTAAAGCCTTAGCGGAACCACACGGCGACGGCTGCACCCTTGGTCTTTCCAGGGTCTGCCATAGTCTGGCGCCTAAGGAGGGATCCCCACGCTAGCCAAAGCAGCTAGCCGCTACAGTCGAAAGCTACAGGCCGCTTAGCAAGCTGGACGGTCCGTGCGTATTACCGGGACCGTCCGCACAGGCATCATATTGCCCCGGCCCGTCAGAGGAGGCCGACTCACGCAAGCTGGACGGTCCACGATAGCTATACGGGACCGTCCACCCTCAGAGAACCCTGACACCGGCAGCTAGAGTTTTCTAATCAATTTTGCTGCACACATCAGTGCGTGACGGTACCGATAAAGTAAAGGAAAGAATCCAACGCAGTTCAACAAAATTGATACCTCAGCAGCGAAACTAACCAAAAGAGTGTCCCTGCAGGAAGAGGAATTTATCTCACCTTCAAGCGAAGGCGACTTGGGGGCATAACATTCAAGTACGTACTTGAAATGCTTCAACGACGTGCCTCCAGTGGAACGTTTTCGAGAGAGACGTTAATGATCGCTTGCTGAGCAACTACCAGAAATTCAAACCTAAAGCTCGTAGAACTATCTTGAGCCAGCAGTTCCTTCCGGATGGGAATGGCCTTGGTAGTCTGTCTACTGCCAGCTATTATATTATATTTCTGCTTTTTCCTCCCTCCCCTCCTCCGTTAGTTCTTTGTTTCCTGCGCTCCTTACTTTCTGCGTTAGTACGACCGTTAAGCTTTTACTGTTAGATATGGGAAAATTAAAGTATCTTAGATACTACATCGAGAAAGAAAAATAGGAATGAAGTTTTCACTTTTCAAGCTGCTATTGCTTTCAGGTCATAGGTAGAAGATATGCTTGTTGACTTGGAATTTGCTCTCGCACTTCGCATCGATGATACGGGGCAGAGATATTCTTGAAGAACAGTGCTCTGGATCTGTTTTATCTATTCGTCCGCACGTTACGCTTTGAGTATTAGGTAGGGAATGTTTAAATTTCAAGACGCTTTTCACCCAAAGCTGTGCTTTTACCGCTTCATGAAAAAATTCAACTGGTGTCGAAATGAATACCTGGAGGTCAATTTATTTGCATTATAGCTACCAACCGATTTTCATTGCTTTTTAGCCTTACAATATTAATTTCAATGGTGTTCCGGAGCGTTTTTAATAAGGCAAACTACGTAGTCCGGATGAGATATGGGAGCAGAAAGTGAGCAATTCTGAAATGCCTCATTCTAGAGCAATATTTAAAGCAAAAAAAAAAAAAAAAAGAAAAATCGGCGTCTAAGGATATGAGAAAGAAAGGAGTTGCGATAACAATTGTTAATTGATTGAATCGGCCGCGTCTACCTTGTTCTAAAGCCATCTATCTCATCAAGTGAACAGGCAAACAATGGGGAGGTTGCCGTGGATTATCTACGGATTCCGCAATGCCGTTTACAAGGATAAGCTACACTATTAAAAAATGGATTTTTGTTAGTTCATGAAACGTTTGTTGAGTTATCTACCTGCTATCTAGTGGAAGCGGAGCTACCGAAAAGTAACTTTGGATGAAGTATAATGCGAGGCTCACATCTGTAAAGTGAGATTGATATTTTTCATTTATTTATTTTTTGTTGTTCTTTGGTGAATCTATATATTTGACTCCATCAAGATGTAAATACGGATCCTTTGCTGGCGGAACATATAAGAGATCCATAGTTGAAATTAGAGTGCGAAAATCCGCAACTGAATCAGAACGATTTCCTGATGGAGATATCCACTGAACGTTTAAAGCACCGTATAGTTATGGGGAAAAGCAACAAAATTTGAAGCGGTGGCATGAAAGAAAATTGAAGTTTAACTTTAGCAATTATTCTCAATCAGATTGACATGGAAAGCAATAAATATTTTTTGTGGTAAAAACATTGCTTACCGAAAGTCATCCACAATATCACAACACCGCAACAGGCCAGGAGACCGGCTGGCCTCACTCGAGGACCATATTTACCAGCAACTGCAACTGTTGATGCTAGCACTGTCATACTGATGGTCGTGTGAACTGCACAAAAGACCAAGATTTATTAGGTATTCTATGAATAATTATGTACTTGATCTGTTGGAGCTGCAACCGTTCAAGGGTGGATCGTTTTTGAATTTTTTTTTAATATCAAACCGATCTAGTTATAAAAAGTAGTTCCCCTATAAGAAAAAAATTGTGTCAAATTTTAGTTCAATCGGGCTTCATCTTTTGCTGCCTCAACGCACATGAAAATGGAAATTTTGACTCAAATTCTACAAGAAATGCTTTTTTGGATTGGATTTAAATTTTTTTTGTTTACCTGTAGAAGTGTAGTAAATAATTCGAATTTTTATTATTTTCCTGTTTCATGAATAAAAACACTATCTTCTACTGCCTCATGGGCGTAAAAAATGGTTTTTAGACATTTAAAAAAAGCACACTTTTCAAAAACTCCCAAAAAATTAGATATGAATTTAAATGCTAACGTCTATTGTACAAATACCTTATATAAATGTATAGAAACTACTGAGAAAATTTGAGGCAATTTCTAGAGATGGATTTATAGAAAATAAGATCATTTCCAGAAAAAAGTTCAAATTTGACAGTTAAAAAGAATTCAATCCATCAGCTTAAGTTAATTTAACCATGGAGGGGAGGATGGGGTCGGTTAGGGTGGGACTCGAAATGCAATCACCTTCACGCGGTAAATCCTGAGTTATTACCTCTGCCAAGGAGGTTATATTTTCGTCGGGTTTGTCTGTCTGCTATTCTGTCGATCACTAAGATAACTCAAAAAGTTAAGGATGGATTTTGATGAAACCTACATGGGTTGTTAGGTATGTTAGGAGGAACAGATGAATAACTTTTGGTGGAGATCTGTCCATCCGTTTGTTTGTCTGCCTATTTTTGGTTAGTGCCATAACTTAAAAAGTAATGGGCGGATTTTCAGGAAATTTACATGAGTTGTTGGGTTTCTAAAAGAGAGTAAATGATCAAATTTTTGTGATGATATGTTCGTTCGTCACTGTGTTTCATTTTATATTTGTTAGCGCAATGACTCAAAAAAATATGGATGAATCTTTACGAAATGTTTTGAAATTGTTAGAAATGTTAAAAGACCTAATTGATTAAATTTTGGTAATGATCGGTAGGTCCGTTTGCGTGCTTGACTTATGCTTGTTAAAATATTTGTTACCGCATTAACTAAAAAATTAAGGATGGATCCATATGAAATTTTCAAAAATTGTTAATAATGTTGAAAGACATAATTGAGAAAATTTTGGTGACGATCGGTGGATCCGTTTGACTTATGTTTGTTAAAATGATTGCTATGGCGATGACACACGCTAGCTAAAAAAAAAAACGAGTATCGTCATATTTTCGTCCGAACGTTATGTTGAACTCCTGTAAACACAGCTTTGAGATTACCAAGGAATGGTGCAAAAATGTTGACGGTTAGTTCAGTTTACTCCGCAACTGCCGTTAGCTAACCTTCGGGCATCTCATTATATCTGGAGGATTTATAATGAAAATTCTTTACAGGTGTGTTCTTCTTCTTGAGGGTCTTCAGAAGAAGTCCAGGTGACGTTGTTCTCAGTCGCCCCATGCGTGTGGAGTCACTCTGCTGGGTGTCTTCTGTGGTGCCGATATTAGCGACCAAAAAGAGAGCCAGCATCGAATTATCTCCACAGTGCACGTAACCGCTGACCGCTGGTCTATCTAGTATTCTTCTTAAATGAGAATCCAGCAAATTTTTTAACTCTACAAATTTGATATCAGTGGCGTTTCGAACATGCCGAGGCATTTTGTTAAACAATCTTGCTCTTCGTACAGCGAAGCTATTAGAATATTTTGTGGCCACAGCTTTTCCACCATCTCTGCTTGGGATACAGATATCACAAGTCCTTCCAGTTCTTTCTGAGTGTCTGGCGACAATCCGCTCAACCGCATTCACAGTCATACGCTCCAGAATTTTCCAAACATATACAATTGTAAATCGCTCGAATCTTCGTTGTATTGAATACAAGTGAAGTCAGCTAAGTCGTTTGTGGTAATCGTAAGCCTGCATACCTCGAATTCTGGCCGTGAACGATCCTTGGATACCTTCAAGTTGTTCAAGCTTTTTTTGTACTCGGCATCAAAAGTGGAAAACAGTATTCTATTCTCGGAAGAATTAATTGCTTCCATAGTGTGAGCATTACATTACTGCTCGTAACGAGAAAGTTTGTAAAATCCATCCACTATATCTTTTTCCCAGAGCGATAAGTCTAGCAATTCGCTTTTCGAAGGTAGCATCGTATTGCATTCTCACCCCGATGTCTCTTAACACTGTTTTTCTTTCAATTTCATGCCCATCGCTGGTGGTATATTGCGTGGATTCAACAAAGAGGTTGATTTTTTCCGTATCTTAGCAGTTCAAATTTTGCTTCATTAAAGGTCATATTATTTCTTACCGACCATTGGCAGATACTTTCCAAATCCCGCTGCACAGATAGCACGTCTTCCATAGATTGCACAGCAGCTAGTATTCGTGTATCGTCAGCAAATGACGAAGGGACCGAATAGTTACATCCGGACCCCATGTCATTGATCATGATGAAAAAGAGAACAGGTAAAAGCACGGTGCCTTGTGGTACTCCACTGAGTACCGGCTGCCTGGATGACACTTTGTTGTTGACAATAACACTTTGGGTTCTATTTGACAGGAATGCTTCAAGCCACCGAAGGCATTTTCCACGGATACCCATGCGGGAAAGTTTCAACAATAGGATTTCGTGGTCAACCTTGTCAAAAGCCTTAGCAAAATCTAAGTAGATTACGTCCACATTCTTTCCTTGGCACAATGTCTCTACGATGGAATCATAATGCTCTAACAATTGTGAAGTAGTG
>LQNS02277097.1:6136311-6147918 GCA_001587735.2 Parhyale hawaiensis | reverse complement strand
ACTACCGATTTGCAATAATAAACACGATTAAATTACCTGTGCAACTAATTACATTAAAATCCTACAACAAGCATACCGGTAGAAGGAAATTTTCCAAACACTGAAAATAAAGTTGGTAAACCGTGAATATTTTCACGGGTCCAGCTAGTTCGTATTAAAAGCTCAGGCGCATAACTATAATTAAAAAGACTTTGCCCAGTACCCCGAAAATTACTGCCACCCGCCGTATCATAAAGATGCCAGCTTCCAAAGGTCAATAAGTTTCGAATTTCCGTCTATCTATTAATTTAATGATGAAGAGCGAAAAGGTACGTACTAGCGTATTGATATATAGATTTACTTGAGTACCTGCACTATCAAAATGCCAGCGAGGAATTTATGATGACCCTTCTTCACTGATCATACAATATGCTTCTAAAGGATACGCTACAACGGTCAACTCAAATCGTCGTAAGATATCATTGTTTTCTGTTCCAATCCTTCTAAGGAGCACACTCTTTCTTTCCATCAGATGAAATGTAAAAAAAAAAATTCAATTGAAGTAGATAGGTACTGTATCACAAATATCTTGAAATCGGAAATTTCCGTACACATATTATTTCACAAATAAAAAGTTCAGCAGATCTGGTTTGTTCATTGAGTGAAGGGGATTGCTGATGTATAAATATTGACTCTAGTACCCTCAAATTAGCTGTGTTAGCAAACCCTCGGTCCCTGAATTAGACTTCTTTCTTTCGCTTTCGTACTACAACAAAGCCTCTGTTAGTGCAGCAAACACATTGAAAACCTTCCTCTCTGAAGCCTACCCACCTATAAACTTCAAATTTTCATATGAAAACCATAGGATCCCCCTTTAAATTGAAAGACAAACCTCCCACACCGCTTCTGTCAAGTGTTGTCTACCGCTTCAAATGCAGAGGATGCAATGCCTCGTACATTGGTGGCACTAGACGACATTTCAAAACCCTCATTGACCAACATTTAGGTGTATCCAGCTGAACCGGCTTACCCCTTCCAAAACCTCCACATTCAGCTCCCCGCCTGCATGCTGAGCAAAACGACCATCCCATCAGCAAAAATGACTTCTCAATCATTGACTCTTCTAATCCAATCGAACTGACTACATTAAAATCCCTTTACATCCATAGAATAAGACCTAGCCTGAACATTATGACCTCAGATAAACCTCTTCACACTATCCACGACTATCTAGCTCCACTTCTACCGACTGTACAGGAGCTGACATCCGGCCCCTTCTCACAGCTCTGTTCATTCACTTTTTAGACTATAGCCCATGACTGGCATTTTTCTTCCGACTATACATATTTTTTTCTCTCCGCATCCCATATCGCCCGTCCCTTATATGTACAGTATAAGGATCCCCCAAGCGCACTACGCTCATTAGCCTTTTAGCTCTCCCCCTGATAGCATCAGCCCAGATCTTGCTCAATTGAAATAAAATTAGTCCTTTCAAATTCCTTCAACTTCTTTAACATTTAATTCTGACGAAGGGAGATCATCGACTCCATATTTATTATTTGTGATATGTCTTAGGATAGTATTTTAAACAATTTTGCGTTCTACTGTAGGAGCTTGTGGTTTGCCATTGTCAACGTTTTCCGAAATAAATCCTGAACTAGAGCACTCTGAGAGCGCATACCTCCGCCAAGTGAGGCAATGGTAGCAAAAAATTCAAATTGGCTCTGAAAGCACAATTTTCTTTGTATAAACTCCAAACTCTGATCATTTGTGCCTTTTGATAGTAATAACAGCTTGTGCAATTTTCTTGAAGATCCGTTCTTAACTTTTTGAGTTATACTGCTAACAAACGTTATGACACACATGAGTCAAACATACAAACAAACCGATCTGCACCAAAATTTAATGATTTATGTCTTTTAACATTACTAACAACCCCTATGGATTTCATAAAGATCCTTTCATTATTTTTTGAGTTATTGTGCTAACAAGCATAAAATTAAAAACAAAGACAAATGAACGAACCAACGGATTATTACCAAAATTTGTTCATCTACTCTGTATTATATACCTAACAACTCATGTTAATTTCATAAAAATCCATCAATAATTTTTTGAGTTATGACATCGAGAGAAATTATGTAGACAGACAAACAAACGGATGGACATATCTTCACCAAAAATTAATCATCTGTTCCTCCTAACATACCTAACAATCCCTGTAAATTTCGTCCAAATCGGTTCATAACTTATTGAGTTATCTTAGTGACAGGCAGACAAAGAGACAGACAGGCAGACAAACACGACGAAAACATTACCTCATTGGCGGAGGTAATTAACTGCAGTGGAATATGGTTCGTAATGAATTAGCTTCGTAGATATTTAAGTTTTGTCAAGAAATATTCATACTTTCAGCAGATCCTAAATACTCGACTGATCAAAAAAGCAATTACGTTTTTTTTAAAACGGTTCGTCAGAGAAGATGTTCGTACCTAACGTGCTCAATTTACTTGAAGCGCTGTAGCACTGGTATTTTAAAACGTTACATAGCTGCACTTATGGCGGTGCCTATGCGAAGAGTGAGATTCTTCAAGTGAATGTTCGGCTGCGGACTCGGTGAACTATTTTGCTCCTGGGTGGTGGAATAGTAATTATTCTGATAATTATTAAGTTAATTTTGAATTAGGTATATGTTATACGATTGCGTATATATATATATATATATATATATATATATAAATTTCAATAAATAAAAAACTGTACGAAAACAATATGCCTCAGCTAGCTAGCTAGCTAGCAAATAACAGTAGAACACGACCATCACATGCCACTGGATAAAACATTGCTCCCCCCCCTCCTCCAAGAACCAGGACTAGCTCCGCCCTTGCCAATGTTAGGGCCCGTTCGATTGGGTTGTCAAAATCGATCTAAGCCACTGTTGTCGAAACTGGGGTACGCAACATAGTTCATGAGGGTACGTGAACAAACAAGGAACATCAGCCTCTCATCTCACATTAAGTTGTATTAGTAATTTTCAAGCATTTTATTATTAAATCATTTTATTTGTGTAATAAATTTGAATTTATTGACCCACACTCCTGTAATGTAGTCTTTTCATAATTAAAATCTACAACCTATACATAAAAAAACTCTCACACCACTTCTGTCAAGTGTTATCTACAGCTTCAAATGCAGAGGATGCAATGCCTCGTACATCGGTAGCACTGGACATCATTTCAAAGCCCCATTGACCAACATTTAGGTGTATCCAGCCGAACCGGTTCCCCTTGCTAAACCTTCACATTCAGCTACCTGCCTACATGCTGAGCAAAACAACCACCCCCATCAGCATGAATGACTTCTTAATCACTAACTTTCTAATCCAATCGAGCTCACAACACTTGAGTAACTCTACATCCACAGAACAAGACCCAGCCTCAACTTTATGATCTCAGCTGTACCACTCCAGACAGTCCTCGATTAGCCCACATCTGCCGACTGGACAGGAGCTGACATCCAGCTCCTCCACGTAGCTCTGTTCATTCGCCTTTTATTTAGTCTTCCCCTCAACCACATCTATGCTACCTTCACTATACATAACAGAAACTTTTCATAATTAATATACTATTCCCATCATTTTCTAAGTAAAACTGTATGAGATTGCTGAGCCATGGCGAGCGGGGGAGGGGTGCGCAACAGTACGCATGAGAAGCTAATAAAGGGTACAATAGATGAAAATATTTGGACAACACTGATTCTAAGCCATGCCCACTCGACTTGATTCTTCCGGACCTGCAGACAAGGGCGTAAACTTCTTCGCTTTGATTCGTACTGCAGGTGTTAAGGTGTTAGAACCAAAACCGATTATGTAGGGCCGATGGCAAACTCCATTTTGCGGAGCAAGACTGAGTTCTTGAAAGTCTCAGAGGTAATCGATTTAGGGTTGAAGTCTCAATCTTCAATTAACGCGTCGAAACCAACTCTCCTGTCATAAATTTCGGACACGTCAAGCCTCAAAGACTTAATTTTGCTGCCTTATCGAAAGCGCCTTTCTTGGTCTTTTTGAAGGTAACAGAATATCTGCAGCCTATTGCACTCAGAAATGTTAATTAGATATTTTTATCTGTGCAGCTACCGACGGGGCTCTGCGGCCCAGCAAAGTTTTCACGAATGTCCAGAGCTGTGCCGACCTCCCGAACATCCCGACTGGCTCTACTGCTAGTAACTGTAGTGTTCTGAATTATGTCCTGGGACAAACATTGGTAGCGTAAGCTTTACTTACCTCTTCATATTTTCCACGGTATTCATCAATTTAGGTCAGTTGCATTTCTCTCTCTATCTCTAATTTGGCTCTCTGTCCTTAGTATCTTCGAAAGAGAAACTCAAGCTGCGGCTGAAGCTCATCGATCCCTTTAGGACCGTAATACTGTAAGGTGCCAAACTTTTCGGTTCAGTAGGTGTTTTATACTCCAGCCCGTGTTGGCAAGCAACACATTCCCAGTCCATGATGACAAGCAACACATCGCCAGTCCGTGTTGGCACTCCAGTCCGTGTTGGCAAGCAACACATTGCCAGTCCATGTTGACAAGCAACACATCGCCAGTCCGTGTTGGCACGCAACACATTGTCAGTCCATGTTGACAAGCAACACATCGCCATTCCGTGTTAGCACTCCAGTCCGTGTTGGCACGCAACACATTGCCAAGATCCATCTTCGGCCGTGACGATACGAAGGCATTCTAATAAGCCGTTGATAGTTCATTGGACCAACTCGTCTTAGCAGCGCTTTATACGCCCAAGGATCGTTGAATGCCCCACTCGGAATTTTACTACCAGTCCTCTGACGCCCGAGTGTGCAGCTGAAATAAGAATATAAATAAAGCGGTGCTTAGTGTAACCATAACTAGATCTGTGATAGTGTGATTAACGAGTGAGGTTTTTGAGGCGGGAATTCCTCAGTTCTTCGTATTCTTCGTTATTATCTAAGCCCTCGATATAGTCAAAACGCCTAGAATGTAGACGGATGAACATTCACCGTTTGACTTCCACATTTAGATATTATGTAGGACTGTGAATGTAACGCTCGTATTTCTCCACAAAATGAAGCATCTCTTAGGTCAAAAGTCACTCCTACTACTTGTCCAGGCACTCATTCTTTCTCAATTGAATTACCGTAGTTTAATTTGAGAAAAAGCCTACAAATATCTCATTTCAGATGCTTAAAAAGCTCCAAACTTTGCGGCGAACGTCGTTTTCATTGGTAAATTTACCAAGTGCGATCATGTCAGTCCTTTTTTATAAAAGAGCTTCAATGGCCACAAATTAGTGCAAAATTAAAATTAGAAGATGTTCTATCCGCTTTTCTTTCAATACATGGCGCTCTCGGGATGCCGAGGTTGTGCACTCTACCCCCAATAGTGAGACCACCGGACGATGTCTTCTCTGAAACCATCTGAAAGTCTGCTCCACCCCCACTATAGCGCTGTTAAAAAAAAAAAATTCTATCTCTGGAGCTTTTCTCTGGAAAGATCCTCCGGCTCCGATACGTGAAGTGACTGATTTCAGTCAGTTCGCCAAAGCGACGCTGTCGTATTTTGAGTATTCCATAATTGTGCCAAACGTTTGCTCAGCGAACGCGACCTACAGTCACTTGCTCTTGGCAGAAATATCAGCTGATCTGTAACTGTTCTCACGTAAAAAAATCTGTGCAGATATTGCTCGTGTATCAATAGTACTTCCATTAATTAAGTGTAATTAGCGGTACGCATTGTAATTTCAACCCAATTATTTTATTCTAACGATAATTTTTTCATGGCTGTTGGATAAAAAATATTCAACCAGCATCTACAGGCCAACTGCCAATTTTCTCCCCACGCTATCTTTAAAACTAAATTCCTCAGTGTGTTGCGATCTTAATATGTTAGACACAACATCCAGATGACACAATAAATTTAGTTTTGTTTTGTTCTTGGCGCATCACCAAGAAAGGCATTAGCGCTCCAGCGTATTTTGAAATGGCGACGTTGCTTTCGGTTACACAAGGCCAGGGCTGTTTAGACCTCAAGTGCGCTTAGCAACTGACGTAGGTTTCTTTTAGGACCTGACGCTTTATATTTTGTGTACTGTTCAAAGTTGAATAAACAGTAAAGAACCAATTTGCGTGTTTCTTTTATATTCACCAACTCTCCGTGAATGATTGTTGGGTAAATATTCGTCTTATCCCCCGCCCCCAGTAATAGGACAAGAAAGTGATTTCTATCATAACTGAGGTGTGCTGAAAACGAAAATGACTTCCATTTATTGTGGGAATTAGGCAAACCAGGCCTCTGCCTTACCTAACTTGCCCGGTATTATGAAGGGGTTTATGCCTATATATATAACTACCCGACAGTACGGCCTAAAGTAGGGTGAATTTGGCTCCTACACATACGCGTGTAACCTAACCAAACGCAGCAGCGCGCACAGACGGGTCAATTAAGAAACTGAAAAGACAAAAATTTGATAAAACAAAACAGAATTTCCCCAAATAAAGACCTATATATACTGAATCAGTAATTTACAACGAGTCAAAATATATTAATATAATTCTGAAGTTCAAGTGGGGATAAGACGAATCTTAGCCGATGGTTGGAATGAACATGGATAACTATTGATTTATTAGGAGACATTTGCGAATCCATCTCCTGTTAACGAGAGGGAGGGGCATCCTCCATCATTGGCGGATGCAGAGGCACGGCTAAAGGGGAAATATTTGCATTTGACTTAACAAAAATGATCGAATTTCCTTTCCTTGCTCATCGATGAATGAGTCTATACCCGCGGTAGCAGCGGACCCTGCTGCTGCATAGTTTTGCTGAGGGTCCCAGGAAACGATTTTTTTCCTGAACCTTTCAGCAAGTACAGTCTCAAGGCAGCAATGGCGTGGCCGGTCACTGGCCACAGTGTGAGGGGCGAAGGGAGGTGGTTTGTGATGATGTTGCACTCAAAAGCGTACCTTAAAAAACTGTAAATTCACAATTTAAGCGCCCTGAAGTTTATTCTTATAAAATTAATAGGCATCAATTAAGGTGTGTGAGGTACATGAACTTCGTCTAGATGTGAGCAACATGTGAAAATTGCTCGTGTGTTAGCAGTTTATATTGAGTCTCTGTGTATTTATTTTATGTACATGTTACAGGGAGTAAATGTCACCAAGCATTGCGCGCAAGGCCTAGCCAATAAGTGAATTGAATCACTCATTCATTAAATCAATAGGTTTGTTTTAAGCTATGTTAGACTAGGCCAAGTTCTATTAGTTCATTGGAGAGTAAAGTTAGAGATGCGTGCATAACTATGAAAGTTTACAAAGTTTACTTTCTGATGCATTACATAGGGTATATTCTCAGCTCAGCTCTGTATTCTGTAACTTGACATAACTCAGCCTAGCCGTACCTAATCTAACCTAGGCTACCGCAATCCTTGCTGAACCCTAATTACCATGGCATAACCTACCCTATCTAACCAAAACATATCTGACGTAAATCAACCCTTTTCTGAAACGGCTGATCCATTTCACTTATTGCCGAAGCAGTATGCTGGGTTCGGCTTGTTCGTCGTTGTAACCAGAGTCTACATTGATTGTAGAGTCTGGTCAGTTGATACAGGAAATTGGTGGCACATTACGCTTACGACGAATTAGTAGAAAAAATGTAAGGCACTGTACGTTCAACTCCAACACAAAAAGCGTTCTGTATTTTCTCATACTCTTGACGATGCACTTACATTGTACTCACACTATTCAGATGTACTATAAAGAAATGAATGGTTTCGATGTATGATGAGCACACTGCAAGTTAACTTAAAGCGAGTTCAGTTATGACATAAACTCAATGTGCTTAGATTAAATCAAGCGGGTCGAAGGGCGTGTTCGATTTGGGACCTAAAAGTCGAGCTAAGCCAAGCCCACTTGACTTAACTTGTAAGAAACTGTTGAC
This sequence comes from Parhyale hawaiensis, assembly GCA_001587735.2. Taxonomy (NCBI): domain Eukaryota; kingdom Metazoa; phylum Arthropoda; class Malacostraca; order Amphipoda; family Hyalidae; genus Parhyale; species Parhyale hawaiensis. The sequence goes on along the minus strand of LQNS02277097.1, from coordinate 6,139,966 downwards.
AGGAACTTTAGCTTCGTCGTTCTGAATTGTGTTGGTGTTAGAGGCGACCATAAGTGATTTATGATCTACGCTGGATTGCCTAGTAGTTCTGTCATTTTGAATATTTGGTCGTGAGTCGTAGTGTGACCCTCAAATTCTTTACTTCATTATACCTAGGTGTAAAGTTAAGGGCCGAAAAAAGCAGCACTTTTTTTCTAACCTAGTTTTTCCGCGAGCGGTAATTTGTTTCCAATCTACAGTGTTAACTGCGCAATGGATAGACACTATGCGCGTACACATCATGTACACACTGACCAGTGTATAGTTATCTAACGAATCGCCCGTAATGTGTGACCGTTGACGAGGTGCGATTGGGTACACACAGTGTAGATATAGGCGTTCCCCTGGGATCCATCCTTGGACCACTATTATTTAATACGTACATCAGTGACATGTCATTAAATTTTATTGGTGTTTGCTCTCACCAATTGTTTGCAGATGATGCCGTGTTTTATGAGCATGATTATTGTTCTTATACCACCGTTGTAAAATTACTTAGATTTATTGACGTTTTAATTCAGAAGCTCATCTCGAATAAACTAACCCCTGACGCTAGTAAAACATAATTCATAGTTTTAGCCTCAAATAAAATAGTTTTGATTCCTAATGTATATTTGAACTGCGAGCAGCAAGAGTAGGTCGCGTCATTTCGCTACTTGGGAGTCGTTATCGGTAATAAACTTAGTTTTTTCCTACATATATCTAGTATACGATAAGCTACAGCTAAGTTTTTCTCGCGATGCGTTGTTGTCTTTATATTATTCATTGTTTTATTCAAACATGTTATTTGCAGTTATAATTTGGGATGGCGTGATTGAGAATGTAATGGACGAATAATGACTATTACAAATGATGTCCTTAGAATAACTTAAACGGGAAAAGGGATGATAACTACGTGCCATTGATGCGTAGCAATACTATTTATAACATTGAACTAAAGCTAATATCATAAAATAAATATACCGTATTGTCGACAAATTTCATAAAGACTTAACGTTTCGGGAAGTTAAATTCCCATCCTCCTCGCTTCTTAGGTCCCCTCATGCTAACACTTACCCATACTTAGCTCATGCCAAATAAAATATTTTTTGTATTCATCCTTTGTCGGTTATAAATTTTAAAAAACTTCTGAGGATGGGAATTTAACTTCCTGAAACGTTAAGTTTTTATGAAATTTGTCGACAATACGGTATACATATTTATTCTATGTATAACACTTTAGGATTGTTGAAGTTTAACGATGTCCACAGATATTCTTTACTTAAATTTGTTCGTAAGACAATAGCTGGTGAAACAAATTTTTTCGAATCACATTTCCTTCCACTGCTTCCGATTGGTCAGTATGATACGAGAAACAATAAATTTAATTTACCATCAGTGCGATTAAAAGTAGAAAAGCGTTCCACCATTTTCCAATGTATTACAGCTTATAATGAAATTCCAGAACCAATGACTCACCAGCTGTTCAAAAAGGCGTTCGAAAAGTACTGCTTAAGTCAGTATTGTCTTTTATGATTGACATGTGCCCAGTTAGTAGTAACAATACTTTTTGATGGGCTTGTCTCCTGTAATATTGACGATCTGCTTCACTTAAGTTGTAAGTGTGTATGCTCTTGCAAAATCTGGAAACAATGAAGGAATAACGGAATATATCTAAATAAACAATTACATTTCACAAATAGGCTAAATTATATAGTAATGTATATGAATAACTTAAAATTTATATTTATACGCGTATCAGATATTACATATGCTGGGTGTTCAGAAATTAAAGTTAGTACTGCAGCTCAAATGAATTATTTTTAATTGCATCAATTCAGCATGTGCACTCTGATTTTTACAGTGTTTATATTAGGACACAGAAAGGAAATTGAGCTTACTATATTTGTATTAAATGAGTTACGGCTCAGAGTACAATAGTGCAATGCCTCAAATTAAATCACACGGCCGTTGGTCTGAGCTACCATGGGCTCGGTAGCCGTTGGAATTGTCTGAACTACCATGGGTTCTGTAGCTAACGTTAGAATTGTCTGAGCTACCGTGGGTTCTGTAGCTAACGTTAGAATTGTCTGAGCTACCGTGGGTTCTGTAGCTAACGTTAGAATTGTCTGAGCTACCATGGGTTCTGTAGCTAACGTTAGAATTGTCTGAGCTACCGTGGGTTCTGTAGCTAACGTTAGAATTGTCTGAGCTACCGTGGGTTCTGTAGCTAACCGTTAGAATTGTCTGAGCTACCGTGGGTTCTGTAGCTAACGTTAGAATTGTCTGAGCTACCGTGGGTTCTGTAGCTAACGTTAGAATTGTCTGAACTACCGTGGGTTCTGTAGCTAACGTTAGAATTGTCTGAACTACCATGGGTTCTGTAGCTAACGTTAGAATTGTCTGAGCTACCGTGGGTTCTGTAGCTAACGTTAGAATTGTCTGAACTACCATGGGTTCTGTAGCTAACGTTAGAATTGTCTGAGCTACCATGGGTTCTGTAGCTAACCGTTAGAATTATCTGAGCTACCGTGGGTTCTGTAGCTAACGTTAGAATTGTCTGAGCTGCTGTGGTTCGGTAACAACAATTAATGTAATAAAACAATTACATATTTTTTTCAAATTTAAACCGTTTAATTGTGATGTAGTTACCGATTAATGCCACATTTTGTTCATATATAGGTGCATAGAAGACTCTAGATTTTTTAATAACGATGATTTCAGCATAAGAATACTCTAATTCGACATTAACAGTCATATGGGGCAAGCAAGAAATATATTCAGAAAAATTAAATGTTGGTAATTACATGTAGTGTATTGAATTAGCAGAGATATCACGTGAATAATTATGATTGGCGTGTGGGAATTACCCAATTGCCGAACTAACTCTATTTCCGAACAAACAGTTATATTTGATAGGTGAAAAAAGTAATCCCATCATATAATACCTGTATGTTCGGAAATAGAGTTAGTTTTTGAAATTGGGTAATTCCCGTTGGTTTTATGCTTTGACTCTACTATGTATATTAATTAACTAACATTACGCTTCACGCTATAAATATCAAGAAAATATATTGGTAGTAATTCAGTGTATCATCGTCTGAGCTGAGACAGTTTCAGTGGTAAGGAGTGCGTGTGTTTCAAGTCCTTTTAACCATGCAGGAGGGGGGGGGGGATGTAGAAAAATGCTATTTGGCAATCACTGCATCAGAGTCTGTACCGTATGTAATAGCGTCCCAATCTGTGAATAGACTATTAATATGCTACATATGAAAGGATGAAAAGGCACAGTACTAGTGAGGGGAAAAGACCCCACTTTAAGTCCAACATAGGTCATAGGCTTCATCGTAGCGTTTGGAAAAAACGAGCCTCAAGAGAAGCGTTCATAAATCAATCTACGAAACAATCGCTGAACCAGGTTCTTCATCGCTCATTTTAATCACTGTTATTGTTCAACTCAGTGATAATCGAGATAACTTGGGAAGATAGATACTTAAAACACTTCCAAGTGACAGAACTGCAAATGATTACTGGACATCTGTTGTAGGGAGAGGTAGCGTCCGGCGAGAGCAGCACCTGGGCTGAAGGTTATCATCTCGTTGGGTGAAGGGACTGAAGTGTAAGTAGCAAACAGAAC
>LQNS02277097.1:6119365-6133488 GCA_001587735.2 Parhyale hawaiensis | reverse complement strand
GTTGAGGCTACAGATTTTGCTCTGTGGATGTTGAGAGATTCCAGTGTTCTGAGTTCGAGTGGGGGCTGATAGGATGATTATGTTGTGCGAGAGCGATGGATTTGCGCGATCGATCGATCGCGCAGCGCAAACGATCGATCGATCGTTTGCGCAGCGCGATCGATCGCGCAAGCCCGATCGATCGCACAAATCCATCGATCGCGCACAACAATTACATTGTTCAGCATGAAGACGGGGAGCACAATAAGTAAGTTTTGCGAGTGGTAAACCGGTACTACTGCATACGCCTAAATGTTTATTGATTCGAGCTTTGAAATGTTGTCCAGTGTTACCTGTATACAAAGCATTGTAGCTTCTACATTGATATTTGTAGACATCACTAAACAGGAGAGGTGTGGGAGGCTTGTCTTTGAATTTAGAATAAGACCCTATGGTGAAGGCGTTATTTTATGAAAATTTGAAGTTAATATGTGAGTAAGCTTCAGAGAGGAACGTTTTCAGAGTGTTAACTGTGTTGACAGTCTTTGTTGTAATACGGAAGCGAATGAAAAAAGTCTAATTTACGGCTGCAAAAGTGTTCTAAGAAAGTCTATTTCATTTGAAAATGCAAGGTAGTCTAGGAAGAAGACAAATGGTCTGCACAAAATAGCAAAGTTTTATTGCATTGATTTTAAATTTATTGTAGCAAATCGTAGCGAAAAATTGACGGTTGCCCTGCTACGATCAATTTGAAATTAATGCAATAAAAACTCTTCTATTCGAGCCATACCATTTGTCTTCTTCCTACCTTCCAAGCAAATACGTTTTGATAGGCTACAGTTTCACCACCTAATTTCAATGCTCACACAGAAGCCCCGTTCAGACTACCACAAAAACCTATCCCCCCTATGACGTTTCCGCTGATCGCTGGTAATTTTCGTCGTCAAATTGCAGCTTTGTTTGTTTTTGCGAGCGTCCAATTATTGGATATTTTCACGCGATTTAGGGTGCGAACAAAGAAGGTTCATTCTGAAGTATTTTGTTCCTCTCACGTAAAACGAATCAATTAGGCGTCCAATGATGTTCTTTTACTTCTTTATAGACATTTTACAAGCCTTAAACTTCTCTACGTTCTAATTCGTTGCTAAGTGACACTAAGCCCCGTCCAGACTGCCGCTCGCAGAAGTGAGAAAAACCTCTGTTTGATTTCGCCGAACGCAGTGAAAATTTCATAGCAGTGTCCACAGTCGCACGGTGCATTGTAGCGACGCTTGACAATTTATTAAGCGCAAATGCTCAGCAAAACTCCGTTGCCCACGCTCCTTGGTCCAAAGAAACTGCAGTTTTTGTCAATTAATTACTTAGTATACTTCTAGAATCGACACCAATATATATAACGAATCATTGTAAAACTCGATTCTACTTGAATGCATTCTCCAGAAAAACGCGTACTGGGAACTGAGCTTGATAGAGTTTTCGAGGACATAACAACACACTCAAACGAATAGTTTGTAGAAAAACTCTCGAAATTATTGTCAAGTAAATAAATCTTTAAGATGGGCTGCTCAACAATTTTTTGTTCTCCATACCTAGGGCTAAGAGTTGGAACATTTTACCGAAAGGCAACTATGTAGTAGCCACAAAACGTAGATAAAATGTTTAGTGTCAACTCACTTTTCTTCGCGAGTGTTACTACTGTAGCAAAGTTTCATATTTCTCGTCAAATTTGCAGTGAATTAGAACTTAGAAAAGCCTATATCTTTTAAAATGTCTTTAAAGAAGCACGAAAACCTTACAGAGCGCCTACTTTATTCGTTTGACGTGAGAGGAACAAAATTCTTGCCGGTGAACCTGCTCCGTTCGCAGCCTAAATCGCTCGAAAATATAGTTGGACGCTCGCGAAAACGCTCAGAGCTGCGATTTGACGACAAAAATTCGCAGTGATCAGCAAAATCGCCATAGTGTGGATAGATGCTCGCGGTAGTCTGGACGGGGCGTAAAGCCCCGTCCAGACTACCGCTCATAAGTGCGAAAAACGCTTGTGCGATTTCGCAGAACGCAGCGAAAATCTCGCAGCAGCGCCCACACTGTCGCACGGCGCAGTGTAGCGACGCTTGACTTCTAAGCGCAGATGTTCAGCCAACTTTGGTGTTCACGCTTCTCTTCTTGGTCCAAAGAAGCTGCAGTTTTTGTCACTATTAATAACCTGATTTACTTCTAGTGTTGACAAAACTATGATTAAGCAATGATTTTATATGCAGTTAATTCTTATATGCTTTCTTCAGCAAAACGCATACAGCCATTTAAGCTTCGGTTGACATTTTTGCAGTTTTCTTTTCCACTTGGTATTGTTTTCGAAATTATCAAGTAAATAAATTTTTAGGTGGGGTTCCTCGACAATTTATGTTCTCCATGCATAGTGCAAAGTGTTCAGACATTTTAGTTTGTCTCTTAAGCACAACTGTGTAACCACACAACGTCCGTCGATAAAATGTTTGCCGTCAACTCAGTTTCCGACAGGGGTGTGCCGCAAGCAGCATTTTTTTGGGTTACCGGTGCTACACCGCGTAACACCGGTGACCCAGCCAGCCGCAATCATAGCTCAAATGACGACTGCGACACAGATTACGGCAATGCAGGTCCCTGAGCACAAACGCTTATTTTGAATAAAAGGAGCACTAAATTCATTCCAATTCGTTACAAATAAACACCTTACACCATAATAAGTAAATTAGATCAGGTATTTGGAACTTTCAATGAGAAAAATTCAAATTAAACGGAATTTTGATATTTTTGAACTTACACCGATCGTCGCTAGATTGAGTTCTCGCAGTTTACGTTAACCCTTTTTTCAGGCCTGATTGCGACACACCCCTGAAGTGTCACTACTGCAATGGAGTATCATAATTCTCGTCAAATTTGCAGTGAATAAGAGCTCAGAGAAGCTTAAGGCTTTTATAATGTCTATAAAGAAGCAAAAAAATGCTCATTTAACGCCTAATTTATTCGTATTGCGTGAGAGGAAGAAACTGCTTCCAAGTGACCCTGCTTTGTTCGCTCGCACGAAAATATCCAACAAGTTGGACGCTCGCGAAAACGCACGAAGCTGCGATTTGATGACGAAAATTCGCAGCGATCAGCGAAATCGCCATAGTGTGGACAACTTTTGGCGGTAGTCTGGATGGGGCTTTAGGACACAGCCCCATTCCCAGGGATTAACTCTCCAATAATAACATAGGAAAAAAAAAATAGAACACCTCGTGACTTGAAACGATCTGCCGCGGTGAGGGCAAATTCGCCGCCGTGGAGAAAATTCAACGCCGTCACTATTGATGGCCTAGTTTTTTGGCATGGGTCACATCTAGGTCAACCCACCAAACTCCCTATAGAAATTATGAACGTTGCTCAACTCCTTCGACCACTGATTGGATGGATAGACAAATATATATATTTATTTTCAAACTTAAATCTTCAACGAAAACATTATCACCTCTCTCACTTCGTTCGCTAATGATAACCAACGTAAAGCAACAAAGAAATTGAAAAGGCCATAAAAACATAATAAAAAACAGAAAAATAATAATACAGTGAAAAACAATGCAAGAAAAATGAAAAGTACCTAGAGAAAAAACCAATACTCCAAAAATTAAATAAGAAATCAAGAAACGCGATTTTGACGAAAAATTGATGAATATGAGCATATATAACCGTTCACCATCCATTCAAAAATTTCTCTTACAAAAAGTAAATAGTACCTATCAGGAAGCAAAGAATGCATGCCCTCCTGAGTTATCCTGACTTTACTTTGTATCGACACTGGCGTGCATCGTTTAAATGTAGTGTAGCTGCTCAGCTTCACAAAATCCACACGGGCCTCAGACCTTCGTATATGGTTTTCTTGGACATATCATGGTATTTTTTCGATTATTTCATTCAGTCTCATGCTCAAGCCTGGCCAGCTAGTTGAGTTGCAAAATACCGAAAAATGTTGTCGCCAAGTACAGAAAGTTCCGGCAATAGGCTACCTGTTACTGTGGTTTCTCTCGGGTACAGAATTGGCTATAATGGTGCTTATATATGTTGGTAAGGAATAGCTATATTCTATGAAGAGTACTGTGAAGTGAATATGAAGTGTAAATAAGGCTTCAATCAAGAAAAAGAAGTTAAATTAAGTCGCCGAAAGGGAACAAATTCGGCGCTAGTGTTGTGAAAGTTTCCACCAACATGCACTGCAATTTTCTATAGATAATTGCTAAATTAGAATATATTATCTTCATTGATTTATACGCTAGAGATAAATTTTTCAACTTAAGACGATTTTTCTGGTGAAATTAGTTAAAATACTCCTAGGCTGCTCAGTCATAGATTCGTCGATGATGACGTCACTTTTTAGTGCTAATTTTCCGTGAGTCCTCCCGTTACGCTCTTTGCTTCATGGTACCTATCGTTTCACGTATAAAAACCACATGAGTTCTTGTCTGAGGAGTGAGGAACATTTAAACTTGAAGTCTAGAGCGGCACAGGCGCCATTCCGCCCTTACGGCCATTCTGTCAAACAAGCGACAGAGACAACAACTCCCGTGGAGTTTATTCTGTTACTGTATTCTAAACTTTTTGATTTGGGTATATATTTATTTAGCGCATTTTTAAATGGATGGTGTAGAAATAAAAATGCCCATATTCATAAATTTTTCGTCAGAATCGGGTCTCGCGATTTATTACTTATTTAATAGCGTATTGTTTTTCACTAACGTGATGTCCTTTTTTCCTGTATTATTTTTCACCGTACATTTTTTTTAGCTGTTTGCTATTATGTTTTCATGGCTCTTTCTCTGTTGCTGGGTTTTGTTGGTTTTCGCTTGTTTTTTGTTGGTTTTCGGAATTTAGGACTACTAGCTGCGTCGGTGTGGACACTGCTGCGAGATTTTTGTTGCGTTCGGCGAAATCGCACAGGCGTTTTCCGCACTTCTGTGCGGCAGTCTGGACTTGGCTTTATACTGCGGTTTATTCGCTGGTGCTACTCAATAGTTTTAATGAGTGATAGAAAAAAAGGTTTTTTGCCACTAGCCTCCCTTCAAATCTAGTATTTTTGTTGGCATATTTTGGGAAAATACTGCTTCTGAGACTTTTTTTCGGTATAACATTTTCGTCGAAAATGCTTAGTTTTTTGTGATATTTGACTTTGAAATTCCTAGTATTATTTTTAATGACAGAAAATAACCACGCTTGCACTGTGTAATGAAGAACCTTTTTTCATGTTTTTTTTTTTTTTTTGGGGGGGGGCGGGGTAGGCTGAATTTGGTTTAGGTTAGGTTGTTTTAGGTGAGGTTGCGTAAGGTTAGGTTCGGCTAGGTTAGGTTGGGTAAGGTTAGGTTTGCCTAGATAGGTTTGGTTAGGTCCCTATTGGGTCGCTACAAACCCTATAATGACGCCGGCTATATTCTCCCATGAGAACTTCAAAGTTAAATATCTCGAAAACTAAGAATTGCCAACGAAACGTTATTCATGAAAACAGTCTTAGAATACTATATTTTACTTAAATATGTCAAAATAAAAATTCTGAATTTAAGTGGGAGTAATACTGTAATAGTAAAAATTAACCGAAAATAATTGCAGCGACATACCTTGTTTTCTTTCCTTTTGTCTTCGTGGTTCTCTTTTTCTCAGGAAAATCTTTACCTATTTCTTCTTGGATCTGTTACTAAATCAACTAAAAAATGTAGATTCGTTTTAGAATGACAGTAAGACATAATTTCCAAACTACTATTAAGATGTATATCGGAGCTTAATTATAAAGAGGCAAGACAAAAATCCCTTTGATTTTCAGTCAATCAATTTACTTAATCTTTCACGTCTAGTTAGGCAAGCACTTTAAATAGACAGCATTACGGTCGAATTTTTATGTTTTTTACACTTCAATAAAATCATTAGGCCTATTACTATTGTTAAGAAAGTAAGTGATCTACGTAGTTTACTGAGATCTTTTGGATGTCCCGGGGTAAGTGTGTTTCGAGTCAGTCTGTAGAAACTGAAGTTAGAGGATAACTAATGCACACAGAGCATCATATTTATCGTTGCTATGCTCAGTTGTACTCGAAGTTACAAGAAGCAACAGGGTTGCTGGAGGCGCCTCTGAGGCCACACCGTATGTTTCAAAGAAGTCATTAGACAGTGGTAATAGATCCACATTCTCAACGCTCTAAGTTATCATAAATGAACATATGATGTATAAACCCATTTAGAGCAACCTTGAAAGTTCTGCGAATAACATACGAAAATTTACCGATGATTATCTCCACCAAAGAGGTTATGTTTTTGTCGAGTTTGTGTTTCTCTGTTTGTTTATATGTCATCTAGATAACTCAAAAAGTTACGAACGAATGTTTATAAAAATTTACAGAGACTGTTTAGCATGTTTTTGTGCTATCTCCTATTTCTTAGTATCACATTCTAAAAAGTTATGAGCGAATCTTTATGAATTTTTTGTCAAGTTGTCAGGCATACGTATTGCTAAGAGTAAATTGCCGAATTTTTCTGATGATCTGGTCTTCCTTTTGTTTGTTTGTCTCCATGTAAGAATTTATGTTCGTTAGCAATATAACTGTTGGATCAGAGGTTTTTCACTCTGATCTAGGGGGAGAGCACTGTGATATGGTAACACACTTAGTCTTGTGTTAGTGCGGCAAGTGATGTGGAATGAGGATGTTGGGTCCGTTTATCTCTCGAGTGATTTTGAGTTTTTCTTGGGGTCCACAGCAGTTTTGGACGCTGACAGCATCAGCTGTTGGAGGCTGAGTGCCTTGTAGGCGTGGTGTGGGTGCTTTTGGAGGGGAAGCGCGAGGACGGACGTCAAGACCTACCATCCTGCGAAGAAGTCATTTGTGATGACTGGTGGTAAGCTTACCCCAGGCCAGGTAAGTAACTTATCTCGTTGTGAGCTCAGAGCGAATGAGCCGCGGAGGTCAGTGTACCTTCAAGCTATAGGTTGTGCCCAGGGAAACACGATATTTTGTTTGCTTAGTTTTCGAGATATCTGACCTGATTGGAGGTTGCCAAAAACCCGTTAAGCTTGCCGAAACCAGTCAGTGAAGCCGTGCTGCATTTGTGCATAGTTTTCGAGATGTTTGATCAGCCTGGAGGTTCCCGAAACCCGTTTCAGTTCCTTTTTAAGCTATCTAGGCCTGCTATAGCCAAGATGGCGGCTACGTTAGCTGAGGCCATGGTGGGCGAGGCGGCTGAGGATTGTGCTTCGGCTGGTGTTAGCGGTGCAGGGCCGTCAGCGGTGGCTGGGGACAAGCGGAGCTTGTTCGTAGATGTTGGCGCGTTGGCTAACATCCGTACTCGTGGGCGGGGGCCGATCATTGATTGGTTGACTAGGAGGTTACCGGTGTTAACCGATGACGGGTCACTTGACGTGCTTGAGTGGCTGGCAGACCTCGAGAGGTGCTGCCAGTTGGAGCGTGTACCTTTAACAACCAATCAGTACACCTTGCGCAATTCATATGACTTTCGTGACCGAATCAAAAACCTCCAACTGCCTTCCAATGCCTACTTAGCTTGTTTTGACATCACTTCCCTTTTCACCAACATCCCCGTAGAAGAAACCATAGATATTATTTGTAACAAAGCATTCAATGACACGGACGTATTCCACAACATGGATAAACCCACCTTCCGAACTTTCCCTAACCCTGCCATCAAAGACTCCTTCTTCATGTTTAACAATAGACTGTACAAGCAAATAGATGGAGTTTCCATGGGCCCCCACTTAGCCCCTCACTGGCAAATATCTTTTTATGCCATCACGAAACCCTCTGGCTCAACGACTGCCCACGTGACTTCAAACCCATCCACTATAATCGTTTTGTAGATGACACCTTCCTCGTATTCAACAATCAAGCAGATTCTGATCTATTTTTGCAATATTTGAATAGGCTAGTAAACATCCAAATATCAAATTCACCGCCGAACATCAATCAAATAATTCTCTAGCTTTTGTCGATGTTTTAATAACCAACAAAGACTCAACACTGACCACTGGAATTTACAGAAAACCCACTTTCTCAGGCCTCGGGACAAGTTTTTTTAGTCACTGCTATGACCAATTCAAAATCAATGCAATAAAAACTTTACTATTTCGAGCATACCATTTGTCTTCCCCATATCTTGGATTTTCAAATGAAGTTGACTTTCTCAGAACATTCTTCAAAAATAACGGTTATCCGCATCATTTTCTGGACCACCATTGCAAACTGTTCCTAGACAATCTGTTCGACCCCGGCATTAGCAAACCATGGGTCAGTAAATTGGACTTCTTTCACTCGCTTCCGTTCTACAACAAAGCATCTGTCAATGCAGTAAACACTTTGAAAACGTTCCTTTCTGATGCCTACCCACATATCAACTTCAAATTTTCATACAAAAACCCATTTACCATAGGGTCCTACTTCAAATTTAAAGACAAACCCCCCACATCACTTATGTCCAGTGTTATTTACCGTTACCGATGCCAGGCCTGCTGTACCTCATATATATGTAGAACTGGACAACACTTCAAAGCCCGTATTGACCAATATTTAGGTGTATCCAGTCGTACCGGTTTACCACTTGCGAAACCCTCACATTCAGCCCCCCCGCCTGCATGCCGAGCAAAACAACAATCCCATCAGCAGGAATGACTTCTCCATCATAGACTTTTCCAATCCCATCGAGCTCACAACATTAGAGTCCCTCCACATCCATAGAAGCAGACCTAGCCTCAAGATTATGACCTCGGCTGTACCACTGCATACTGCCAACACATAGCCTCTCATCTGCCGACTGTACAGGAGCTGACATCCGGCTCCTACCGCGTAGCTCTGTTCATTCACATTTTAGACCTCTTCCCGACAACACCCATGCTCCCCTAATAAATTTGCTATTAAAATATTTTTACTGATAGGTTGTTAGTTTGTAGGTTTTTCTGCAGATGGGATTTGTATCCCGAAACGTTAAATTTTAATCTCGTCGACTTCTATTTAATATCAGAGTTTTTGCCTTGGTGTAGTTTTTAATTCAGCCGACGTTATAGGCTTTATGCTCGGCGGCAATGCCTCTCCAGTGTATCGCCGTATGACGGTCGGTGATGATTCCCGGTGGGAAGTGATCAAGAGTACTCTGGTGGTGGAGTATGCCTTGCCACTGAAGGAAGCATGGAGACGGTTCACCGATTAGCAGCTTGGAGCTGAGAAGTCGGTGGATGTCTACCTGGACCGCTTGGACCGTTGAGAGGTTGGGGTAACTTCGGCGGATTTGGCCTTTATGGTAAGGTTCTACGAGGGCCTCTCTACCACGTTATACGATTGGGTGGTCGCGCGTGAGGATGCGTATACTGCCTCGTTTGACACGATTGTTTCGAAGGTGCGTGACCGGATGTGTGCACGGACAACCGTTGATGAGCTGAGCCTAGTGGCACGGCCTGTGGCACATCTAGTTGCCTCTAGGAAGCAGAGCAATGATCATGATCTTCTTGAGGGAAAGCATGATGGTGCCTTTTCGGGAAAGGAGAATCTGAGCGGCGCAAGTATGTTACGGAGCGGGCTGGGACTGCTTGGAGCAGCTAGCGAAACGACCAGTTCTCTGTTACCCCTGTTACGTGTGCTGTTTATAACGGGTGTTGGTTCCAGTGTCTAGTAGACTCCGGGAGCGAGTGGACTGTGGTGTGTCCGCAGGTGGTAAAAGGACGACGCTTCAGGCCGGGACGGCCATTGTTGATGGCGTACGGCAGGACTTCCCGTGAAGGGAAGTACTGTCGTGTGGTCATAAGGCTGCAGGGGCACTGTTTTGGTGTCACTGCGCTTGTAATGACGGAGTTGGGGAACCTTGGCGCTGACGGGCTCCTGGGTGGCGATGTTATCGACCACATGGGGGCGTGACTGTCAGGAGAGCCTCTGGCTCGGAGTATTCGGTTGTCTGGGGTAAACCCCAGCCACTGGGATGCTGCAGGATGCTCGGGACTGGGCACGGATGCACTGAGACGGGGGCCAGCTTGGTGACGAGGTCGAGGCCGGATGGCACTCCAGCATCCATTGAAAGTAGTGACCCTGACTTCGTTGCCACGTTTGCTAATGGCCATTGGACAGTCAAGTGGAGGTGGGCTGACGAGGCACCGGTAGGATTGCAGACTCGTTTCGCGGAGTAAAAGTCCACTCTAGCGCCTGGCGTGCGTGGGCGCTACGACGCGGAGATTCTGAGTTGGAACTCAAAGGGATAATTGAGGAAGTGGGATGGACCCGTACAGGGCACCATCCCATTGTTGGCCGTTGTTCAACCGACTAAGGATAAAGTGTGCCCGGTTATGGACTACCGTGAGCTGAACGACTTTATCGAGTGTCACACAGGTGCCGACGCGGTCGCGGTGTGCAGCGAGAAGATTCGAAAGTGGGGCAGCTGCACGGTGAGCGGAAGGTCGTTGACCTTGAGTCGGCGTATCTGTAAGTTCATGTTTCTGAGGACCTGTGGAAGTATCAGGTCGTGAAGTATAAGGACGTCCCTTATGCTTTGACGCGGTTGGGATTCGGCCTTTCGTGTGCGCCTCGAATTATAACTGTAATTCTTGGCAAAGTCCTGTCGATGGACGACCGCATTCGGCGGGGGACGGAACACTATATTTGTAATTTTGTGGTTCAGGAGTCCGTGGCTAGCGCTGCGAAGCTCCGGGAACACCTAACTAAGTATGGACTTGAAACAAAGGAGCCAGAGAGTCTCGACAGGGGCCGTTTGTTGGAAGTCTCTCTTAAGAAGGACTCAAATGGACATCTTAGGATGTCGAGGAGAACGGCGCTGTCTGAAATAGGTCCGGTGGAGGCCGGATTGACAAAGAGAGGATTTTTCTCCCTATGTGGCAGACTAATTGGTCACTACCCGGAGGCCGGATGGTTGCCAATGTGCGGTTCGAGGTGGGGATATTACTCGAACCTGAGGTTGTTGTGAAGTACTACTTCTTAGACAATGTATGTATAATAAGTTTGTTCAGAGTTTGGTGCATCTAAACTCGTAGTATGAAGTAAATTGTACCATCGCCTCTATGACGGCCCCTGTAGGTTGTCGTAATATAGATACGGTATACTCGAAGTTGGGTTCTGTGTTCTACTGTCAGAATCAACGTGATAATAGGTAAGTAGGGAAGAGTATAACTACGAGGAACACTCTTGTAGTTGATATTCGATAAAAAGTAATACACAATAGGTCCAGGTGTCTAATTCAATCTTAATAGCAGCAGTGATCAAGGAGAGTCGCTATGCAAGTGTGCTACAGACTATAGGCTCGCAGCGGTAAGAAGAGGTGTGATGTGTGACTGGATGTGTTCCTGGTTATGATCTAACACCGGCTCTAGCTACGCAACGGCTTATATTGAAGCGACTGGGATGTAGCGGAGCTTGGGACGACCCGGTCGCCAGCTGGCGAGTTTTGGTGCGGGCCCGTCGGGAATATCCCGTGGGAGGCGTGTGGAGCGTTAGTCCGCGCGGCAAGGTTGTCGTGTGGACTGATGCCAATTCCCTAGGGATCGGTGTGGCCTTGGAGGTCGATAGACGCATCATGGAGGATGCGTCATAGCTCCAAAAGGAGTCGGACCACCTGCACATCAATGTGGCTGAGTTGGAGGCCGTTGCACAGGGAATTAACCTGGCAATTGCGTGGGGCTTCAAAGCTTTAACGGTCGCCAGTGATTCTCGGACAGTTGTCAATTGGATGGACAGCACCATCAATGGGCGCAGTCCCATTCGTACGAAGGGCGTGCCGGAGATCTCGAGAAGCGTCGCCTAGGAGTGATCCGAAAGACGATCGCGGAGCATGATCTGGCGGTTGTTGTTCAATTCGTTTCGACAGTTGAAAACAGGGCTGACCAGATGACCAGGGTGCCTTATAGGTGGCTTGGTTACCGGGATGCCGGTGAGAGCGCCGCTGAGGTGTCTGCAGCGCTCGCTACTAGAGAGAGCTTGGAAGATGCCATTTGGCCGGCTCATTTGCCGCACCATCTGGGCATCGACCGTTTGTTTTACCTTGTTCGACAGATTCGAAGTAATCTGTTGCGTGAGCAGATGAAACGAGAGTTGGCAGGGTGCGAGGCTTGTCAGTAGATCGACCCAGCTTGTCAGGGGGGAAACCTCTTAGAGTGGGGGTATCTTGCTGTGGATAGGAGTTGGTGCCGGGTTGCTATTGACGTAATGCATTATGGTGCCGCGCTCTATTTGTCTATGGTAAACTGTGGACCCTCCCGTTTCGCCATCTGGCGGAAGCTGCCTCATAAGACGGCAGGCAATATCGTCGCTCAGCTGCGGCAGGTTGTAATTGAGCAAGGGCCGTGCGATGAATTGTTGTTGGATAATTCGACGGCGTTTCGATCAGTGACTGTGAGGCAGTTTGCTGGTGAGTGAGAGATTTCTCTGAGGTTCCGTGCCGCTTACGCCCCAAGTGGAACGCGATCCTCGAGAGGAACCATCGGACGATCAAGAGAATCGCTGCTAGGGGAGGAATCACCATTGAGGAGGTCACGTTTTGGTACTTTGGTACAACGTGACGCCTCAGAAGGAGGCCGAGGAAGGCTCGGTCCCTTCAAACGGGATTTTCAAATACCGTTGGCGGGTGCCGTTCGATTTTAATTTCCTAGAGGTTCACGAACGTGTAGCCAGCAGTTTTGCGGTTGGCGATGAGGTTTAGGTAAAACCTATCTCGCCGACGTGCACCAAACGGTGGTCATCCGGTGAGGTGACCGGCATCGTGTCAAAGCAAGAAGTGTGCGTCAACGGTGTGTCTAGACACGTGCGTGACGTCAGGAGACGTCTTTACGGTAACGAGCGTGGCAGGGTTCCTACGAATGATGCCCGCGCTGCCGAGGCCGTTGTGCCTGAGGTTGTGGGCGACAATGGTTGTAATTATTTTGAAGCTTCTTTTCGGTAGCCGGAGAGAGCTGAAGGTGAAGCTTCGATCCGGGCACCAACCGTACCCCTGGGAGATCGTGCGTTAGCTGCTGAGAAAGCTGGCGGAGGACAATCCGCTGGTGATGCTCTCAATGAGCCTGTGCCATTGAGGCGGTCACAGAGAGAGTGATAGCGTCCAGCGTATCTAGATGAATATGAGTCTTAGTTTTGTAAGAAGCTAGGGAGATGTTGAGTTAGAGGTTTTTTCGCTCTGATCTAGGGGGAAAACACTGTGATATGGTTACTCTTAGCCATGTGTTAATGCGGCGAGTGATGTGTAATGAGGGGGTTGTGTCCGTGTATCTCTCTAGTGATTTTGAGTTTTTCTTCGGGTCCAAGGCAGTTTTGGACGCTGATAGCATCGGCTGTTGGAGGCTGAGTGATTTGTAGGCGTGGTGTGGGCGCTTTTGGAGGGGAGGCGATCGGAGAAGCGCGAGCACGGACGTCAAGACCTGTCGTTCGGCGAAGGAGTCACTTGTGATGACTGGTGGTAAGCTTACCCCAGGCGTCGTAAGGAACTTACCATGCGAGCTCAGAGCGAATGAGCCGCGGATATCAGTCTACCTTCAGGCAATAGATTGTGCCCAGGGAAGCGCAATTTTGCTCTGTGCATAGTTTTCGAGATATCTGACCTGGTTGGAGGTTGCCAAAAACCCGTTAAGCTTGCTGCAGCCGGTCAGTGAAGCCGTGCTGCATTTGTGCACAGTTTTCAAGATATTTCACCAGGCTGGAGGTTTGCCGAAACACGTTTCACTTCCTTATAATAACTCAGAAGTTTATGAAAATTCGTTCTGAAATATACAGGAATCTATATTATAATTCTGCTTCAGGCTCCGTCCTTGCGTCCGGTGTCTGCACGTGACCCTTTTCAGCTTTAGGTTGGGGGAACTTCCATTTGCAAGAAGCTCTGAGTTACGCTGGAACGAAGTTCAATCATAGCTGTCTTTTTTAGCGCTTCTTGAAAAAATTTCAGTCAATTTCAAAGCGAAGATATGAAGATCATTTCACTCGCATCTTATCTACCGCTTCCATTTCTTTTTTTTGTTTTCATCAAATAATTCACTTAAAATACTTGTTGAGGAAACTAGATTAAAATATCAAAATGAGCCTTACAGATTAGGGAGCAAATTTATAGCACTATTCTACTTCACGACCTACATTCTGTACAACGCTCTATGATAGCAA
>LQNS02277097.1:6098773-6114261 GCA_001587735.2 Parhyale hawaiensis | reverse complement strand
TGTTTACACATTCATCATTACTAACGGGCTTCGTGAAAAAAGAATTTTGCAACGGGTCCTTCATAGTATATAAGGGTGATATATTACTGGCAGGTATTTCTTTATCTAGATTGACTGCAACATTTGTGAAGAAATTGTTGAAGTGATTCTCCACAGAACGATGAAAGATTCCATTCGGAAAGAGTACCTCACCCCGACTCCGGCTCGTCCTGAAATCACACCTCAATGGGGGCAACACCACCAATGCCATTAACACCTGGGCCGTCCCTGTAGTCCGCTGCTCTGCTTGCATTATCAATTGAACAAAAAAGGACTGCACCGACAAGGACATTAAAACTCGGAAGCTCATGACGATCTCTCGAGCACTGCACACAATTAAGATCGTGCGTAGACGGACCTCTTCACCTTAGAGGACTGCGTCGAAGCGAAAAAAAAGAGCTCTCTCCCAACACTTCAGAGAGAGTGACGACCCGTGGGCGTGCTGCTTAATGAAGGCGAAGTTCCTGAAAGAGAGCGAAACGGCTGACCAGTTCAAACAGCAAAGATGCCTCGACCGGAAAAACAAATGGAAAAGCATGAAGATGTCCGGCCAGTACCTCGAAGCTGTTCAGGACAAAATAGTCCTCGACTCATGGGAATGGCTTCTGAGGAGTGAGCTGAAACGGGAAACAGAAGGCACCATCCTGGCAGCTCAGCAGCAAGCCCTCTGAACCAGTTATAGCCAAAATAGAATCGACAGGAAGAACGTGCCAACAACCTGTAGAGTTTGCAAGAGCTCGCATGATTGCGGAGTGCAGGCACGATAAAGTTGTTCGACACCTTCAATGGATCCTCCTGCGGATCCATAACTTCCCGGTCTGTGAGAGGTGGTACGAGCACAAATCCACGCCCGTGGTTGAAAACGAAGCCGTGCAAATCTACTGGGACCAAAGGCTAGAATCCGACAGGGAAATTCACGCCAACCGACCGGACATCGTCGTCAAAGACAAACAGGAGAAGTCGGCCAGACTGATTGACGTTTTAATTCCCTTCGACTCCAGAATCGTAGATAAGGAAACGAACTTCAACGACTGAGGCAAAATGAAGGTGAACGTCGTCCCAGTGGCCACTGGGGCTCTTGGGGCAATATCCAAGAATCTCAAGACTGCCTCGCGAGAGCTGCGGCCATCTACATCCAGGAACCCTCCAGAAAAGCGCTCTGCTTGGAACAGCTTACATCATTCGCAAAGTGCTCTAAGCCTTAAATTGCGAGATGTGACCCGGCGCTAAAGCGTAGAGCCGAACATTGCTCAACCAATCCAAACTTTGGGTTGGGAAATCCCTTCGATGATAATAATAATAATAATTTAAATTAACTCTAGAGAGCCGATCTGGCGCTGAAACCCGGCGCAGATGGCATAGACCCTTCAGTTTCACATCACAGCTTATCGGATGATTTGTATGATTAAAAACGCATTAGTATCGACACCGGTCAGTTGCGAATGCTTGGGCCCAAATCTTAGGACACGATGCTCGTTAAGCCGTGATTGCTCCAGATACTGCACTTCAGTCGTCAATATTTGATGCAAAAATAGACTAATTTTCCTATGAGCTCGTGTTAAAATACAAAGAATGGGGCTGCATAAAGCCCTTGTTTTAGGGCAGTTCGACCTCGCGTGTGAAAAGGCGGTAAAATCTATACAGCACCTCTGTTGTACTATTATTCTTCTAGATCGTGATGACAAAGAGCAGAACAGTTGCTTTATTATTCAAGGTGAACTTTTGCAGCAAGAGTCTTCATTGATGAGTAGAACGATCAGACTCGTACATACATACCAGGGTTCTGAGAATTGCACGGCAGACAGCACTCCTGAACTAATTCTAAAATTCGAGTGCTGTGACAGCAGAAGGGAACGAATACGAAGTAGTCTGTTATATATTGCAATCTCCTCACCAGAAAACACGCACTAATTGGGTGACTGAATTCTAAATTATAGCATGTTGGAGCTCCAGATGACGTCAGACTTGTGTCACGCAAGACACCGGTAATGATGCCTGCGTTTCAGTGTGTCTTGTATGCTTACACGACATCATGTACTGACAAAGTCACAGAGAAACATCTTCATATCAAAATGAATTTAATAAATTCTGGGCTCTGGAACTCAAATCTCTTGCATAAATATCAGTCTCATATCTCAGACTTGGTTGCCTAGTTATAGTGAACTCAGGTCAATTATGCCTCGAAAACTATCCAGATATTCCCGTAGCGGTCAATTATTAGAAGATCAATGGCGAAAATTATTTATTAAATTCAAGAAAAATAGAAAGCATTAGCAGGTTTTTCAAGGAATTCGTGACTGCTGTTGCATGCATTATGTGCTCGAACGCTCGAATTAACTACGTGTTTCGAGTTAGCAGATCCACTAATTATAGTAACTAAAACTAGAAGCCCGCGCTCTTCCATGGATGAGAAATGAGACCCAAGGTTTGTATTACATAACCGCAGGATCTACAATGCTGTACAAAGAAAAATCACCGAAGATTAACTACATGGAACAACAGCATATGAACTTCTCCGAATCCCGATTCAAGTAATAACTTACCTGTCAACACAGAAATGGGTTTATAAGACCGACTAACAAAGTCGCGAGTTTCGCATCTTAGAGTCTCCAATGTACGTACGTAAGAAAAACTTCACTCTGTCTCTTGTGTATTATAATCTTGTGAGTAAACAAATCTATGGAGTGTAGACTTTGTCTTTCGCTCAATGTGCAAGATGTTATATTAGATGCATTAATTACACACAGCCTGCGCTACACGAGCATAGTCTGTTGTATACTGCCCAATTCGTTCTTAGAACTATCTAGGGGCTTGAATCAGTGCACGCTTTTTTTTATAAATGAGGCCATAGTTTCTCTTCCTTGGGTTACAAATATTATGGAAGATTATTGAATTCAGTAAAATTATTATTATAATTACTAGCGGGATCCGTGGAAATTCCACGATTCAATAAAGTCTATAGCTACCTTCCAAAATGAACGAGACCACGCAACGGGCACGTTACGCTATTGCAATTAACGCAAGTTTAATCCAATGCAGCTCTTTTAAAGTAACATACCCCATCTGAGTTAACGCCCGTCACTCAACCCTGACGAACTCTTTCCAACTCAATAATGTCTGTATACCCTGATATAATAATTATATTGTCTACTCTAACGTACTCCATGGGTGACCCGTGAGAATTCCACGATTAGTTAACGTTCTCAATTCGTAAAATGTAGCAATCCTAAGCTACGCTGTAATAACTCATTTTAGCTAGACCTAACGCAGCTCGTCTAACCTAACCAATCCCGTAAATAACGCCAGTCAGACGGCCCCGCCGTCAAAAATGACGGCAGTAATTTTGTAACTAAGCTTTTTATTGTTCCAGTTCCTAGTATTGCTGTAAAATAAATCTCATCCCTGCAGCAGTGATTTTCCATTAATGAATTGCAAGTTGTACATCTGTGAGTTTTCGGAAAGCAAAATATCCCCCCCCCCCCCGCATGATAAGGCGCGAACATCAGCTTGGAATTGGGCAAACGTTGAGCAGAACTAAGAATATATAGTTCAGTCAAAAGAATTCACCGGCAATTTTCATGGTTTACCGTATACTGGATTCCAACCGATAGTTGAACCTCAAACGTTGCAATTTGTCTGCAATGTAAATTCAAAATAAAAAGCTTCAACTCGCGGGAAATTTCAGTGAAAAGTTGAAAAATGTCCCAAGCCAGGCAGTGTATCTTCTACCTAAGACCTGCCCAGAAATAGCAGTTAAAATTTGAACTTGACTCCTTCTCTTATTCTGCAGCAGCCTAACAGACTATATATCTACCGGGTTTTATTAAAAACGTCGAGCACCACAAGCAAACCGAACATAATAATTTTATGTTGTGAAAGAAATGAAAAGCGGTAGATAAGATACCATTGAAATGGTCTTCATGTCTTAGTAGTGGGTAAAGCCGCGAGATCCCCGTTTTTGAGGGTAGGTTCCCCTCGCGCCGAGGGGTCATCGCGCCGCCCCTTCCGGTTTCCCAGGCCCCGCCCACTCCGGTTAGCGCCCCCCCTGACCCCCGCTAAACCGGTAGTGCATTGGCCGTTACAAACCGGAAGCTCGCGCGCGAGGGTAGCTGCGAGGGTAGGTTACCCTCAAAAACGGGGATCTCGCGGCTTTACCCACTACTTGTCTTTACTTTGAAAGTGACTGAAATTTTTTCAAGAAGCGCTAAAGAAGATTGCTGTGGTTGAACATCGTTTCAGAGAAAATCAGACCTTCTCACAAGTTGAACTTTTTCTGTCTTATATTGAAAAGCGTAACGTGCAGAGACACAGACGGATGGACAGACGGATGGAGCCTCAGGCAGAGTTATAATATAGATATACTGTATGTGGGTGACGCTGCACTTACGCAGCACCGTAATTCCCCGCTAATATACTATGCATACACAGGTTATTACAACAATATAGAGAGCCTCATGGGCTTAGTATACACTTGACTAAGGCTGAGTGCAACCTTCGGCTAGCAACCGTTCCGGATGGCTTTCATGTTTTTACAGTCACCTATTTGTCTATCGATTTATAGTTAATTTCGTTCAGATCAATGGTAGAGTTCAAGAGTGGTAAACCGTTGAACGTAGCATTCAATTAATACAAATTTGCTACTGCGACAACTATTTGAACAGCACGAATATCCGCTACAATGTCGTCACATAGCCTGCTGAAGTACTTTGATCACAATAATCACAGTGACAAACACGATAATGTCTATAGTGTGGATGGCATAAGTGTTAATTGTTTTGCCCTGGTCTACTTGCCATTAACTCTATGACTGAAGTTATCATGAAATATTAGCGTTACTAATGTGAACTGCTAAATAATATTTACTGTTATAGTATGACGGTCTATTTGTAGTAAGACAACAAGCAAACCAATAGTTTATAGAAGGCTGGAGCCCAAGTCTCAGTAGGGCTCTTGAAATGGGCCTTTTGGGTCGTGTACTGCCAGTATCTGATCTGTTCTTGACCTAAACAGGCTAAACTATCACAGTTAAATAACTACTTATTTAAACTATACACTTACGACGATCCAGCTGATCAGCATCTTCATAGTTGGGGCTTCAATTCTTTTCCTGCAAAAGTTACAGAAGAAGACATCGTGAGGTTTGGTAGCCACATTATTACTGTCAATCGACAACATGCAGACGCTGACATCAGTGTTGCAACAGTATTATCTCCGTCACTACAAGTGCAGTACTTTTAGTACATTTCTAACACTCCTAGCAAGTTAATTAAGTGAGCTATAGAACGCAAATTTTCGAGGCATCAATCAACTATCGATATTTGTCCACATAATAATATCTGTTTATATGCTGGCATTTATTGGTTTAAATGTAATTGTATGATACTTAGCACTTAGGCATCGACATACGAGGTGTGTAGCTCTTTAATCGGAATGTATCTAGCGATAGGCTCAACGTAACCTGTGTGCAAATTTGTGGGACTACAATGCGCGGCGAAACCGTGGAGATGAATATGTTATCACCGTGTTTGTGTGTGTGTCTGTCCGCCCGGCCCTCTTCCAGGGAGGTGTCTGTCCGGGACAAACTGTCAGTTTCCCAGCATTTCTTCTGCTCCGAACAACTGTCACGAATTGCTGGCATACCCTGCAGGGCAGAATTTCTACCACTTTTGTTTCACCTCTGCCATCTTTTGTATTTGCTGTGCCAAGTCCAGGTTATTAAGGAGGGGCGGATGGGTCGTACGATAAAAAGTCCCACGTACGTCAGTTCTAGTGTTTATTAAAGGAAAAAAATGAAACTGGGCACACAAATGTTAGTACACAATAAAAGTCGTTTGAGAGGTTCTACTAACGTCTCGCAAAATTTTATTTTTCGAGATGAGTGCTGTATAAAAACAAAAGGACAATGATATGGGGCACAACCATGCAGTATACTAGAATTATTAGGAGCCAGTTATGTGTAGTACGAACACTCCTTGAAAAATAGGGCACCGTCTACGGTTAATTGTCATTACTATATGCAAGCTTAGATTACCGGGACCAGCTAGTGTCGGTGACGTAAGACTCATGTGGCAGTTGCGACCCCCAAACCGTCCCATTTGCTTGATTCACTAGCGCCGACAGAACGGACTTTGGCCGTCAAAGTCGCTGACATTGCAATCCCGAACACCGAAAGACTCTGGGCGTGTTCGATTAGGGCGCTAGAACTAAGCGTATGAGGCTTGAATTTTCCGAAAATCCAGACAGAAGCGTCGCCTTTGCCATTTTGAATCGTGCTACAAGTTTTAAAAACAGAGCAATTATAATGAGCCTTCTGGAAACTCCATTGTACGTTGCAATATCGAGTTTCTGGAAGTCTCGCATGTCATTTATTAACCCATTATTATACATTCCCGAGACGTTATTCAAAATACGTATGTGATGGTTAATGGGTTGAACGTCAACGTCTGAAACGTATCGAAGCCAACGCACGTGCCTGATGTTTTGGATTAACCAAATTTCGAAGGCTAAATTTCGGCGCATAATCGAACGTGCCTCCTATCTTCCTGGCATGAAAACGAAACGAAAGCCGCATCCATACGATCAATCACTTCACGTAACATGAACACGAGCTTCATGGGATCTAAAACACAGCAAATTCTGCTTTACCTTCGCGCAGCTAGACTCCAGTGTAAAAAAAACAACCGTAAAACACCTCTCGCAAATTCATCAAGCTGCAGCCTTCCTACCA
Organism: Parhyale hawaiensis; assembly: GCA_001587735.2. Lineage (NCBI taxonomy): Eukaryota > Metazoa > Arthropoda > Malacostraca > Amphipoda > Hyalidae > Parhyale > Parhyale hawaiensis. The sequence goes on along the minus strand of LQNS02277097.1, from coordinate 6,107,495 downwards.
CCAAATTCTGTCCTTTACCAGCAGTTTGGACTTACTGTGAATTATTTTAGATAATTTATCCGAAGCAAATTACCACTGGATAGCCATTTCTGGCAGTTCTACCATTCGTTGGTTTCAGTGGTCGGCATCTGCGACTATGGTACGATGTTACGATGGCAAAATCGATGGTACGATGGCCATCGCCATCGCGCTTACTATGGAGAATGAAATATCATCGTTCCATCGCCATCGGAACCAAAATTCGTCAGTTATCATCGGCGATGCCTGACAATGAAACAACCATCGAGATGGCCATCGTAGGGCGTCACAATCGGCGATAGACCATCGCATTAACACATGTTAAAAATAGAAGGATCTCACACCACAAACATCGAATAGAAGCAGCATCTCTTATAACCTCGGTCTGTGTGCGATTTTTCACACTAGTAATACTATTCCTATTAATTATTGACATTATTATTATTCATATCAACATACACTAGACTGGCAACGTGAGAACGGAGTAAACTCCATAGGGTTAACAACCCCTTACCCCACGCAACCAGCCCAGCAAGTGAAAGAGAGAGAGAAGGAAAACAAGGAAGAGAAGATGAGAGATTACTGATTAGCTCCGTTTCCAAATTGCTTAAAGCTGCCAATACTCGCACCAGCAAAGGCAGAGCCATCAAGACCATTACGAACTTCTACATATGATGGAAAAACCGAACGAGAAAACTGGCTTGTGCGGTATCGTACCGGTTCTAAGGCAAACTCATGAAGAGCATCAGTACGCCGAGTACACCTCTCCCAAATAAATAGCTCCGGAAGAAAAGCTGTCAGTGGACAACTAGGATCTTTAAATATTTCATAGAGAGAGTAGACCTCACCAACTCTATGACGATGCTCCAAATCACAAGGCACAAGGCACAACACCATCCAACATGAACGTATATCGACGAACCCAAAGAGCTTAGATGAAAGGAGGGAGCATAGCTATACTTTTGAGTACGAGCGAATGAGTGGCAAAATCCTCACACGTGGTGTAAGGATGGCCTCGTTTCAAAGAGGGAGGGAAGGCCCGGAAGGGATTTAGCACGTATCATCAGAGAAATTTCCCGTAGATCTTGGGAATATGAGTGCATCCCAGGAATTGTCAGACCGATTTGAGTAATTTTACCATGCCTCATGGTTAGCAACTACACCAAAAATGAGCTGTTACTACGTAAATTAAGATAAGCATATATTTTTCGGTTTGTATTTTTATTACTATTCCTAGAATTTTCTCAAGCTCTGGGAAATTTTAGAACTCCTACTTGGGAAATTTGAAAAACTCTCAGTGGCATCTCTGAGTTCCCAGTTACGTTGAGCTCTTCATAAAGGTAGGTGTATGAGCGTGCGATCTCAAGACCACGCTGTTGTCTGAAGCTATGCACGCTTCATTTGGAGTCGCTATACACGCTGTATATGTTTGAAGTTTGCATCGGAATAGGCTGTAAACTTCAGATAACAGCAAAAAGTTCAATTACCAATCTGATCGAATTATTGTTGCTGGATTTCGAAGCAACGTGCAGCTGGCAGCTCAACGAGCTCCCATTCTGGGCCTACCACTCCCCCTTCAGAGCGAGGCGGGATTTTGAGATGTGGAACTCCCGAAAACTTGCTCCCTCCCCCATATAAGCTCTTTGGACCAACCACTTTGTAAAGCAAATTCAGATGACAATCAGCAGCAGAACCCCATACCAACGCGCAGTACTCCAGAAGGGGGAGGACACAGCAAACTGAAGCAGCGACGTGGCAACTCTACCGAACCAAATACCCTCCAAGCATGTCGCATAAGACCAATTTTCTGCGATGCTTGTGAGGTAACCGAGCGGATATGGGACTCAAACGTCAACTTTGAATCAAAATTAACACACAAGATTGTCAAGTCATTAACCACAGGAAGTGATACACCATCCAGAATGAGTGTTGGAAAAGCAGGCCTCACGGTACGAAACCTGGACACGAGAATGGTCTTAGTCGTGCTTGCAGAGCAGCAAAGTTTCGGTGAATTTAAATAAATTACCCGCCGCGTATCCATGATACCGAACAAGCCATCAGTGCATCGAAGATTTTGCGTTGAAGTGAAATCTGCTCCGTCAATAGGAAAACAGCAAATTGAAAGAAATAATGTTTACTGCCCGATTCGTCCACCCTTCGTTGGTTAGCTTCTGAATTTGCACGTGGTAAACTGAGAACAAACATATGGTTCGATGTATGGAGAAAGCTATAAAAATAAGACTACATAGCCCCGCTAAGAGAAGCTGTAGTATCTCTATTTTTCGGATTCCAAGAAGTGTTTCAAAAAAGAAGTGCATCGAAGTAAAAGAATAAGGATCCTACTTTCGCCCTCCTCTACAACCTGATCATCGATTTCCAAGAATGCGCAACCTAATTAGAAAATCTGTAAGCTGGCCTATTTTTCGCCAATCTATTTTGTGGAGAGGAGGAGGGGCGAACCGTACAAATATATAAACCCGTCGATATTATACTTAAAGTCTGTGCACCTTGTTTGTTTATTTGTGTCTTATTTGCACACAGCTTCTTCACTTTATGATAGAGAAAAATTCGATTGTATCTGTGATACGGAAGAAAAACCAAATCTCTGCTGCAAGACCGGGCACCTTAAATTTAAAGTTACTGCGGGAACTACAACTGGAATACGTAACATATCAATTGAATTTGCTTCGAGGCCTAGTGTTGAATATTCGTTAGAGAAGCAAAGAAGCTGGAGGTGATGACCACCGGCAGCAGTAGACGGTCAAATAGCGTACTTGCGAAAGCAAAGACGATTGTGATGACTACCCAACGGTTCATGGGTCGTCTAGCATTATACTAAAAGTCTGTGAACTTATTTATTGGTGTCTTGCATATTTGCGCACAGCTTCTTCACTGATTTGGATGCCTAATAGATTATTAGCATCACTACTGCGTTTTCGTTTCCTTTTCAGTAGAATGCTGTGAAATGCGGCTATCAACCCCTCGTCGGTATCTATACTTACAGCAATACTGCATTGCAACAACTGATAAATCGCTAAGATTGTTTCACATTTCGTTCTAGTTCTACGAGCCACACACTCACCTTGCGAAGAGGTGCTGCGGACCTTTGCAATGACCAACTGGCCGCGGCTCCTGCGTACTCTTCTGCGGTCAGCTAACGAATGAACTGCCAATACCAATCATTCTCTCCCTCGTGTACAGTAATTATGACTCGGTTGTCACGACGCACGGTTTGCCAATTTATGCCCATTCGTTCTACAGAAATAATACCAGGAAGTAAGCAATATTTACTTATTAATGGGGTTTGCTGTGTACCTACGATACGGTGCGGGAGAACAGAGCGGGTAGTTATTATCATCCGCAAACGAAGTGAGGGAGAGGTGATGATGTTTTCGTTTGAGCATTAAGTATATTTGCCAAAGAGCTTCAATTGAGAGGAGGGAGCCAGGAGCCTCATCCGTGAAGCTCAAGTGTTGCTTATGGCTGCAGCCAGTCGCCGTATGCACCAATCGCATATCAGTAAATAGTCGCTTATGGCTGCCGCCAATCACCGTATGCACCAATCGCATATCAATACATCGGTTTGTCTGCTGCTCCCCCGTAAAACTTGCTGCTCCCCCTCGAGTCCTCCGTCACTTCCACTAATAAAATTCATAAATACATCTCACAACCACCAAAGATCTGGTTGACTCGCTGGCGAATCTGTGAATGGGCCGCAGGGCTCCCTCCTTTCCTATTGAAGGTCGTTGATAATAACCCGTCCACCCAAAAAGAGGCAGGAGGAGTTGAGCAAAGAGCATAATTTTTTGCAGGGAGTCGGGATTGTTGACCTTGATGAGAAAAAGACCAAAACTCTATAGTAAACTGGCCGTCAAAATGATGGCATTGGAATTTGCCTCCCCCGTGGGTTATGGTCTTACACCACGAGGCGTTCTAGTTCACTTATTTATTTATTTACTTGTTTCACAAACGCAGCCGCTACATTAAGATTCAGCAGAGAGAGCTGGTAGTGCCAGACATATCGGCAAATTAGGTCCAAGTAACATTTTATTTACATTATATTTACGATACAAAAGTATTGGTTAAAAATACTCTTTTAGTTTTGCTTCCCCAAGCGTTCAACTGGCAGAAAAATTTCTTAACTTGCACATCTGGCAACTTCGCACAAGCACCGTAGTATCCAATTTTCTATCGGATACTGTCGAACACTTTAATGTGCCAATGAAGCTGATTTTACACCATAATGTTTTGATATTCCTTAATAGTATGGCGCGTTCTAACTTTTGTTGCTTGTTTAAAAATGCTATGAAAATGCACAGCTCTTTGAAAGAAGCACCCAACTTCATAGCGAGTAGCGAAACTTTTAGTTACGAAAGCGGTTGCCCATATCGAATGAAGTCAAATTAAAATAATTACAGATGTAGACTATCAGATGTCGAGTAGGTCAAATTGCTGGATCACACCTAACGTCAAATGAAAGTACTGTAAGTGAAAACATTAATTAACCGCGGAATTTTCATGGGTCCCGCTAGTAGTGAGTGGATAATTCTGTTTGAGGCTCTATCTGTCTGTTCGTCCGTCCATGTCTGCACGTTAAATTCTCCAGCTTTAGACAGGAGAAAATTCAACCTGCTAGAAACTCAGATTTTCGCTTGGAAGAAGTTCAGCTATAGCTGTCTTCTTTTCGCTTCTTGAAAACATTTCAGTCATTTTCGAAATAATGACATGGACACCGTTTCACTCGCATCATATCAACCGCGCTTCATTTTTTACGCCGTATTATGTTGACTATGTTGGTAGCGATGTGACATTCTTATATGGCCAGATGCGAAGCTATGATGCAGCACGGGTGCGCAAAGCTGGTATCTCGACTCCAAAGTATTTTTTTATTTGAATGTGTGGTGTATAAGAAAATAAAATGACATTTTCAGAACATGGGGTTACGGTGTCATAACTAGCTGTCATTGAAGAAACTGACAGAGTTTGTTGTATTGTGTTAGAGCAGAAAAATCATCCATGGGCTACCCTCCAATATCCATGGGCTCTTTGATAGCATGAGAAAATCATATACAGTACGCCGACGAAAAATGGAAATGTGTAAAATTATGAAAAGTTAAATTATCTGTAAGCTATGGGAATAGGTAGAAAAGGCCTTCAAATCTAATCTAATACTAAGAATGACCGTCGTGTGTTTATATATTTATATTTTTATTTATTTATAGGTTTCGTGTCACGCCCTTAACGAAATAGGCAAAAATTAGCTCTGGGCTTCCTGGTTGCAACAGTGTATTCATCTGCTTAAAGACTGTGGTCATCCTGCTAAGCTTCATAGAAGACTGATAGGTAGAAATTATTCCAGGTTGCAGATGATGGCACTCTAACAGTGTATCTGAATGCCGGTCTTTCTTTGACTGCGTTGAAGTCCACTCGAAGCAGATGCATACAGCTTCTCTAAACAATCTCTTCCATCGTGGTGTGTACTCTCTTCTGAGATTTACTTCATCCAAACTTCAACTGATACTCTTATTTTGTTAATTATCGAGGCAACTGGTAAGATATTCTTGAGCGGTCAGCAGGCGCGTAAAGACCACGATGATTTCTCGACAGAAAATTAATTTCTCGACTTATTTTGGGTTCTTCTTTCAGCAGAACAAGTTTTCTTTTAGGAAAATATTTTGCGACTCTGAGTTACAGTATATGCCACCCGTGAGTGTCTTGGATACAGAGCTCCGTATTTATTGGAAGTAATATTGACTGCGGGCAAAAAAACGTCGCTTTTTTGCGTAACACCGAAAGAAGCTGGGTGTTGATCAGCCTTGCACGCTTATCTGTATGGTTCCCTAATTCAAGTGGGCAGTTGCGCAATATCCTACAGAAGGAAGTTAATAAGAGCTTTATATGTATAGAAGGGAGCTCAACCGTTTACCCTAAATAGGTAATAACCTGAGAAATCATAAAGTACATGTCCCGGCAACATGCGGTACTACCCAGACAGGGAGCTCCCTTTTATAGATGTAAGGCTCTGCCTTAATATCTTTGTGATGATGCTACAGGCAACACAAGACGGGTTTTCACAAATTCTTCGCTGTCAATATTGAGAGCGCGGGCACTCCAGTACATAGAATAATACAGGAAGTACTTTTGTATCTCTATGTATTTATCAAAATACAATGCGAATTCTCTGCGGATGGAACATATGCAAGATTCACATGTAAACCCAGAGCACTAAGATGGGTGAGACAGGGTGTGTCAAGCTGGATGGACCGTGTTACGGTAGACGGAGTTCGTCAGATGTCCTGATAGTTTGTATGATTATGCTACGCGGTTGATTACCAGTAGATAAATTGAGACATGGGTGAGTACCTCCTGGATTCTATATGCTGCCAACCAACAGATGGCTAGTTCAGATGTAGAACATACAGCAACAACAGTATATATTATGCCGAGGCAACACTATACGTTAGTAGGAACAACGTGATGCGATGATGCGCAGCGTGAGTATTTTTTATGCAGCCGTATCTATACTACCGAGCTTAAATACATATAAGCACGTCGAGTAAGCTGCACATCCCCGCCTCAAGTGGTTTGTAAGAATGCGTATACTGTAGTCAAAGGAGGTTCTAATAGGGAGGAGCGCACTCTCTCTATTTACCCTAGGGGAGCGTTTCGAGTAAACTTTCCCCTTGAACTGGCTGAGTGGCATATCCAATCGGAGAGCGGCTTTGCCTCACGCAGCCAGCATAGGAAGGAGTCCTGAGCTCAAATTTTTATAGCCATTAACCATCGACGAAATTCCGAGCGGATGGAAGTATGTAAAAGAAACTTGCATCGTGTATACCATCTTAAGATGAAAGTAACAGGGTGAGCACTGGAGTATAAATCTTCAGACACGATTTTCTTGCAAAAATATTGAAGAACGGCCTATCTATAGCTTCTTGATTATATGTGCTGACCACTACCTTCGTCTTACTGCATGAGAGCAGTTCAGCCACTTCAAGGACTTCAAACGCCAGCTTCAAACAAAGTCATGTGTTTACTCGCCCAGAGAGTGCTTGAGCGTGCTCCTTGGTATAGTCCTGGCTCTGGGATAGGGGGGGGGGAGGTGCATGTGTACATTTCTCTTTTATAGCTGTGCCATGTATTTTCCTATTCCATATGATGAGGACATTAAAAAAAGTAGGGTAGAACTCTCGCACCTGGTACATTTTTGAGGATGGCATTGGGGAGTTTCGAATTATCAATAATGGACCGATTATTTCGAAATGTGCTCATAATATATATTTTGGAAAAGAAACACATTTGGCTCTTGCAACTTTTTTTTAATTTAGGCCTTAGTTTTTGAGATAATGGGATTTAGCTATGCATAAATACAAAAATTTTTTAGAAATTTTAAACGAATAGGACTAATCAATTTTCATGCTACAAAAAAGTTTTGAAATCCTCGGAATATTCCTAACAAAACTGTTGAGTTGGATTTCCATAATCTCTTTCATTTTCTTTTGATATGCGATTTTCGATCGCTAACTAGACTGAGGAAAAGAGAAGAAAAAAAAGGAGGCAGGAGAAGAGTCTCAGCAAAAGAAACTATCATAAATGCACTCAATCATGGTCAATAGCCGCTGATATGCGGAGTTAAAAATGTTAGACAGTACAGTTGGAGCGGAAGAGAGATGAAAACGGATTTAGGAAGCCTCGGAGGCTTTGACCGCTAAGAGTGTGCGACTCCTGGAGGAGGAATCCTCAGCTGTGGGGGGGGGTGTCTCTCCCAATGTCTGTCAAGACGATTTTTAAACGCGTTGACTGATTCCGCACAAACAACGTCGGAAGGAAGTGTATTCCAAATGCTGACTATGAAATACGGAAACAACTGCTGACTTAAGGTCGTTCTTCGAGCTAACAATCCCTGTAAATTTCGTCCAAATCTGTCCATAGCTTTTTGAGTTATATTGATGACAGAAGAGAGACAGATAGACAAAAATAACAACAGAGAACAAACCCGACGAAAACATAACCTCATCGGCGGAGGTAATTACAGTTTTTTTACGGTGTCATAACCACTAACGGCAAAACATTTGCGATGTATTTCACACCGCAGGGTGCATTTTGTTACACTGAGTGTATCATACTATACAGGATGGCACCTTGCATCCTAGAAACGTGTGAGTCAAAGGCTCCCTGTTTCATTACGGGGATCGTTCACAATACTGTAATCCCGAAAAATTTGTCGTTTGTTTCATCCAATTGCTTGTCAAAATTCCTTCCGAAAAGGAGAATGCCTGGATCCCTCATGTGGCGAACCCCGATCTGAACCCCGCTCGTGGCATCAAAGAGACCACGGGGAAAACACTGGAATACCGTGGCATACACAAAGTCATTCTCACTCACAAGCCAACAGGCAAAGAGAGAGATTCTCAGAGCGCGAGAAAACACCGTATAGGAATGATAACAACCCTGGTATTAGCGCACAGAACCAAGTTGACACGAGGGCATCCTTCCAAGATATGAAACAGGAGATTCAGAAGATAGAAAATTTTTTACAGACCTGGAAAAAGGACAGAAAGGACTTCAACAGCTGACTTGGCAACCACCACATCAGGGAAATCCCGCACAAATGTGGATAAGAGGTTAAATAAACTGCCAAACCAACCATCGAAACAATGCAATGACCCAATACAACTTAAGAGTTGCCAAACATTGAACAAAT
>LQNS02277097.1:6060413-6076342 GCA_001587735.2 Parhyale hawaiensis | reverse complement strand
AAGGCTACAAAAATTATGGCCTCTTTTGAAGAAAAAGCAATTGCCCTGATGAACTGGCCAGCCCAGAGCCCCGATTTGAACCCTAGAATATTTATGGAAGATTTTTGGAAAGAAGGTTCGGAAAAGAAACCCGTAAAATTAAGATCTTTTATTGGATTGACAGAAATGAGAAAGAGAGGTCCTAATTATCAATTTACGCAGGACATTATTTAGGTAATGTGGTCGACGATGCAGGAAAGTCATTGAAAGCAAGGAAATGTTTACAAAATATAGACTTCGTTGCCATTTTGAACCCAATCGCTTATTTCCAGCATCGTTTCTTGATTCTTAGCCTGGTCTGAAGTCTTTCTTATCATTTCATCTTACTTTTTTAGAAAACTATTATGTACCGTACTCCCTCTGTTCTGAAATAGCTGTTCCACAGCCACAACGTTCAATTGCCTCATTTTGGAGTACTGCTTCAGACATCAGAAAAGAGGGTTTAGGTAGCATGCTGTAGTTTTTGTAGTTAATTTATACATTATGACTAATGTTTATTTGGAAAAATTTCATTGCGGTTCGTTCATTACTTCCTAAGTAATGTACTTATTTACGTCGGTATTGTTTCTTATCCTTATATTATGGCCACTACTGTGTGATATTTGGCTCGCTAGGTAACCGTGTAGACCCGAAGTGGCCCAAGATGTTGAAGGAATTGGACTAACTTGATTGAGGGTAACTGTCTCAAAGAGATGCTTTATTTACAATTTCATTGGACCCACTGATTCCGTGCATCTCGGAGGTAGCAAACTGAAACTTGGCATATCGACATGTGTGACGCTTCAGGCAGGTGTCCTGGCCTCCATCTGTTGAATTGCGTTTCAAGCATTGCTCCTGCATTGGGGGTCCGTAAAGCCCAATGCAGACGAGAGGCAAAAATTGCTACGAGTGGCATGTCGCCAACAAATGCTTTACTAGACTCTGCGAAAGAAATGCCCCAAGGATGCTTTCAACAGAGTGGATCTGAGCCAATTTTTTCGTAGCTTGCGAGCAATTCAAAGCAACTTGCCGTTCAATATTCCTAGTAAACTATTCACTACTACGTACGTAATGCCAGCGTTTTTCCTACAAATTTGCACTAAATGGTAACAACTGCAATGTCTACATAGAAAATGAATTTGTCTTCAGGTTACAACGATGATAGCCAGTAGAAAACACACACGTCAAAGCTTCGTTTACAAGCTACAAGAACGTACAGAATCTTCAGTCGCTGAGCACTATGCACAGTGAATAAAAAACCGGCTTATTAACAAACAATAGAACTCATAAAAGTAATATTTACCATTTCTGTTTTTATGCAACTTGTGATAATTTTGGCCTAAAACATTGCCACCTCAAATATTTTTTGCTGCTGCGTGTCCATTAACTTGTGGCAAACTAGATCTATCTACAAAATTGTCCCGTTCAAGTAAGCGAGGATGTCGCTCGCCTGCGCACGTCTTTAGACTTCCAGAAACTAGAATTTTGTTCTGTGAAATGGGTCTTTCAGGTGGTTCAACATAACATTTAGGATTCAAAGTTGCAAAGCCAAAGCCTCTTTCAGAAATTTCAAACAAGTCAAACCTTGAAGGCACCCAATCGAACGTGGCATTACAGTAGCAATGAAACTCGAAGAGCTGTCTCTGATTATGTATTGTGCGTCGTTCTAAAGACAGTGAAAACTTTAATACTGTTCTGGTGAATAAAGTGGGAAAGGCTTTCTATTACGCCTCAACTCCTCACCTCTCCCACAGCAAGTGCATTCAAACCGTCAGATATCGGTGTATAACCAATGCAATCAGCAACAACTCAGCTTCTTATGCCAGAGAGCAGAGAATAACCTAATCACGTTACTCTTTCCAGTAATCCTGACGTAGTTCGTCTGGGCGAGCACGACTACACCAACGACACGGACGGAGCTCCTCACGAGGATTTTGGACTGCGCCAGATTATCCTCCACCCGCAGTACTCCACCGCTGCTGGCTATCACGACCTGGCACTGATAGAGCTCGACCGCCCTGTGGAGCTCTCGGTTAGTCTGGTACATGCACGGTTGCTCTATGAACTTGCTCTACAATAGTACAACTGTACAACTAGTTATTTCACTCTCTCACAAAAAGATGTGAAAACTCAGAATTTCCATGTCAGTTATTGTCCGCAAAAATTTGTAGAGTTTCTACCAGTTGTTCATCCGAGGGTTTTAACAGATCTTTTAGGGTGTATTTATCGGTAGATGCAGCCGGCTCGGTGCATCAGTTTTAGAGTACAGTCAATCCAGTTGTTTCTTGCGTGACCATTTTGTGCAATTCAGCTAATATACTAGGGTAGCCATAAAACACAACTATAACTGTATTAAAGAGCAAGATGTGCTGTCATCTTTACCGTTGTGGTCTAGAAAGTCCCACATTTCTAGAATAACTGCGATGAAGTGCAATGACAAGTTTTCTAAATATTTGTTGTATGTGACATATGCAAAGAGTTTCATAACGAGAAGGTAGTAACGGCTACGGAGCTCGGAAGCTAAAAATTTTTCCGGGGCTGTAGCCTGGCTGATTCCTTGATTGAGGGCGGGGATGGCTGGGAGCCTGTGATTGGTGGGAAGAGCAGCCATTGGGAGAAAAAAAATCCCTGGCCAGTCCGGCTATTCGTGGCAGTGTTTGCTCTTGCTGTTAAATCCCCTTGAACATTAGCAGTGGCAGAGCAAGCCGTTGACCTTTACTGTGGTCGTAGGCATCACAGCAACCCTGAAGATTTTAAACTATTAACGGTCGCATAATCAAAATCATCCTTCCAAATAATTTTTAAGAAGGCCACTGTCACCCAAGTGACTAAAAATAGTTTTAACTTTTAAATTCCATTGAGTCTAAAGAAGTTAGGATCCAAAGAAATTCTTGAAGCTGCTAATACAAGATATAATTTCCCATAAAATGGGTCAAATTGATCTCTGTGCGTTAAGTAATTATGTAGTAATATTTAAATTAGGTATGTTGCGAAAGTGAGTCATATTTTCTGGTACACCCTGTATTGTGTAACTTTTTACTGGATCACCGTAGCATCAGTGGCGTGGATGGTCTGCCTCAAACTAAAATGCAATAATTTATTATTAGCAGAGTAAATGAGCTTCGACAGACGTGCCCAGGAAGCAAAGAGCGTAACACCCTTTGCTTCCTGGACGTGCCATGCATACCCTAAGTACGATTGTCTGCTCACTGTGCATCTGCAGGGGTTCCCAACCTTCTCTACGCCTGTTACCCCCTGAGCACCTTTAAAACTGTATATTCTCCTACCCTCTACGAGAATAATAACTTACGGGAAGATAAAGAATTAAAATTATGCAAAATAATGGCAACAAATTCTCTAAATTTAATTTTTGAAAGAATTGCATAATCCACGGTTTCGCACCTCAATCATGTCAGGCCATCTTGTACCGCCTGGTGGGAATCCTGGTGGTGCAGGGTGGGAATCCCTGACTTTGAGTCGGAAAACAAATTTTCTCAGACGTATGTTTCGCATATATGAGATGATCATCAAATTTTCACGTGTCGAGTCGTGTTGTGATCACAACTCAGTCAGGCTACCGCAACCTGAAAATTATAACCGCAACCAAAAATGTGGTGATGAAAGCGCTAATTATTATTGAAGAGCGGTGTGAGATTAACAGCGACAAAATTTTAAGATTGTTGCAATTTCGTCGCTGGAAGCTCAAAGTTAGTAAACTACCTGTTTACTTCCTCAGAGCTTTGGAGCTCAGTTTACTCGTTGGTAATTTGTAGGATTTCTGCGTTTCCTTCGTTTGGGAGATATGCTTTTGAGAGGTTCATTCAGTTACCGCAACCCGTGTCGCAATCTTCGTTGCTACTTTACGGGTTGTGATTGCGACAGGACTTTGAGCGACAATATCGCCGTGATGAACGGTAATCCACAAGTTGTGATTACAATACGTTTCTGTAGACGTCCATTATAGTAAGAGGTTGAATAAAGACACGGTCTTCCTCTCGATTCTGATTGCTAGTCCTGTTTTTGCACGACTAAATCACTAAATTACAGAAAGTGGGGTTATCTAAACTGTTGCTAATGCTATAGACTTCAAGGATCACTGCATGTTTATATTTATTCTCGTTGCAGCCACAAAAAAGAGCAATAGGAGCTGTCTGCCTGCCGTGGGGCATAGAATCTTCAGCTCCGCTGGAGAACAGGACGGTGGCTCTCGCTGGATGGGGAACGACTCAGCACGGTTAGTAAAAGTTATACGTCTACTGCTAAAATATCATTAGGAATCTTTAAGATTGGCCCATTATAGAAATAAACTGAGTCTTTGCGAACATTAAACAGCCCGCTACTCTGCATTTCATGTAGAAACACGCAGCACTTGCAGTATTCCTTGAACTTTAGTGACCACAGAAGGACTGGCACTGCCCAAAAAGGTAATAGAAAGAGGGAGCCAGGAGTTTCCAGGAGTTTCCGGTGCAGCATGTAGCTGCATGCTTCCAGTCGCCGTATGCACCAATCGCATATTAGTACATCAGTTTGTGTTTCTCTCGCGTCGCTTCTACCAATGAGATTATTGTGTGTTCATTGTTTTCTGGCAAAATTAGTTACAATACTCATAGGCTGCTTAGCCATAGATTCATCGATGTGACGCCATGGATGACATCACCTTTTGATGCTAGTCTCATGAGTCCTCCCATTACGCTGCTCGCTTCCTGGTTCGTTCGTTACACTCACCGGGTGCCAGAGACGCTCACTTCCATGGCTGATCGGATTTTCCCCGTATGAAGGTATTCATACAATAACACAATTACAATCCGGCGCGATTCAGCCAAACCCGAAAAGTCGAAACGCTAGCTTGTCTAACTTAAGGCGGCAGGGCTCCCTCCTCTCTATTAAAGGTCGCTGGCACTGCCAGTCTCAGTAACCAGTGTACTCATGCCAGCGTTATCGAAGTGTTGCATCATTAACGGAAGCAAAGGAGAGCGAACTGACGACAAGGAGCAGATGCTTTACGGACTAAAATTAGCCGGAAAATCGTTGTTGCCGTATCAACTTTCTATTGCGATCCTAAGCTTGGTGCCATCATGGAAACCTTCACAAAAGCGTTAACTACCACCGGTCGTAGCATAATTCCAAAAAATGAAAGCTCTGATGATCCCTTTTTGAAAGCGCACAAATAGCACCGTAATCGTACCGTAAGCTAAAACTTGCTTAAATAAAAGTTCAAATGCATACAACAGAGGTAAAATTAAAATCACATTAAGCAAGCAAGCATATCGGAGTTCTGCTACATCAGAAAGCAAAAAGCGTAACGGGAGGACTCACAAGAAAATACCCTCAAAATTGACGTCATCTCTGAAGTCAACATCGACGAACGGTACACTTAAATAGCCTGAGTATTTTTACTTAATTTCGCCTGAAAAATCGCCTTTAACTGCAAATTTCATCCCTTAAGCACATAAATAAATAAAGAGAATATATGCTAATTAACAATAAGCAATTATCAATAGAAAATTGCGTTGGAGGCTGGTGAAAACTTTCACAGCATCAGAGGCCAGATCTGGGCCTGTATGGAGCCATGATTAAGCTTGTTCATTGAAGAGAAGCCTTATTTACACTTCATACTTTAGTTCATAGCGTTCTTCAAAAGACATATTTAAACGTATCACCGAATTTTTTCGACTTTATTGATGCAATTTCTCACTCCTGACTGGCCAGCTACGTGAGCTGCACTGCTGCACCCATATGCAAAACACGTTAAACTGGGCTTCGTCAAGTATAGAAAATTCCTACAGTTCCATTCGCATAAAAAATATAACACTGCTTATATTTTGGTTGGGATCATTAGCCCTAGGTTAGTTTGCAACATGCGGCCACAGCTAAGTTTCATTTCAGTTTCATTGAGTCCTCCCGTTACACTCGTTGCTTCTTGTGCTGCATCATAGTTAAACAAAGATCGTAAGGGCGTGTGTAATTTTTGTTTCTCAAAAGTTGTAAGATCTAAAAAATTAGAAACTATACTAAGGTAAAAATCTAATACTAAATCAAAGTCGACAAAATTTAATATTTAACGTTTCGGGGTGCAAAATCCCATCATCAGAAACACCTATAAACTAACAACCTATAAATAAAAATTTCATTTATTTTTAAATCGATTAGGGGAGCATGGATATTGTCGGGGAGAGGTATAAAATGTGAATGAACAGAGCTACGCCGTAAGGGCCGGATGTCAGCTCCTGTACTATCGGCAGATGTTAGGCTAGGTGAGGACAGTGTGCAGTGGTACGGCCGAGGTGATAATGTTGAGGCTAGATCTGATTCGGTGGATGTGGAGGGACTCTAATATTGCAAGCTCGATAGGATTGGAAGAGTCTATGATGGAAAAGTCATTCCTGCTGATGGGATGGTTGTTTTGCTCGGCATGTAGGCGGGGGGCTAAATGTGAGGGTTTCGCAAGTGGTAAACCGGTTCGCTGGACACACTCAAGTGTTGGTCAATACGGGCGTTGAAATGTTGTCCAGTGCTATCGATGTATGAGGCACTGCAGGCCTGGTATTGGTAACGGTAAATAACACTGGACAAAAGTGGTGGGGGGGGGGTTGTCTTTAAATTTGAAGTAAGACCCTATGGTGAATGTGTTTTTGTATGAAAATTTGCAATTGCTATGTGGGTAGGCATCAGAGAGGAACGTTTTCAAAGTGTTTACTGCACTGACAGATACTTTGTTGTAGTATGGAAGCGAGTGGAAGAAGTCCAATTTACGGACCGAGGGGTTGCTGATGCCGGGATCGAACAGTTTGTCTAGGAACAATTTGCAGAAGTGGTCCAGAAAATGGTGCGGGTAACCGGTATTTTTGAAGAATGTTCGGAGAAAGTCAGCTTCGTATGAAAATGCTAGGCATGAATAAAACAAATGGTATGCTCGAAGTAGTAAAGTTTTTATTGCATTGAATTTTATTTGATTGTGGCAGTGACTGAAAAAACTTGTCCCAAGGCCTGAGAATGTGGGTTTTCTGTAAGTTCCAGTGGTCAGTGTTGAGTCTTGGTTGGTTATTAAAACGTCGAGAAAAGCTAAAGAATTATTTGATTGATTTTCGGCAGTGAATTTGATATTTGGATGTTAACTATTCAAATATTGCAAAAATAGATCAGAATCTGCTTGATCGTTGAATATGAGGAAGGTGTCATCTACATAACGATTATAGTGGATCGGTTTGAAGTCATGTGGGCAGTCGTTAAGCCAGTGGGTTTCATGATGGCATCCTGCCAGTGACGGGCTAAGTAGGGAGCCCATGGAAACTCCATCTATTCGCTTGTACAGTCTATTGGTAAACATGAAGGAGTCTTTGATGGCAAGGCTGAGGAAAGTTCGGAAGGTAGATTTATCCATGTTGTGAAATAGGTCCGTGTCGTTGAAGACTTTGTTACAAATAATATCTATGGTTTCCTCTACGGGGATATAGGTGAAAAGGGAGGTGATGTCAAAACTGGCTAAGTAGGCATTGGAAGGCAATTGGAGGTTTCTGATTCGGTTGCCAAAGTCATACAAATTGCGCAGTGTACTGATTGGTCGTTAGAGGTTCCAGTCTTGAAACGAGGAATTTTGAAATGGGGTAGGACGGTGTTTTATATGCAGCTAGAATTGGTCGTAGGGAGGCACCGGTTTTGTGTACCTTTGGAAGCCCGTACATGACTCAAGGGGAAGCTCCTGAATTGTACAGTAAACGGTAGATCGAATCAGTATAGATGCCTTGGTCACACAATTTTTTTCAAAAATCTATGAATTTTGTCGATGAATTTAAGCGTAAGTTTGAAGGGATCGGTATGAGAGTAGTAAACAGTGAACTTTGTTGTATCAGCCAGAATTGTATTAATTTTTTGATGGTGCTGATTTTTATCTAAAATAGCAACGCCTCTTCCTTTGTCGGGTCTGCACACGACAACGGAATTCTGTTTCTGGAAATTAGGCAATAAAGCTATATTGGACTCAGAAACAATTGGAGAAAACACTTTGTGTTTGCTGTACGAGGTGTAAATGCTATTACAGGTTTCTTTTATTTTGCTCCTTACTGCGGCCAACGAAAAATTAGGGTGAAGTGGTTGAGATTTCAGTACTATACCATTTGTCTTCTTCATACCTTTCATTTTCCAACGAAGTTTACTTTCTCCGAACATTCTTCAAAAATAACAGTTACCCGCGCCATTTTCTGGATCACTACTGCAAATTGTTCCGAGACAAACTGTTCGATCCCGGCATTAGCAAACCCTCTGTCAATAAATTAGACTTTTATCACTCGCTTCCGTACTACAAGAAAGCATCTGTCAATGCAGTAAATACTTTGAAAACGTTCTACTCTGATGGCTACCCACATATCAACTTCAAATTTCATACAAAAACACATTCACCATAGGGTCTTACTTCAAATTTAAAGACAAACCCCCTACACCACTTTGTCCAGTATTATATACCATTACCAATGCCAGGCCTGCAGCGCCTCATACATCGGTAGCACTGGGCAACATTTCAAAGCCCGTGTTTACCAACACTGAGGTGTATCCACTCGTACCGGTTTACCACTTGCGAAACCTTCACATTCAGCCCCCCGCCTACATGCCGAGCAAAACAACCGTCCCATCAGCAGGAATGACTTTTCCATCATGGACTCTTCCAATCCCATCGAGCTCACAACGTTAGAGTCCCTCCACATCCACAGAACCAGACCTCGCCTTAACATTATGACCTCGGCTGTACCACTGCACACTGTCCACACCTAGCCTAACATCTGCCGACAGTACAGGAGCTGACATAAGGCCCCTACCGCGTAGCTCTGTTCATTTACATTTTAGACCTCTCCCCGACAACATCCATGCTCCCCTAATCGATTTGAAAATAAAGGAATTTTTTTCTAATAGGTTGTTAGCTTATAGGTTTTTGCTAAGTATGGGATTTTGCATCCCGAAACTTTAAATATTAAATTTTGTCGACTTTCATTTAGTATTGGATCTATAAAGTACTTGATGAAATCTACTTAATGCTTCATTGAATAACTAGGGGATACAACTGTTTTTGCTATTTAGGCTAGGTTTGGGCTTGTGAAAAAAAAAAGAAATTCGGTACGTAAACCTAAATTACTCTATGTAGTTTTCAAAGCGCTAAAATTGTGAATAGTCATCACGCAGTACCTGCATAATATTACTATCATCATATGATCACATAACACTAATTAACTCTTGCATGACGTCATTATACTGTGATGAAAATGATTCGCCAACTCGATGCAAATTTTCAGAACGTTCCGTAGGCATTCACGTTTTATCCGCCGAAAAAAAAAAACATTTGCGCTTTAGCAGACCTAAAATATATACGGAGCATGTACATATGCCAAAGCGCAAATTTTCGAAACTTAACGCGAATAAATTACGTGGAGCGTAATATGCCGTCTTATCTGCCTCTGAATAAGACATTACAGAAAGGGTGCACAGCGTCAGTTGGCACACTTTTATTACTGGCTGTATTTCCTACAGGCGGAGATTTGAGCCCTATTCTGCAGGAAGTTATACTCACGGTCTTCAATTCATCACAGTGCGACTCCAGCTACCGAGCGCTGCCTGCCTTTGAGTTAGAGTTTCCTCGCGGTATCACTAAAGACGATTTCCTGTGCGCCGGTCATCCACAAGGAGGGAAGGATGCTTGTCAGGTACACCCAGCTACTACATATATAAGAAACAATATGATGAAACACCAGCACTTCGTTAAGAAGGTTTTCACCCAATTTGCTGCACTGTGTTTATAGTGTCTGTTCCGTTTCTTGCGCCAGGTATTACTGTGACTTGGATACATTCTCGATAGGACCGTCTCAGAGTGCAGCGTGTTTACAATCTTGAACTGAGAAAAAGATCGCTAACAACAAGTTTGGATGTTATAATGTTAGTGGTTCTCTGTATTTTTAGTAAAATTTGTTAGCCAGTAAATCGTCTGTGAAAAATTGAAATCGACCGTTCTTGGGCCAGCTGTGCACTAAAAAATGTTAATATAATATTCGTTTCAGGGAGATTCAGGTGGTCCTATAGCCTACCGGGCCATGACTGCCTTTAGTGGGTTCGTGCTGGCTGGGGTGGTGTCCAAAGGCTACGGCTGCGGCCTGGCGGAGTTCCCTGGCCTCTACACTCCCCTGCACAATAGGCGCTACCTCAGCTGGATCAAAAAAGTCGCTTTTAGTTGAATGCGCTGGTACATGCGCCAGCAGCATCAAAATTAAAATAAGTAATGTATAAATGTCATCAGTTGCTAGACGTCGAGCTCAGGCCGTAGACTAAGCATGCAGTTACCGCTATTCCATTAGCTATACATGTATGGTTCATTCATGACTAAATCATTAAATTAAATTATTTAAAAGCGAGGGGGCTACCTTTGTTGCCTCTACAGTAAACAAGACACTAATATCACATGCATGCAGCTGCAATTAAGTGCAAAATGCGTTTGACGAGGGACTGGTATCAAGTGCTTTCTCAGTTCTCTTCGTGAACTTACTTTCCTCGTGCTATTTCTGACTGTCTCTGTGCCTGACTTTCTCTGTGCCTGACTTTCTCTGTGCCTGACTGTCTCTGTGCCTGACTGTCTCTGTGCCTGACTGTCTCTGTTTCTGACTGTCTCTGTGCATGACTGTCTCTGTGATGATCGTCTCTGTGCCTGACTCTCTGCTCCAAAAATGATGGGCTCATAAAGCGATGCATATGCTGTCTCTTCTTATTTATTCTGCAAAAGAAAGCACTCGTAATCATGGCTGAACTACGTAATTCAGCCATGCTCGTAATAATCGCTACGATTGATTAGTCTACACAAGGTAGGACGTATCGTAGCTCTATTCCCACAGTCCTGTCGCCCTGCCATCTCTGGCTCTCTGAGGACCAGTTGTCTCTTTAAAATACTCCTCATTCCTGTTATTTACTCAGCCCTTTGTAACAGAGTTTACATAGCTCTTAGCTTGCACTTTTCTTATACTCTTCTATTTGCATACTAGATAAAGATATCTAATTCTGATAATGAACACCAGTGTGGTAGTTTATTTGATTTACCCTGATGTCTAAATTACCGCGTGTATTTATTATTTACGAGTGTATTCGTCTGTCAAGAGAAATCTACTTTTTCATTCTTCATAGCTGATTTGTGATTCTGTCGCCTGTTCCATTTTCTACTATCTTAAAATGGTGACAAAAGCGAGTGCAGTCGCTCCTACTTCGACACAGCATCTTACCATCATTCTTCCCGTTCTTCCAAAACTTGAGGCAGGAAATTTGAGTCAAGCCGGAAATTGACGAGAAATCAAAATATTCATCACACCAGAGGCGTTATTTTAGTTCAGAATTATCTCTGAGAAGTATTATTTTTACCCGTACTATAGGATACGAACGAATAAAAACAATAAAATAAACGAAAAAAATACACACTGATGATCATAGCTGTTTAATAACAATTTGTTTTGGATTTCACAAATCTTGGATAAAATTCATAACGGTAAGTATAACCATGTTATAACCCAGTTCCTTACCAATATTTAGTTCCACTTGATATCAGAAAATAGTGACCTTGCTGTTTCATCGAGGCAGTAACATATTTCAAGGGCGTAGGCTGGTCTGAGCATGGGAAGATGCACATCTTGGGAAACCGGGACTCAAGGGGCTATAATAGACGTTGAGAAACAACGCCAATTGAACACCACACTAATGTAGTTACATATAATCACGAATATGTCATTATGACAGCACTCAAAATGATAATCGTAGATATAAAAAAAGTCGAAATCAATCAATAAAAATTTGAAACCAGTTTGTACTCAATGTTCACACAAGTCTCATATGTCCATTTTCACTGTTGTGTGTTCAGTTACCTGCAGTTTCTTTTCTCACCGGTGATGGTTTCAGAGTTAAATGAAGTCGCTGGGACTGATTGAGGCACACGTGTTATTAACACTATGAAGATCAATATGTTAATGCAGTGAATGTTGATGAGCGCCGTTGATGAAAGTCACTTTTATCCCATGGTTGATCTCGATATGAATGGAGGTGCCGCAATGTACTTGCACTCCCTTCACATACGCAGGTCAACGGCCGGGTGCAGACAAATTACAGAAGAGTAAAGATATTTGAAAAGGTCATAGGATCACATACTTTGACAGCTTCGGCTGGTGACTTGGGCCGTTTCTCCTCTGACGTCTTTCTATATGAGGGTCACTCCACAAGTAGTGCCTTCTATTTTTTACCCCAAAGGGATTACGATGTCATGATAATTAAGCTTATGCACTCATGACTTCAAAGTTTCATTTCTCTGTAGCAGATACTGGCGGTGTGACACTCCATGTAGAAATTTTCAACCAATCAATATTCACCGGCACCTGGTGGACGTTAACGAAGCCGATGCAGTTGCTGTCAGCCCAGTTAGGAAATGGGCTGGTCGATTTCAGAGTGGACACAGAGATGTGACTGACAAAGTGCGTTCCAAACGCCCATGCGCAGCCACCACCCCGGAAAAGCAAGCGCGCCTCGATATGTCCGAAAATTCACTAACGGCGCTTACGGAGTGAACTGAACTGAGGTTACATAAACATTTTTATAACCATTTCTTGGCAATCTCAAAGCTGTGTTTACAAGAGTTTTCAGATGAAAAGATGACGATACTCGTTCATTTAACTAGAGTGTGTCATCGCCATAAAAGTTGCCGAAAAGTTGGACATGGACAACGTACGTGACTTTTTGGCAGCAAAGCGCTTGATTTGGCAGTAAAACTTGAGTAATTTGGCAACAAGGAGCTCATAGGATCTGGCAACCCTGGATTGTCCTAGAGTTAGGCGGAAAATTATTCATATGTTAATGTAACTTTCATAATCGGTATTTGCTTAAGAGAATTACTTCCCATTTCTAACAGTTTGCATTTCCTTTAAAGGTTAGTTAAGCTTAAATCCAAACATTATGCAGGAAAAAACCCTTCAGGCTCATCAGCATAACGATAATAATTGTAATGATACTTATTGCCTTCACAACTGATTTCAACTCTTTTCAGTCTATGATAAAATATCGCAGCAATAATCACTCTGTCGCGACTATAAGAGCGAAGTCAACAGCGTGGCGGTTTGATTACGTTTCCTCTACAGTTGACAAGCGAGCCTCGGTCAAAAATGCAGCATGTTCTATCCGTGATAGTCTGCCCAACTGTGTGAGTTCGCATGTTTTTGGACGCCGATCCGATGATCAAAACTCGTTCTGATGACTGTCGTTTGGCAATGTTAAGTAGCTGCACTTGCGGATCTAGGCCCTTCTCGTGGGGTCATCACCACCCTCCTAATTTGAGCCAACCCCTCCCCCATCTTGAGCCAAGCCCGCGACGACCTTTGACCGTTCAATATTGTTGCCCTTCAGCCACCATACATGTTTGTATATTTTGTGAAGCCCCTCTATATTTTATGTACTACAGCCTTCATTCAGCCCTCCCCCTAATGAACAGTGCCTGGCGCCGGCACTGACGATTAAGGGGAAACTCTCTTTAGAAAATTATTCATGATTTTTAAAGTAAACCATAAATTTGACTTTATTTTGGATCGAAAAATGATTCTTGAAAAAGTTTGATCCAATGAGGAATGTAATTCTCAGGATGGAAAAACCACCAACGTGGCTACAATTATTGTCAAGCACAGACGTTTCGGAAAATAAAGGAAGCATAATGAGCGTTTTCAGAAAATATTGAGAGTAAGGATCCTAAAAACTGCTTAAGAATAAAAGAAAAAAATCTAACTAGGGCAATCATTAGAACAATAAATAAATTCACTAGAGCATTATAAGAGTTCATACCTCCGCCAATCAAAGCAATGGTAATGAAAACTGCAAATTGATCCTGAAACTAGGATTTCCTTGTATATCACCACCAAAATTTGATAATTTGTGCCTCTTGACAGTAATAACAGCCTCTTGAATTTTCTTGATAATCCATCTGTAACTTTTTGAGTAATTTTCCGATAAACGTAAGATAAACATTAGTCAAACACACCAACAGACCGATCATCGCCAAAATTTCATCATCGGTGCTTTCTAACAATGATTTATAACGATTCTTGCAAATTTCATAGCAATCCGTTCATTACTTTTTGAGTTATGTTGCTGACAAAAACAAAATCAAAGACAGTGACAAAAAATGAACTGTCAGATAATTTCAAAGATTTGGTCATTTGCTCTTCGTAAGATTTATAACAAACCTTACAGATTTAATAAAAATCCGCCCATGTCTTTTTGAGTTATTTTACCAAGAAAAAGGAGGCAGACAAACAGTAGAACCGATCTTGCTAGCAAGCCAGACAATCCCTGTAAAGATCCGTCTATAACTTTTTGAGTTATCTGGGTGGCATACAGAGAGTGAAACAGACAAGCAAAATATGACAAAAACATATTATCCTTGGCGGAGGTAACTTTAAAATTAACGAGAGCTTCACAGCTGACGCACACTCGATAAGCTTCGCTGAAGTTTGAAAATCTACAAAAATTTGAAAAAAGCAGAAGCAAGCAGTAGACTCAGTTGAGTCAAAAACAGTAAAACTACTGCTGTTAAAAATATCAATGTTTGGGAATGAAAGATTTTGTGGTAGTAGTTTACTTTAGTAGGACCCAATTTTCTCGATTTTATTTTTTTAATAGATTCAATTTTCGATGTAGAATTCAAGTCTGAAGTCCGTTTACGGCAGTCGGCTGTAGTTTTCGAGATATATGACTTTGGAGTTCCCATTGTTTTCCAGTGGGAGAAAATAACCACAGTCGTGCAGTGTAATGGAAGTCCTCTTTTCATATATATACTATATATATATTGGGGGGGTAGGTTAACTTTAAGATTAAGGTTAGGTTAGTTTTGTCGCAAAAGGTTAAAATCTGAGAGCTCATTTTACTTACAGTAATTTAAAACGTAAGATTCATTATAGCTATATCGAATGACTAAAATCTCATGCTGGCCTTGATGGCAACATTCCGGGACTTCCGGTCTATGGTTTCGAGTCGACTCCTCTTTCGAGTACTCTATCGCGATCCTGAAGGTTTTAAAAAAATGTGAGAAATTGAAAGCTAACGCCTAGTGGCAAAATTCTTCGAAAAAGAAGAGCTTCGCTTCTGTCTGAATGGGTAAGCACGAGTCTTGTCTCAATATAATTCGATTTTGTGTATTTGTTGTTCTAATGCGGTTGTGTTTTCCGATACAACCACCGTCTAATATCCTGTGGGGAAACGAAAGCAATGGGAACTTCACACTGAAATATCTCGAAACCTAAAGTCGGCCGCTGCAAACGGATTTCAGGTTTGGATTGTACTTCAAAAATTGAGTAGATGAAAAAATCGGGAAAAATTTTGACCCTACTAAGGTAAATTTTTTCGATTTTGTTGGCTTTGCTAAAACTTTGCCAGTTTGAAACAAAGTTCCTCTGTGTTGAGCGCACCTGGACGCTCGCAACCAGGAAGCAAGGAGCGTAACGGGTGGACTCACAAAAAATTAGCACCAAAATGTGACGTCATCATCGATGAATCTATGACTGAGCAGCCTATGAGTATTTTAACTAACTTCACCAGAAAAATCATCTTAAATTGCGAAATTTATCTCTAGCGTATAAACAAATGAAGATAATGTATACTAATTTAGCAATTAACTATAGAAAATTGCAGTGCATGTTAGTGGAAACTTTCACAACACTAGCGCCTTTCGGCGACTCAATTTAACTTCTTTTTCTTGATTGAAACTTTATTTACACTTCATATTCACTTCACAGTACTCTTCACAGAATATATCTATTCCTTACCAACATATATAAGCACCATTATAGCCAATTCTGTACGCCAGAGAAACCACAGTAACAGTTAGCCATTGCCCGAACTTTCTGTACTTGGCGACAACATTT
>LQNS02277097.1:6000103-6012402 GCA_001587735.2 Parhyale hawaiensis | reverse complement strand
GATCGATCGCGCTGCGCAATCTGTGGATCGTTCAAATTTTAAAATGAAAAATAAAAAAACAGTCCTTGCCTCCCCTAACCTATTCGACATTAAACCCGAATATAGTCCAACTTATCCGAAATTACGGCCTAATACTTACAACATCCATATCGCGCAAATCCACCAAACGCGCACAATACATTCATTGCCGTAATTTTTGACAAGCAGGTGCACTGTTTCTTAAAGAAGTGCTGCGCTCCTAAAACGCAGATCTCTGCCAAGCTCGCAACACTATAAAAGATAGAATGGCAGACTGACAGATAAACATACCGAAGGGTCATAACCAAAACTTAATTACCGGATCCCCGTCACATTACTAACAGGTCCTCTGAATCCCATAAACTTTCTTCTATATCTTTCTAAGTTTTGCTGTTACATAAAGACAAAAAATCCCCGACAAACATACAGCCTCTTCTGTGGAAGTTATAACACCCGCACTGTTGAGGTCGATGCATGGTAACTTTGCATTCCAAGGAACGGAAGAGAACTTGACTCTTTTTAGATTTAAAATGCTGCATGCTCGCTAAGTAGTGAGTTTTCAATGTTGCGGAAATAGTTTTGTTCAGGTACATTTTACCCGAAAAATTATTTCAGGTGCTGAAATGCAACTCACTGCGTCCACGTGTGGTTTTATTACTGTAGATGCCTCCAATGTTGCTAATGTTGCTCAGTTCCCACTTGAAGTATTCGTATTTATTAATTGTACGTCTGTTCATACCTGAATCGTAACCTACTATATTTTGCTGGAGAAACGAAGGTAATAAATTCCGTTCCTACGGTATTTGTGATATAGTCTCTCCAATAAGTTACCGGTCTACAAAACTGTATTTTTTTTCTATGCTTCTACGAAATCGAGACCCTTGCTAATTAGCTACTGAGTGCTGAATTTTAGTCCACAACTGAGAGTTGAGCGACAGACGGAGTTGTTTATATACACTTAAAATTATAATTCTCGTCAGAATTAATTGAAAAACTGTATGTATAAGAAAGGCTACTGAGAAATCCCAGTGGGTGTTCTGCTTTAATAACACTTATGACAAAACAAATATAACAAAAAAATCTTCAGATTTGGAGTTGCACCCCGGAATTATTGCAAATACAGTAAAGAAAATAGCAGAGGCAAACTTTTTGTTGACCAGTTTTCCTTATAGGTTAATTGGCTTCACCGCGGCATTTCCTCATAATTCGGAGAAATGTCTTCTAGTTTTCCCGTTGAATGTTTTCAGGACCTGAAGCAAATATGCGCTTAAGTATGGCGCGAACAAATTCTAGTGACCATTGACATCATCAAATTCTTAAATTCTTCATGAATTTTTTCTTCTAACTGTGCGAAGTGCGCTCAGATCGAGAAGCCTCGCACGGTGAAATTAAGTATGTTAGGCCACACTACTTTAGGTTGAGCGAGACTGATGACATTGAAAGGAAAAGCAGTTACGCAAAGCTCCTGAACTTTCGATGTTTCGTGAAATTTATCAGTACCGCCTTCATATAATATGTGTGGATGTCTTATGTCATCAGTAATTGTGGAACACTACAGACTTATCATGTACAGTTGTACATATCAGTAAGCTGCACTTGCAGAAAATTTCAATGTAGCAGACCGAAACGCTAAAGCTATAGCTGTTTGATCATTTGTCTTTTTTGGATGTATAAAAAAAATAGAATTTTATAGCTGAAAGAATTGACGTCTAAAAATATGTTGAGAGTAATTTTTTACCTGGCCTAAGTTTCACAAATGAGTAAGTAATGAAAGTGCAAAGACACATAAAACAGAGGTCGGGTGTGTACTAGCGGGCATGTGAGAGTATCCACTGTGAGGAACTTTTTCTTTTGTCCACGTAACCAATTGTGCTAGGCCGAATAATTGATTGCACGCTCACGGTGTGTACGGGAAATACCTACCTTATGTACTTAGGTAGTACGGGTGCTGCAGGTTTATCCGTCGATGCTCAGAAAGGCGTGACAACACAGCTGCCCAATAGTTCTCGCACCTTATAGTTGCTTGTGCTTAATTATCTTCTCTCAGATCCAATGGGAACTTTCACGAAACCTTCCTTTTGGTAATCACTACAAAATAAATTACAGTAAACAGATGGCTTAAAAATGTCCTCCAAACGAAGTAATAAGGCGAATTGTATGACCATTTCTAAGCTCTTTCATGCAGGTAAGAGGGTCGTCGATATAGTGATGGACCCCAGGTGACGAAGTCAAACGCTATGAAGTTTAAGAGGTTGATTAAAGCTGGTCAGAGTCTTGACACTAAGTCAAAAAGTTGAAGGCCGATGTCGGTGAGGACAATGGCCAACATCAAGAAAGACCGAAACTTGATCAAGACGACACGAAGACCACGGTCTCGAAGGTGTCCAGCACCCTCAGAATCAACTGCCAGCCGGTACAGAGAATTGCCAAGAAGGACTTATCATCAAAAAGCTTGAAGATTAGAGATGTTCCGAGTGTTGTTAAGGATGCTGAGAGGAGGTTGGAGCTTGAGAGGACCTTGAAGAGCTGGATAAAGAAGTCTGCCAAGTCCAAGAAGATAAGAATTTTTTCAAACGAGTTTTTCATCATGGACGGTGCGGTCAAAAGACAAATCGACCGAAACATCCCTAACCTTCCCGTGAGCTTGGTACCCCTAAAATCAAGTTCAACTCAGGGTTTAAGACGCTGCGATGATCGTGGTCTTTGGCATCGTAGCCAACGACTACAAGAAGTCTCCTATGATCTTTATCCCAGAGAACGAGGTCAATCAATGCCGTGCTGTACCAGAACGTGCTGGAAAAGCATTTCTTGCCTTGGGTAAGGAAGAATCACCACCCTAGCAATTATGCCTTCCAGTAAGATAGCGCCTTCTCCCATACAGACAAGCTAACGCATTCTTGATCTCGGAGGGGATCGGGCTCTGGCCACCTTACATGTGGCCTCCCTCCTCGTCCGAACTGAACCCCCTGGACTAAGAAATTTGGTCACAAATGGTCAGGACTATTAACGCTGACAGATACAGTAACAGGGACAGTGTTAAGAAAGCCATCAGTAACGCTGAGAGATACAGTAACAGGGACAGTGTTAAGAAAGCCATCAGTAACGCTGAGAGATACAGTAACAGGGACAGTGTTAAGAAGGCCATCAAGAACAGCTGGAGGCACGTGGGCGACGCCTCCTCAAGCCCGTGTCCGGCGGCTCCGCGACCGGCTCGAGAGGGTTCTGAAGGGTCAGACGCCTGCTTGTCGAAGTTCTGTAAAATGTATTTTAGATTATCATTCTGTGGACATTTAAGTTTATTATCTCATAAAATGCATGATTTATTCCATTTTGTGAAAACTTCTCAGCGACCGTTTTATATACTGAGCAGTATATGTACCCTAGCGTACCTAATGTTGCTTAGCTATCGTACCGCAACAAGGGAACTTAATGTGCCACAATCTTCACGTAAAATTTTGCTCTGACAGGCTGACACAAGACATTGTTTGCGCCTGCATTAAAGAAAACACATCACTGATGTTGTTTCAGAAAACAGTAACTTCCCTCCTCTGCCACCCCTGCCGCCACTGCCTCCGCCTCACCCGCCCGTGCGACCCCCAAAGGTATCGGAGCCTGGCGATGGTCTTGATATCAGCAGCCCTAACCTGCCTCCAGATTTTAGTACGTACATTTTACCCAGTCTCATTTGTCTGGCTATTGTACGTATTACCAGCAACTTTTTCCTGACTATTGTGCGTATAACCTGTCTCTGCCTCTGACTACAAGCCCCTACCTCCTTATATTAATTTTGCGTGTCCAGTAGATTTTCCTGATTCAACCGATTGCGTCCTAAAAAACACCATTCCGAATTAGGAGCGAGTCCGAATTATAAGAGCGAGTGGTTGTCACTTATCTGTGCCAATTATGGCAATTTTACTTTATTTGTTAGGTAGCATATGAAGGCCTAGGAAGGATTTCACTATTGTTCATTGATCTGATGTAATGGGACCAATGTCGCTAGTACTCTATTTTGAAATCGCATTTTAAATGTATCACTGGAGTTACTTTAGATCTACATATGTTGTGGGGTCGTCCATAAATATGAGGACTTCTTGGCTAACAGGCTATAAGGAGTTACATGACTGATAAACTGGGCAATAATCAATAGATCAACAATTAAATCGAATCATATCTGTTATCTATGCATTGATTTTGTAAGTTTTTGTGTCATTTTGTAGTTCTACTCTTAGTTATAATTGAAGAAACCTTTCTCACAAACTCTGTGCTGATGGCAAAGGTAATGAGATACGTAGGTTCCTCTCGAAAGGTTCGCACTCATAGATGGTGTTTCAATAATCTCCCAAGTTCTGAAAACCAATCTAGGACTGTTGTGGTCCTATTATTATGAGCTTTAGTTACCTGAAACACAACACTTATATGAGAATTGTAGAAGTCTATAGATGGGTGGATGTGGTCACCAAGAACTTCTAAATAGTCGTGCGACTTCATTTGTCAAGACCGAAAGCCACAGTTTCAATTTCATATCAGCAAAAACAACCCCAAAGAATTACATTGCCGTATAATAGGGCCATGAAACCAAAGGGTTTTCGCTACACCCTCATTCTTTCCATAGTCTGAAAAAGTTAACATAGAAGCGTCTTACCACATGAAATTCTTCCAATCTTGACAATGCAGTTCCGACGTTCTTTCGATGACAGCATTTCTCTTGAAGGACTCTTCTGCCTTCTAGGTGGCTCTTCAGTTATGTAGGCTCATATTCATTAGCTCTGAGCACATACTTCCCGTAGAAATTGTTAGTCGTTTTTGAAGACCGCCTGTCTCTTTTAATAAGAACTAGAGGGCCCAGCCGTCAAAAACGACGGCAAAAATTTTGTGATTGAGTTTTTTATTGTTCCGCTTCCCAGTATAGGTTTTGCTGTATTATAGGTCTCATCCCTGCAGGCCTGATCTCCTATTAGTGAAACGCAAGCTGTACAACCATGAGTTTTGCGATAGCAAAATATCTTGCCTGCAAGGTAAGGTGTGAATATCAGCTTGGAATTGATCAAGCGTTAAGTGGATTTAAAAAAAAAAACATAGTTCAGTCAAAAGAATTCACTGGAAATGCCCTGGGCTCACCGTATTGTGGATACCAACTGATTGTTGAACCTCCAGCGTCGTACTTTGTGGACTTGGTGAAATTTGGAGTATTGTGAACTTTCTCGATAGGATGGTAAGATGTTTTCAAATACTTACTTTCATGACTTATTCAACAAAAGGGTTGCGTTTGGTGCACTATATAGTTCAATATAAAAAGGCGTCTGCTCAGCGTGAAAATTCAACTACTACGATATCATTCAGCAATGAAAGCGGGGATCCAGAGGCTGGGGATCCAGAGCCCAGGATCCAGAGGCCGGAGATCCAGAGCTTTATTTGTCACCGGTACCCCAAGTGCCGAAATAGTATGGTATCTCAACTTGTTTTTCAGTACATGATTTTTCTCCTATTAAACTCTTAACTGCGTGACGGAGAAACGGACCAACATTGGAGCAAGGAAACAAGCAAGCGACAAACGACTGTGTTTTATTATATAGTGGATTTATATCTCCTACACTAGCCCTGAGATGCACAGGCTTCACTATCACGTGCCAAAAGAGCTAGTATCATTTGGAACGTTTTAATTCCTATATCAGTTTCTGTAGAGAAATTTAGAGTGCTTTTGCCACTTGAGGAAAATCGATAATGCGTCCTTATTGATGCTCCAACGTGAGGTCCACTGCTGTTCATGTTTTAGCCTTTATCAAAAATTGTAGGGGAGAAAGTAACATACAGGAAGTCGCCGACACGGTGTAAACACTTTTGAAAGTTGCCATTTAGCTTATGAATCAGATAACAATAAGAGGAAAATAATTGGGCTATAAATAGTATCTCTGCTCGAGTTCTTGTTTGCCTGCCTGTGTGTAATAATGTCTATATTTTAGGCTTTCACGTCTCTCTTTCTTTCAGTGCATCATTCTATTCTCAGTAGTGCAATAGCTAGAAGGTGCAGTAAGCGTTATAACGAATGGAATCAATGATGAATTTTATACTCTTCACGGTTTGCCTTCCTATCAGGCTGTGGTTGGCGACCAAGTTGGGCCAATGGAGGTATATCCCTGCCCATCTATCCTCCTGACGATGGACCACCACAGTATATAGGCGTCGCTGTTGGAGGAAGGCCATCAGGTCTCAACACCTGGCCCTGGGCGGTATGTTCAACCGATCTGGTCTTGTTAGTTCCACAACGTTTGCAAAACTATATTCCCAGCAATAGTTGTTACTCTTGAGGCGTGATACAGGAGCCACTCTTAATAAGTGCTCCTGGTTCGATAGTACCTACTACATAGTATCAGTGCCATTGACATTTAACGTTGAAATAGGTAAAGATCTATTAAGTCTCCGGCAACCCTCAGCCGTTGGCAGTGCATGAAGTGATCTAGGATTGTTCTCTTGATTATAAACCATAATTTGAATGCAAATTAAGCCATTTGCAATACTTAAAATTCCTGAAGGGACTGGTCTTCGGCGTTCTCTAAGGTTGCGGCTAGCTAAATTTCTATTTTCTATCTGTAGGCATGGAATGCGAACTTAGGAAGGAATCTCACTGCACCACAAAAGGAATCTCCCTTGCCAGTTTATCTATCTTCATAATCGTGGACATGTGCAGACACTCATTGAAAGTATTGTGTCAATAGAATATTTTTTTATTCATTTAGTTAACACTAGTGAAGAGTCGTTCTGAGGCCAATTTTCCTCTACGGCACTTCTATTGGTGTCGACAATTTTTTCAAATGAAACTGATAATACGAAGAAGACGCCTATGACCTTTAAAGTGGCAGATATTCATTTCAAGCTGAGCATGGCGTCTTCTTTGCATGAACAACTACCCACCAAATACCAAATGAAAAACTGCTTGTTTCTGCTTTTCTTGAGTTCTAGAGATTCAATAAAGTCTCATAACACGTCTGTCTTCCTATGCTCTATGAATTCAGAAAGCTTATCGTTGTCTCTTTGATTATATTTTTTCCGGTTCTAGGAATTTTCTCCGTAAGAAAATTCGCCGTAGGAAAATTGGCCGGAAGAAAATTCGCCGTAGGAAAATTGGCCTGAAGAAAATTCGCCGTAGGTAAATTGGCCGCACGGAGTATTTGCCGCACGGAATTTTCGCCGTGCACGACCGGAATGAAGTCCATTTATGGGAATATGGCTGTCTATATCAACTTATTAATAAAACTTCACGCATGAGCTACCAGGAACTGGTCGTACAGCCCAAATGAAGCATTTTGCAACACAGGGAAGCCCGAAACGCTGCTTGAAAAACTTGGTACAAACTACAATGGGACTCTTTAACAGAACAAACGCCAATTAAAGAGCAAAAGAGTAAATTTTGGGGACCTGGGAGTGTCAAGTCCCAAAGATAGTGTGGTAATTTGGTGTACGTTTCTTCGGAATTACCGCGGAGCCAAGCAAAAATGCGTGGAATGCTTATATTCCCAATGACAGTATACACCAGGAAGCAAAGAGCGTAACAAGAGGATTCACGAGTTATTAGCACCAAAAAGTGACGTCATCACCGACGAATCTATGGCTGAGATGCCTAGGAGTATTTTAAGCAATTTAACCAGAAAATCGTCTTAAATTGCGAAATTCATCTCTATAGTGTGTAAATCAATTTTGATAATATATACTAATTTAGCAATTATCTATGGAAAATTGCAGTGCATGCTGGTGGGAACTTTCACAGCACTAAAGCCGAATTTGTTCCCTTTCGGCGACCTGATTTAACTTCTTTTTCTTGATTGAAGCCTTATATACACTTCATATTCAGTTTACAGTGCTCTTCACCGAAAATATTTATTCTTTGCCAACAAATATAAGCACCATTATGGCCAATTCTGTATCCGAGAGAAACCACAGTAACAGTAAGCCATTGCTCGAACTTTCTGTACTTGGCGACAACATTTTACGATATTTTGCAGCTCAAGTAGCTGGCCAGTCACGAGCGAAAGATTGAATGAAATAAACCGAAAAAATACGGTGATATCTTCAAGAAAACAACATACGAATGCCTGAGGTCCCACATTCAAATACTTCGACTCGTCGATGTGATGTAAATTTGGTACGTGCGGTCACGGCTGAGTTTAATTTTAGTATTATTGAGACCTCTCGTTGCATTCTTTGCTTTCTGGTATGCACAGTGAATAACTGATAATAGGTATATACCCAGTGCGCATTTAAAAGTTCCATCGCAAACCCAATTTTCATTATGCTTGAGACCTTCTAATCTTGATTGTGTTGCAAGCAGTAAAACTCCATGTTGATCATCTTTATCATGCACTGTCATATAGCAGAAATTGCTCACCGTTTCCAATGACCTGATATTCCTCCGGAATTTTGTGTCCACTGCGTCCACCTGGAATTGAAGGTGTTTGGCTATTTAATTGTTTCCATGTTTCTAATATTGCGGGACATTCTTGATATAGAAAACATGTATGATAAGGTATTATTGTCGAAATTTTTTTATCCTTCAACAATCAGCGTGCGTGCACTGCCTTGAGGAGCTGATGCTGAGTTTTTCAGTTCCTTTTTTGGCTTTAGAAATTGTCGGCTTTATGGAATTTTGGAGAATGACAATGATCACCGATTGCTGCGCATATTGACAGAGTATCATCTTTATGACCGAAATGCCCTCTTGGTATGCACTGCTTTAGTTCACATTTTCAATAGGTTGTTAAGCCATATTTGCTGTCTGATCTATATATGTACATATAAGTACCATTTTCCACAAGTTTTGCACTACCTAGCTCTACTACTTTTTCACTGTATAAGCCATTGTATGGGTAACGTCTACCAATAAATTTGATCAACACTGTGTTTAAAAAAAATTCAACTGACAAGTTAACTGGAATCCGAAGTTGTGGAAACACAAAAAACAATGAGGTCAGTAAAAGTAACATCCAGCACTTCACATTTAACACACTTCTAATTTACTCAAAACAACACCAAACTAAGTGTTCGATAAAACAATTATATTTAGCAATAATTATACAATAGACTCAATTTTCAGAAAAAAGGCATGCCAATATTGTCTAAAATAAACTGTAGAAGTGAAAATGCTAAAATTAAATTTGATGTACACGAATGCAGTTTGTACTAAATTGCGGCGAAAATTCTTTGCGGCCAATTTTCCTACGGCGAATTTTCTTGTGGCGAAAATTCCGGACACGATTTTTTCCTTGATATTCGCAACATTGAAAATGATTTTGGGTGCATGCTGACGAGCGATTAGACCCATTTGCAACAAAGTTTTACGCTAGGCAGCTAAATAAGGTTGACATGCATGATATTCTGATGCAAAGAAAATTTAATCGACTGACCGAGAAAGAAACAATCTCATCGAGTGCTGTAGGTGAGTAGCAACCTCGGAGCTCTTGTTGAGTGGACACTTTTTGTACCTTTATTAGCTACATTGTATGCAGCTACGTTCGTTAAGAAACGCTGGTAATTGGTCAATATCATTTGCCTTAACTTTGACAGTGTTGGAAAAAGGTTAGTACATCTGTATTACTGAATCCATTAGACCTAGCCGTCGTCAGCGCTTTACATACTTCAAATTGAAAATTAAGTAGGTGCAAAGTAGTTAACAATATAGTATCACAATAAAGCCGGTAAGAATGAATAACGAAACAGTGTTGCACAACTTTTACGGCTATTTTTGACAGCTGATTACTCTTGTTACATTATCTTAACTGCATATCTACATTTTTGGCAGCTATATGAAGATAAAGAGCCCTCAAGGGTCTGTTTCAGTCCAAATTTCACGTGTTGCAGCAGTTATCTTTGAACTTCTTGCTCCACAGGCGCTCTTGGGCTGGACGGATGCAACCGGAGGTACCAGGTGGCTGTGCGGTGGAAGTCTCATCAACGACAGATGGGTGCTCACCGCTGCGCATTGTTTTGATGAGAGGTTGGCCTTCCCAACAGTAGATGGGAAATCCGGGGCAGATAAAATTGCCTCAGTACTCCTTTAGAACCTTA
Organism: Parhyale hawaiensis; assembly: GCA_001587735.2. Classification (NCBI taxonomy): domain Eukaryota; kingdom Metazoa; phylum Arthropoda; class Malacostraca; order Amphipoda; family Hyalidae; genus Parhyale; species Parhyale hawaiensis. The sequence continues at coordinate 6,002,328 of LQNS02277097.1, read as the reverse complement.
GTTGTTTTTTGTATTGGCTGCCAAGTCAGTTCCAATTGCTACGAACTGATTTCTCTCTACGTCCGAACGTTTCTGGCACACGAGCAGCTAGCTAAATCGAGAGCTAGCTGATACCACTCGATGTACCAAGATTGCGGGAACCATTTTTGCACTGATTCAGGCAAATCAGTGGTAAACGACAAAATGTGACACATCTGATTACAGAAGTTGAGTATTCCTTCTTTCAAATCGAAGTGCTCTCAGGCTGACAATTTGATACTCAAGAGACCAGATGCAACCTACCTATCGTAAACCAGAAACATTTTATAGGGCAGGGTGGTCCAACTACTGGCTCGCGGGAAATACGTGGTCCGTTGGTTGATTTTTTGTGGCCCACGACCGCTTCTATCTTAAATTATTTCTTTGAAGTAATTTATGCATACTGTACGTACTTATATACCTGTATACAGTTGTAGCCATAATAAAAAGAACGGAAATAACAACGCCATAAAGCAGTTTTTTTTTTAAAGTAGGGAATAAATCGCAATGAAATATTTACCAAACTAGAGCACTCTGAGAGCGCATACCTCCGCTGAGTGAGGCAACGGTAGCAAAAAATTCAAATTGGTTCTGAAACAATAATTTTCTTTGTATAAACTCCAAAATCTAATCATTTGTGCCTTTTTATATCAATAACAGCTTGTTCAATATTCTTGAAGATCCGTTCATAACTTTTTGAGTCATACTGTTAACAAACGTTATGACAAACATAAGTCAAACAAACAAACGAAAGAAACGATCTGCACCAAAATTTGATCATTTATGTCTTTCAACATTACTAACGAACCCTATAAATTTCATAAAGATCCATTCTTTATTTTTTGAGTTATTGTGCTAACAAGCATAAAATTAAAAACAGTGACAAACGAAAGAACTTCGTATATTCTTTGTTGTATACCTAACAACTCGTGTTAATTTTATCAAAATCCATCCATAACTTTTTGAGTTATGGCATTGAGAAAAATGACACAGACAAACAACAAACAAACGAAACAAACGAATGGACATATCTTCACCAAAAGTTAATCATCTGTTAATCTTAACATACTTAACAATCCCTGTAAATATCATCCAAATTGGTTCATGACTTTTTGAGTTATCTTGGTGACAGACAGACAGAAAAGCAGTCAGACAAACACGACGAAAACATAACCTCCTTGGCGGAAGTAATAAGCGTTAGATAAAAATGGATAAATTAATTACGCAGTTACAAAATTTCAAGTGATTTTTTCCTTAGAAAATTTAAGATGAAACAATATTAAGGGATTCAGACTTTACCTAAAGTTGGAAAATGATGAAAACAGTTGCTTGATTCATTTTAAAAGAACCCAATAGAGCATCTTGAAGAAAAATTAAAAACGGCATTCATACATGAATGAAAAAGTTTCAAGTAATATAGTGATTTCAACAAGCAACCCTCATCATTGTGAAACATCAAGAAAACGAGTCATTTCAGCAATTGCTGATATTATCCATAGGTCTAAAAGTGTCCTCATCTTGTACTAAGCTAGTATTATAAAGATAAAACGTCAGATGCGAGACCAAAAACTGGTAGACCTCCAAAAACATCTTAAAGGGAAGATTGCAAAATTCTCAGAATGTCTACCGAGAACCGTTCTGAAGCTGCTTCATCAGTTTCCCGTCAATTTAGTGAAGAGACAGGGAGGAACATCTCATGGAAAACAGATTCTCGTAGGTTACAATATGCACGATTGCATGCCCAAATTCCAGCTTGCAAGTCTCTTTTCAAAGCGAAACCAAAAAGTACGTCTGGAGTTTGCAAAAGAACATGTATTGTGTGGACTGACGCCCAATGGGGTGCACTTCATTTCAGTAACGAATCCAGGTTTAACCTGTTGGTTCTGATGGCAACATTTACGTACACCGCAAACCAGGGGAAACGCTGTCTCCTCATTTTTTCAAGAAAACGGCTAAGTTTAATGGGATCGGTGTCATGATGTGGGAAATGATTTCCTCTCCAAGAGTTGGCCCCATCAGCCGTATTCATGTTAAAATCAATACTAAATTTTACAGACTGCTTCTTTAGCAGCATGTTTTACCATACTTAAGCCTTAGCCCTTGTGAATCCCCAATTTCATGCAGAACACAGCACCTTGCCACAAGGCTACAAAAATTATGGCCTCTTTTGAAGAAAAAGCAATTGCCCTGATGAACTGGCCAGCCCA
>LQNS02277097.1:5875808-5890137 GCA_001587735.2 Parhyale hawaiensis | reverse complement strand
GTACAACTATTGATTTGTTTAGGGCTAAAGTTTTTAGTAGAGAGAGATCGAATTTGGTGAAAACTGATGAAAATATTTTATAAGGCTTGAAATTAAAGAAGTGCTTAAAAGATAGAGAGCGGAGCTGATCTTTGAAATCCGCACTGATAGCCTACGGATTTTCTATTCCCAGTGCTTGAGATAATTTAGTCAGGACGAAGGCACTGTGCTGGTGAGAGGAAAGCCTGTCCCGATGTAATTTTATCGAATGCGTCCGTTCAATTAAAGTTCCTCTAATTTTAATGATTGGCTCCTTGGTAACCTGCTTCTTCGTAATAATGAGAAATTTAGTTTTACTAACATTGAGAGATAATCGATTAGCTTGAAGCCAGACATCAATCTTACGATGTTCCTCATCAAGGTAAACGGTAGCAGACTGAAGGTCTCTATTAGATGTAAACACAGTAGTGTCGTCGGCATAATGAACAATGCTAAGGTTAGTTGAGCAGTGCATATCATTAATGTACATCAAAAAGAGCAATGATCCGAGTATGGAACCCTGCAGCACACCCCTATGTCAGGGTATTACTCCCGGAATGAACATCACCGATACTTACATACCGAGTACTACCACACTAGTAAAACCTAAACCAGGTTCCACTCGCTGTCAAAACGCTACTTGCCGCCGCCGAGAGAGGTTGTCCCTTACATGCTGCGTGAACCTTGTTATTACTCGAGGAAACTATCGATTGCTATAGCAGTGGACTAGCATCAGTGGATCAGTTTGTGACTATAAATGCAACGATATCATTTTGGCATGCTATGCCAGAAGTACTTTTGTTGAGATCCTTCGACGTTTGTGAAAATAGTGCTTCTCTGCGAACAGTTCCCTGTCCGCCAAATTGGGTTCGTGTTTAAAATTTTGATTGACCTCAATGGCTTCTTCTCGACGTGGTAAAAAAAGATAGTAACGACTCTAGCTCTTTTCAGCATATAGTGGATTTTTCCGAAGTGTCTGGTGATGGCAAACTAATCGTTGCTCCGATCACTGAGCATCTTAATAACTTCTTTGGAAAATTTGAAAGGCGCCTTGTGGAAATAGACGAAGAGATAAGCCAGCTCTCAAGTGAAGTGGCGGTACAGCAGAGGCGATTAAATAAGTTGGAGGAGACTGTTGGTGACGCTGATGCCTATGAAAGAAGAGACACTCTGATTTTCTCTGGTGATGGAGTTCCTTTAGTAGAGCCTGGTGCAAGCTTGTTAAAGATAAACTGAAGCCGAAGTTGGCACCGTCGGATATCTCTACATCCCATCGGGTAGGAAGGAAACCTGTAAATCAGAGGCCGGACCGTCGCAACATAGCTGTGAAGCTCTGTCGCAGGGACCTGAAGAGGGGGGACATCATGGCCGCCTGCAAGCAAGTTAAGCCTGGATTTTATGTTAACGAGAGTCTCATACCTGTCCGGTCTGCAATCTTGTACGCTTTACGCCAAGCCAAGAAGAAGTTCCCTGAAAAAGCGTCATGATGTTCCTCTGTAGAGGGACGAGTGTACGAATGGGTTAAACCACCTAACCCTTTGGCTGCAGGAGCCAAGGATATCCGAGTGCATGTTAATACTCACCGAAGCCTTCTCGAATTTTGCGACATGACGCTTGAAACTGCACTCCCTGCCTTAATTGAGAAATGGAGTCATTGACTGTCTTCTGTTGTACACACCGAGGATCTAACGTGTATCGTCAATATGAATGTTTCGGATCCCGTTCTGGCGGTGGTATTCTGTTGTCTGCTTCCTGCACTTCGACTGAACTTCACATCTGCGCTGTCAGGCACTTTGCTGCCTCTGCTCTTCCTTTTGCTGCAGTCGTCGCCCGTTACATCAGGGAGCAAAGAGCGTAACGGGAGGACTCACGAGAAATTAGCATCAAAAAGTGACATCATCATCGACGAAAATATGGCTGAGCAGCCTATAAGTATTTTAAATAATTTCGCCAGAAAAATCGTCTTAAATTGCAAATTGTATTTCTTTAGCGTATAAATAAATTAAGAGCATGTATACTAAATTAGCAGCAAGCAATTATCTATAGAAAATTGCAGTGCATGCTGGTGGAAACTTTCACAGCGCTATATCGCCGAAATTTGGTCCCGTTTAGCGACCTGATTCAACTTCTTCTTTTAACTGAAGCCCTATTTACACTTCATATGCAGTTCACAGCGCTCTTCACAGAACATATTTATTCCTTACCATCAAATATAAGCACTTTTATAGCCATTCTGTACGCGAGAGAAACCACAGTAACAGTTAGCCTATTGCTCGAATTTTCTGTACTTGACAACATTTTACAGCATTTTGCAGCTCAAGAAGCTGGCCAGTCATGAGGGGTAGACTGAATGAACTAAATCGAAAAAATACGATGATATATTTAAGAAAACAACCCTACGAAGGCCTGAGGTCCCACACTCAAATAATTCGACTCGTCGATGTGATGTAAATTTGCTTCGTGCAATCACGGCTAAGTTTTATTTAAGTCCTATTGAGTCCTCCCGTTGCATTCTTTGCTTCCTGCGTTACATCGTCAAGGTTTGTATGATTTGTGTGAGCAGCTGTAAATTTATTTCAAATTTGTGACCAATGACTAGCAATTCCCTTAGTGGGGATGAAGAAGTAAATACTACCAAGTGTGATTATTGCACAGCCGATACCTTCAAGAAAAATTTCCATATCAACCAAACTCAAACTTATTTATTGTACACCATAACATTAGAGCGTTTGCAAAGAATCTTAGTGAATTACCAGTATTTCTTGACTCTCTCTACCTTGTACCAGACGTCTTAGTCCTCTCTGAGACTTGGTTCACTGACAGTAATGCGCAAGCAATAGAGAATTTCACAGCTTATCATTCCTGTAACGAAACAGGTCGGGTGGCGGAATTTCCGTCTATATGTCAAATGTTGTTACAAGTCATGTGCTGCCGAAACTTTATGCATAAATACTGAGTCGATTGAGTTGTGTTCGGTAAAAGTTACTTTAGATAGGAAAAATGTCATTTATATAATTGGAGTGTATCGTCCTCCTGGTGATGCCGATATTGGTGAATTTACCGACATGTTGCATAATTCCCTGGAAGACCTCAGTGTTCAGAGAGAGATGGTTGTTGTATTGGGAGACTTTGATTTTGATATGTTCAAATTGAATTCTAGAAAACGAGAGTTTGTTGATACGATGAGAGGCCATTTCCTGTTTCCCTTAATAAATTTATCAAGTAGATTAGGCCCTATTACCGCAACGTTAATAGACAACGTTTGGATAAGTCGGTCATTCCAAACAGTTAGTGGAGTTTTCCCAACAGATATTGCCGATCACTTTCCTGTCTTTATTATGCCCATAGTACACCTTTACACCTTTATTGTTTCCAATTCAACATTATACAGTTTAAAAACATTTACAAAATTAAAAACCAAAACTGAAATCAAACCCATAAATAGTGCTGTGCACTTATTGGGCACAGAGCATTCAAATGTCATTATAATTGCGTATACAATGGTCCCTAAATTCTCTTTAAATATCTGGTGATCCATTGGCTGTATAAGATCCTCTGGCAGCTGATTAAAAATTTTGACGCTTTGGAAGACAGTAAATCATTTTTCAATTTTCAAACGAGTTACGGGCAAATTGAATCTATTACCTCTAATATTATCCTGGTCTGTTCCTACCAAATGACTAAAATGGCTTTCGAAGTAAGAGCTAGTTCTCACCAGAAATAGTCATTCGTAGAAATTTCATAAGAAAATAGTGATATATGTCCTTAAATTTTAAACATCTCAGTTTAACATACATATCATAAGTGGACATCATAGGAATGTTGTTATTATCTCTTTTGACATTTAATATAATCCTCCATGTTTCATTCATTATTGTGCTTATTTGTTTAGTGTAGTTATCAGTTGCTCGTCCCCAAATTACTATACCATATATAAGTAGTGAATAAAGTAACGAATAATAAAGTAACATTAATGCTTCCCTCGGTAAATGTTTGAGACAGCGTATATTGCCCCTTTTGCCCTGCTCAGACTATTACACAGCGTAGATATATGTAATCAAAAGTGACAAAAATAATAATAGGTACTTTCGCGACCATTCCCGTAGATCATTGCTAAATCTAGAGAATGCTGTTAAAAATCGTATGTTGACTTTTGATAACGATACTGACCACACATTAAATAGCAAGATGGATTCATTCTTTGGTGGTTTGTTATCCGACTACAACCTACATTGTCCGATCAGATGTAAAACTTTCTCCGTTAATTCTGTAACATAACCTTGGATAGATAACGAAATGAAAAGAGAAATCCGTTATCAACATAAACTGTTTCGCCAGTATAATTTAGGAATCGTTACCTTTGATTATTAAAGTAAGTGCAAGAATTCTGTAAGTTCCAAACTTATTTCTGCAAAACAAGATTATTTTCTAAGAAAATTTACTATGTGTAAAAATAACAGTAAAGAAGTATGGAAAACTAGTAGTTGTATTCTAAATAGAAGTAGGCCTGTAGCGAGCCCTTAATTGAATAATTGATGATTGATGGCACTGTAGAAGAAGATGCTGAAGTCATCAAAGTCAATGCCTATTTTTCAAGTATTGCTGATGATATTCGCAGTCTTGTATTTTATGGCCGAGTGTCCCACCTTCTCCGTCGAGCGAAGGGATGCTATCCGGGCCTGCATGGTCGGGATGTCGACTCTATCGTTCGAGGAATGATTTCTCAGGGACCTCGCGGCCAATTTAATAGAAATGCCCTCAAGACTTTTCTTATACCAGATGTAAGCTCTATCACCAACTGTGATGAATCCATTGCGGTAAATGCTATCGTCAACTACGGCTCTGCCCGTTTCTTTGTGAATTACATATACTATTGGCCTATGTAAAAAAATAATAATGATTACAATATTCTCCTTCTACTGTATAATATATAAAATTAGACAAATTCGGCGGCGCACGAGCCTGTGGCTAAACTAAGGAATAGTTCGGCGCGAATAGGCAGTGTGCCACTGAAGCGCTAGTAAAAGTTTCTACTACTACAGCGTTATTCTCCCAATACGTATACCGACAGTATACGGATGAATTAAACGAGACTGTTGTCTATTTCTTTGTTGAAATATGAATTTTCTGATTATGGAAATTGAGCGAATGAAGATAAGGTTACAATAATCCCGTAAAAAATAGTCTATGCCAAGAGTATTGTTTCAGTAGAGTTGATGGGATTCAGTTTAGTGAAATATTAGTAGTCATAAAAACATTAGATTTACTTCGGCCCTGCCTACAGTTCACTCGCAATATTAATTTACTGCCCATGATCCGCCTCGGAACTGCCTTCTCTGCCCAGAGAAAAATTTTGTAATATGCCGTACTGTGTAGCGTTTATTCAATAATCATATTACTAAACACACTAATTAAATATATCGTATCTGCGTAAAATTCCTCTTTTATGTCATATGAATATATGGTATTCGCGTAAAATTTCTCTTATATGTCATATGAAAAAATATATGTAATTAATACTTTTGATTCTATCATACCCTGATCTTACCGTAACATTTGTCACTATTAATAACTTGTTTTAATTTTAGTATCGACACCACTATGAATAAGTAATTATTCTAGATGCAGGTACCACTTTCATGCGTCTTCCAGCAAAACGCATACCGCCAACTGAGCTTGGGTTGACATTTTCACGCTTTTCTTTTCCAGTCGGTATTGTTTTTGAGGTTGTCAAGTAAATAAATTTTTAGGAGGGGTTCCTCGAAAATTTAGGTTCCCCATACTTAGTGCAAAGTGATCGGATATTTTATTTTGCCTCATACACACAACTGTGTGACCACAAAACGTCGATAACATGTTTACTGTCATCTCAGTTTTCGACACAAGTGTCACAACTGCAGCGAAGTTTCATATTTCTCGTTAAATTTGCTGTGAATTAGAACTTAGAGAAGCTTAAGGCATTTAACATGTCTATAAAGAAGCAAGAAAACCTCATGTAACGCCTAATTTATTCGTATTGCATGAGTGGAACAAACTGCTTCAGGGTGAGCCTGCTTTGTTCGAAGTCTAAATCGCGCGAAAATATCCAGCAAGTTGGACGGTCACGCAAACGCTCAAAACTGCGCTCTGACGACGAAAATTCACAGCGATTAACGAAATCGCCACAGTGTGGACAAATTTTGGCGGTGGCCTAGTAGGTAGTCGGGACGGGACTTCACAGAGTGAACACTGTGATTCAATCTTGAAGCACAATTTTCTCCCCAAAAAAACATTGAAGAACTGCCTGGCTGTACCTTCCACTATTAATATGTGCTGACCACGGCCTTCGGCCCACTGCATGACTCCAAACGCCAGCTGCCATCACGCGGCTCAGCCATGTGTGCACTCACCGAAAGAGTGCCGAGGCTCTCACATCTCATTACATCCTTCGTAGCTGCTTCACATCTTTAGATCATTGCAGATGAGGCGTGTTGCAATCAGCATTTCTGGGTTACCGGTGCTGCAATGGTGACCCAGCCAGTGGCAACTCTTGTCACAATCACAACTGTTACGGTCAAGGATTATGAGACTAACCCCTTGAGTTAAGGTGATGCAAGTCACCGAACACAAACGTCTATTTAGAATACAAGGAGCACTGAATTCATTCAAATACGCAAAAAATAAACTCCGTACACCAGATCTTGTAAGTGAATCAGATCAGTTACTAGTAATTCATATATATAAATTTCAATTGTAACTGAATTTTAATATCATGAAGAATACTCCGCTTGTCGCTAGATGGCGCTCTCACTACCACATTTCGGGTCAGAGTAACTCTGTCTCAGGGAGCGGTTGTCCGGTTTTTGGCGTGATCGCGATACCCCTCTGTGTACCGAACGACGAAGCGGCGCTTCATACACTGAAAGGTGAACCATGAAAGTCTTAACTATACTGTGCTTCCTTTTCTATCCTATACATACACTAAGTCTCAGTAACTCCCAACTCTGCGGAGCTTCAAAATTTGACGTAATTTCAAATTGCTTACAATCGCAACCTGAATCAAAGACCGAGTGTATTTACAAGCAATAGTGTGAAAAATTCACCAACAACTTTTATTCTATTCGCAGTTGCGAAAAAAATTCTCATTAAATTCACTATTACCAATACGTATATTTTACAAATCCCAAATACAAAATGATTATAGTATTTCATTAATGAAACTTAAGTTCTATGGTATTTAAAAAAATTGATTTAGAAGGGTAACAATAAAGAAAGTAAATTAGCGCTATGATCCACAGTGTCCATTTTAATTGTAGGGCAACGATCAGTATTTGTAATCATTTCTCTTGCTACGACTGGATCAACGTTTTGTACACTGAGATGAACATTTTGACCAGAGCGGTGCAACCGCCCGCGGTTCTCGTGTATTGCATCGTCGGCTTTCATTTGGCCACCGACTGTGACCAACATCATTGAGAGTCAGGAAAAAGAACGATACTAGTCAGGGGAGAGAGACGGTGGGCTGAGATCCGAGTATTTAAACTACCTTACGTTGTCTAGCTCGGATCAGGCTTGCCGAACGTATTTTGACGAAAGTACCAGATTTGGCGATACTAAAGTACCAGATTTTCATAGCGGCTTGCCAAATATACTCCCGCATGCAAAAAGTACCAGATCTTGTACTATTGTACCATATCTTGTACTATTGTACCAGATTTTGTACTATTGTACCAGGTTTGGCAAGCCACCGAGCCTATCAATCTCCTTCGCGTGTTATTTAAGATCTTACGTGATTCGAGTTTAGTAGCAGCAACAATCAACCGATGACTCAAGCGGTGGCAGGAGCCGGCTAGCAGAGAGGGAGTGTTGGCTGAAAAATTCCGGTGTTATTCAACTTTAACTCACAAATGTTTTTTTTGTTTGTTTGTTTTTCTTGCCATTAGCACGTTAATTTGCTCAATTTGAGAAAATTTACATGAATAACGTTTTCGTCGCAAATGCTTAGTTTTTGAGATATATGACTTTGAAGTTCCCATTGTTTTTAAAAAGTATGGGAGGAAATACCGGGAGACCTCATGCAAGCGAAATAAGGGTTAGGTAAGGTTAGGCCTGGTTAGGTTAGGTTGCCTTACCTAACCTCACCTTACCTAACCTTAAATTACCTAACCTAACCTAACCTTACCTAACCTAACCTCACCTAACCTTACCTAACCTAACCTAACCTAACCTCACCTAACCTAACCTCACCTAACCTAACCTCACCTAACCTTACCAAACCTTACTTAACCTAACCTAAACTAACCTAACCTAACCTCACCTAACCTTACCTCACCTAACCTAACCTCACCTTACCTAACCCTACCTAACCTTACCTAACGCTACCTAACCTTACCTAACCCTACCTAACCTTTCCTAGCCCAACCTTACCTTGTGCAGGCGATAAGTGTGTGTTGTACCGTGGTTGTACCACTTGTACCAGCGTGGTGTACCATGTGCCAAGTATCTCCGCGTTCTCGGGTGCTCAATCTATTACTTTGGTCACCGTAAATCTTGTCGAATGCCGTAGATTGCCGTATTATCAGTACCTCAGTGGATAATGGAGACTCAGGTTACTGCTATCCATATATTTATAGGTTGAGGGATACACATAAAGTCCGATGGATATCAATAGGACCTGTGGTTTGGGTCTGTATACTTAAAGACACTAAGAACTGCGGTCAGTAGGTAGGTGCGTTATTGAAAAAAAGTACAGAGACCTGTGGGCGCTAGGTCTGCACACTGAATGGCTGTAAGGAGACCTGTGGGCGCTAGGTCTGTACACTGAATGGCTGTAAGGACCTCTGGGAGCTTGGTCTGCACACTGATTAGCTGTAAGGAGACCTGTGGGCGCTAGGTGACAGGTCTACACACTGAATGGCTGTAAGGAGACCTGTGGGTGCGAGGTCTGCACACTGAATAGCTGTAAAGAGACCTGGGGGCGCTAGGTCTGCACACTGAATGACTATCGTCAAAACTGCGCTGCAGTGTTTTATACCCTCAGCAGTCAGGTGTGCCAAGGCGGAGGCACAACCTAACCTAATTTTTTCCCCATAGACAAACAATGGCAACTTCAAAGTCAAATATCTCGAAAACTATGCATTTCCGACCAAAAACGTTAATCATGAAAAAAGTCTTAAAATGCTTCATTCTACATGAATATGTACACATTTTTTTTTAATATCGACTTCTGACATTCAATAGAAAAATGCCACTAACTTGACCCAATTAACATGCTAACAGCAAGAAAAATCCCCCCAAAACATTTGTGAGTTAAAGTAAAAATTTACTCCTGTCCCTACTCTTCATGATGCCACGAGGCCAAATGTAAGCCCGTCGGCGGTGCAATACACATCAGCCGACCGTTGCACCGCTCAGGTCAAAATGTTCGTCTCAGTGTATAAAACGTGGATCAAATTGTAGCAAGTGAAAGGAAGGGAAAAACTGAACATTGTCCTAAAAGAAGAAAATGTTACTGTAGTCCACAACGTTAATTTACTTTCTTTTTTGTCACCCTAAAGATATTTTTTTTATTAAAATAGAGTTCATACAGCATGATTGAAACGCATTTACCCTTGTGTGCATTTTTTTGAATGTATATGATATCTACGAGTTACGGTGGATTTAAGGGGAATATTTTTCTGGACTACGGATAAAAATGAATTGCTAAAACATATTTCAAAGTAATGTTTGAAAAAAAACCGGCCCTCGAATCACATGTTAAGTATTTAGGATATATAAAAAAGGACACTAGATCTTTATAAATTACTAAATAATACTTTAAAAATACTTGGAAGATATTGCAAAGCAAACAAGGCAATATAAACAATAAGCTCATTTATTAATCTAAGGTGCATTATATTCTATGACCTGAAAAATGCTGTCATTAACGGAATGAGTCAATTCTGAATAAAATAATACGTAGTTAACATGAAATTTTGCAGGTCCGTTTGGAGTTACTGAAAGCTGGTGTACAGGAATCCGCTTCGTCGTTAGATTAGTAAAGGTGTATCGCAACCCCTCCAAAATCGGGCAACCGCGTCATGAGAAAAGGCTGCTCTGACCCGAACATCCATCAACTTTATTCAGTACTCACAGGGGCAAGGATTATTGACACAAACGTTTCAAGGATTATTGACACAAACGTTTCAAGGATTATTGACACAAACGTTTCTAGGATTATTGAGATAAATCCCAGTCGGAAATAATGGTTTTGATTATAATAGAACAACTATGATTATGGTCGAGACTTTGCGACTTGATTATGGTCGAGACTTTGGTTTTTTATTAACGAAATATCCTCCATATTCAACCATTTATGGGGTGCAGTAGGGTAGAGATATGTCACAACCTCCGACCATATTGCCAACCATACATACCCAAATATAACCATTAAGGTTTTAGCTGCTCAACCATGATCTACCATAGTGAACCGTAAGAAACACCATTCACGACCAAAATCGACTGTGTTCAGCGAATGATACAACTATATTCTACCAAGATAAAATTTTTTACCTGTTGACATAATATGCCGGCGAAGCCTGCTTTGTTTGCTGATGATTAGTTGCTTATAAAAAATTTAATTCATACGTGCGTGTTAGGCCTGCAGCTCAGAATGGTCAAAGGCTTTAAACTTCAGAACAATGCTAGAGCAGGAGCTTGAACCAGTCTGTGCAGTTAACGCACGTTTATATGTAACTTCTTTAGTTCCAAGTCGGTGTAGGACTGCACTACCCAGTATAGTCATACAATATTATTTTGGTCGACAATGATGGGTATTCTAGCCATATTATTAAAATCCATTGCAATCCATACATATTCTGCCCCAATATTACCCTCCTTAAGGGGAGTACTAGCATGCATGCCTTTAGGCAACTATTCGATGGTATCAATACGAGATCGAATACGAGATGGTATATCAGAAATTTGTAGGTACATGATGGTAGATGGTATATATCAGGTCCAACATCCATGTACTACCGTCGACCTTCGCTTCCTGACAAACCTCAAACAACCAATATTGTCTCCACCAATCTCGACCTAAATATACTAAGATCAACGTTATGTTATGGTTGACATATCTACCATATTGTTTCATCATCCATAATCGACCTTAATCTCCCATACAGCACTATATTTTTCTATAATCACAACCATAATTTCCAACTGGGTTGTCTCATAATCCTTGACACAGCGGTGGTATAATACACTGCGACCCACGGTATTAGTCCAATTTGATTTTTCTGTAAAACTATTATTTCCTCTTAATATAACCCGATGTTTCTATTGTATGTCACAGAGTAATCATGTACAGGGTTAATAATCCTTTTATTTGAGAAACTGTTTGCTTGATACCATTTAGAAACTTTTACCCAATCCACTCTCTATTTGCTGCACCACGATATTAGTCTCATATATCAAAATTAGCTAAATATGATGAAGAAGAAACAAATTAACTATCAGTTTATTTATTAATTACTAAATAATACTTGGAACATATTGCAAAGCAAACGAGGCAAAATAAACAAGAAACAATAAGCTCATTTATTAATGTAACGTCCATTATGTTTTTTGACCTCAAAAATGATGTAATTAACGGAATGAGTCAATTTCTGAACAGTAGTACCATCGATGGATCTTGCAGCGACATGTATGGCCTCCCACAATTCTGTTTTTGAAGAAAACTGCTTACCCTTTGTATAAAACTTTGCTCCTGATGATAGACCACAGATTTTCAATGGGATTCAAATCTGGAGAATTGGGCGACCACACCATCAAATTCTGGTTTTCGAACCCCAAAGAAGCCAGGTATTGCTTTGTAGCTCTGGCTGAATGCGAGGGTGCATTGTCTTGCATGAAAACCAGCTTTTTGCGAAGACCCAGAGTCTGGTCGTCAAGCCAAGGAACAAGACATTCATCGAGTAGGGCGCAATAATTAGCTCATTTGATTTTAACTCCTTCGCGGACCATTTTTGGACCTACAAGTTTATCATTCATAATCTCAGACAACTGCACTTTTCAGCTGTTTCTTCGGTACAGCCGCACAATCGGACCTACAGATCAGCAATAGCTGGGGCGCGCGTGCCAGCCTTTGGCCTGGCCACAGAGGGACAGCTTCTAAGCGCTGCTCAGTGCTCAGCTCTGCCTCGAGATCCCTGTAACGCCGGGGATACACTAGGCATTTAAACAGACAACTTGATGCAGGGATGCAAGACTCGAACGTCACTTATGCCACGGTATCTATGCTACCAATCTTAAATATGTATCGAAACGGCGCGTGAGCTGCTAATCCCAGCAACCAGTTGGCCGTAGAAATGCATATGTGGCCCCAACATTACGCCATCATTCAGATATCAGAGGTGTATACCTTCCTTTTGATACCTTTGATGATACTTCGGACGAGGTCCAGGCAGCGTTACGCACGCAGCCCATCTTGTGCAGAGGTGATGCTGCAGTCCGTGACCAGCGGGGTGGCTAACAGCGAGTTATCCCCACAGTTCACGTAGCCGCTTACAGCAGGTTTATCTGGCACCTTCAGTAAGCATGCGTCCAGTAAGTGTTTAACCCCAAAGTGCCATGAACAATTTCATATGACGAGTAAAATATTTAGACTGAGAAAAACTAACAAGTTATCAGTTTAATCAATAAATGCACTGTGTAGTCTTGCCATCTTAGAATGTAGAAGACTTCTACGATGATTTTATTTTAAAACGCTTCCTGGGTTCAGAGTTCTATAGCCATGAACCATCGACGAAATTTCGAGCAGCTGGAGCTATGTAGATGAAACTGGTATCTAGTATACGAACTTATGATGAAAATAACAAAGTGAGGACAGTGATGTGATTAATAAGATACAATTTTCTCACAAAGAAATGCAGAAAAAATGCACTTTTCAGCTCTTGGGCTTGAAAAAAGTTATTTTTCTCATGTGCGTTTTGGTCGACGTGAACGAGACTATTCATCATATTCCCATTTTTATGGATCGAGGCAGCTAACGGTTTAATTGGTGTTATAAAAGTAAAATAAATTACAGGAATTATGATAGTGATTTTCCCAGTGAAAATATAACAAGAAGGATGCAGTGTACGTAATAAACAGAAATCAGCATAGTCCGTAAACACCCTGTCCGACATAGCGAGCCCGCAAGAGGGCAAATGTGCAGCACTGTGATGCGAATGCACACAGACATCAGAAATAAAACACAGGTCGGTATGTCGGTGTTTCTTTGCTGAGGGAGGAGGAGGTTCGTACGTGACGTCGACCAAAAATAGGCCCATGAGAAAAAAAATGTTCCAAGGTCAAGGGAAATGTTATGTTTATTATTTTTCTCTATGTGGCATTTTAGATTTAGTCGACGTCAACTATGGCTACCGTAAAACACGGCCAGAAGAGGGTGGCAGCAGGAACGTCACTCTAAATAAAGAATGGAGCGACTTGGGTCTAAACAAAGAGGGGAACGTAGAATTCAGAAAGAGTGAACTAGACTGGGCCGCAAGAAGACAGCCACCCACGGCACAAGGGCGTATGGGAACAGTACGTAGCTGTGTCACTGCCCCCGAAAAGGAGCTTCAAAAATTGCAAATGCATTACCAAGATAGAAAAGGATGGAACAATTGAAACCCAAGTCCGCAACTCTGTCAGTAAAACTGAAACGTTATTAAAATAATTTTATTTTGTTTCAATTTGCAGAAAAGTGAAGCTTATGGGAATACCGTAAGGAAATACTATTTCAAATCACAAATATTTACATTAAATACTTTTGAAAGTGAACTTTTGCCATTGCATGATACAAATAATAATCAAAATTTGAGGACTAACAAAAGTATATTGAAGATATATGCCCACATAACATCACCGATTTCGTATTATTCCCAACGATCATCTTATTGTCGTAATATAAAAAGTAATAGCATTTTCTGTAAAACTGAGTGCGTTATTATCAACGAAACGCGATACGAATGAAGACTTATAGGGTTGTTATTCCAACAAACGCGGGGCGCTGAGGCAGTTAGTACACAGTAAAGTCAAGTTAGTTTGCGGGACTGGCGCGTCACCATCGCCTGCCAGTAGTTTAGTGTGGTGTTTTTTTGCTGTGTAGCTGTGGGGTGTTGCTGCTGGGGCAGTGTAGCTGTGATGTGTTGCTGCTGGGGCAGTGTAGCTGTGATGTGTTGCTGCTGGGGCAGTGTAGCTGTGATGTGTTGCTGATGGGGCAGTGTAGCTGTGATGTGTTGCTGCTGGGGCAGTGTAGCTCTGGGGTGTTGCTGCTGGGGCAGTGTAGCTGTGGGGTGTTGCTGCT
>LQNS02277097.1:5850978-5861233 GCA_001587735.2 Parhyale hawaiensis | reverse complement strand
TGTAACCTGACTCCTTGATATCCTTGACGGTACCTTCTTCGATGGTGATTCCCTCAGACGCAGTAACCTCTCCCCGTTCGATGTTAAGGACTCCGCACTTACTGATGCCGAACTGTATTTTGATGTCTTGTGAGTACTGATGAATTATATTAAGGAGCTGTTCTACTTGGTCCTTTGATTTAGCGTAGAGCTTGAGGTCATCCATGTAACGCAGGTGGTTGAGCTTCATGGTGCGACTGTAGTTGTAGCCCTGGCCGGCCTTGTTCAGTGTCTCGGAGAGGAGGATCATGGTCAGGACAAATAGCAGTGGAGATAGGGAGTCGCCCTGGAAGATGCCCCTCTTGATGTTCACCTCGCCGAGGTGTTTGTTGGCGTTTGTGAGCTGGGTCTTCCAGTTGGGCATGGTCGTCGCGATCAGATTGCGGATGTTGCCGGCAATGCCATAAATGTCAAGGCATTCCAGGATCCAGGAGTGAGGGACCATGTCGAAGGCTTTCTTGTAGTCAACCCAAGCCATGCTTAGGTTTTTATTCTTGCTCCTGGCATCTTTCGTGAGGAGCTTGTCGACGAGCAAATGGTCCTTATTATTATTAAATCACACCAGACTGGCGACGTGGGAACGGAGAAACTCCATGAGGTTAACAAACCCCCGCGCCACCAGCCCAGCGGGTGAAGAAAACAATAGAATGAAAAAAAAAAGATCCGAGATCACAGAATAGCTCTGTGTACAGATCGCTTAAAGCTGCCAAAACCCGCACCAGCAAAGACAGAGCCATCAAGACCATTCCAAGCATCCACATATGATGGAAAACAAGAACGGGAATACTGGTCCGTACGGCATCGTAACGGTTCCAAGGCAAACTCATGAAGAGCACCAGTACGCCGAGTATACCTCACCCGAACAAATGGATCTGGAAGAAACTCAGACAGTGGATGACTGGGGAAGTTATAGATTTTATACAAAAAAAGACCCCGTCGGCTCTGCGCCGATGCGCCAGATCACAAGGCACAACACCGTCCAGCATGTACACACATCGACGAACCACTTTGTCAAGCAAACACAGATTTCAATCGGCAGCAGAACCCCAGACTACAGAGCAGTACTCCAGAAGAGGAAGGCCAAAGCAATTAAAGCAGCGACGTGTCAATTCTACCGAGCCAAACACCCTCCAAGCAAGCCTCATAAGACCAATTTTCTGCGATGCACATGAGGCAATCGAATGTGGGGCTCAAACATCAACTTTGGATCAAAATTGACACCCAGGATTACCAAGTCATCAACCACAGGAAGTGATACACCAGCCAGCATGAGTGCAAGAAAAGGAGGTGCCACAGTACGCGACCTGGACACGAGCATAGTTTTAGTCTTGCCAATATTTAGCCTCATCCCCCACCTAGAACACCAGGAATCAATCATTTCAAAATCATACTAAATGGATTCAGAAACCTCTATTCTATCACCAGGCTTATCGCAAACAGCCAGCAAAGTAACATCATCGACGTAACCAACAAGTAAATTATTAACAAAATGAAACAGATCCGCCGTATATACAATGAACAACAAAGGGCCCAGAACACTACCCTGTGAGACACCAGAAACCAAATCTAAAAACTCACTCCTCTTCCCATCAACAATTATACATTGACGTCTGTCAGATACAAATTGACTTATTACCGCGAGAACTGAACCACCAATACCCATTAATCGCAGCTTATGGAGCAGCCCAAGGTGATTCACGCGATAAAAAGCAGCACTGAAGACAAGCCGTACCAACCTTGCCTCATGACTCCCATCAAGTGCCAGCTGCAACACATGAGAAATGTGAAGCAGAGCATCACAAGTTCCCAAGGAGTTAAAAAACCATACTGTGTTGGGGGAAGGACACCCTGCTTTTCAAGAAAACAACCCAATCTCGACGCAACCAACCTCTCATAAACTTCCGACAAAAGAGGTGTGATCGAGATGGCTCTATAATCAGAGGTACGGGATGAAACCGAGCCCTTCGGAACAGGCGTCACATGGGCGACACGCCAGCAGTCCGGAAAAGAGCCCAGCCGCAACATTCGACGGAATACGGTAGCAAGCGGGGCTGCGAGCACACCAGCCACCCTTCGAAGAAAGAAAGGAAACATACCCGATGGATCAGTGCCCCCATAGGGGTCCAGGTCAAGAAGAAGGTGGTGCACTACAGAGAATCTGAAAGCAAAACCGGAGAACCTCGGCTCGGAATCACATGCTAAAGGAATGCGCACCCGGTCACGGCTCTGCTTCCCATCATAGTAGCGCAACAAAAGGTCCCCCTTGGCAGCGGGATCCGCAACAAGATCACCACCAGTGTCAACTAAAGGAGGCACAGAAGAGCTCACACCAAGCACAGCGCTCTTCAAGGTGGACCACCACTTATGTGCCCTAACAGATGAGGCTAACAACTCCCTGGACCTCAAATTGTGCTCCCTCTTAGTTTCCTCATAAGTAGCACCTGCCCGACGAAACTGTTCCCTAAAAAGCTGAAAGTCGACAGCAGACCGGCTAGTACGCCAACGGGCATATGCCTCCCGCTTCAACCGGTGAGCCCTGCTACAGGCATCATCAAACCAGGGAGCATCGCCCGTCCTGACCGGTATGAAGACTCTGCCACAACACTCCATGGTAGCGCAAGGATGGCTCCAGACGGCATCCCAATTCACTCTGAACTTCAAAAATATTTTACGCCTAACGGTGACTCTGGGGACCCGCTGACGAACCTGCAGCGTCGCAGATAGGGCACCATGGTCCGAGGAACCAATGGGAGACAGCACTCACACTCCAACCAGATCAGAAACATCAGTGATCAGTAGGTCAAGAACACCTCCCATCAAATGGGTAGGACCTTCAACCAACTGCTCTCAACCGGAGGCACTCGCGAAATCGAAGGGGGCATGACCAATTGACCATGGCAATCAGTCCTCTCAGAGCCTAACCGTTCCACATGGTGACAATTAAAGTCACCAATGAAGGCAAAAGTAGAACGCCTATCCGATGACTGAATTCTAGCTATTGCATCCAGGAGACAATCGAATACCCTATCATCAGCAGACGGGCTGCGATACACTGAGAATATATAAAAGTTCCTGAATGAGCCACAGACTCGAAGTACCATCATCTCTCAGCATGGACACTCATATTCACTCTGCCTAGACACAACAACACCCTTTCGAACGTAATCAGCCAAACCCCTAAATCCAGGGCAAGAGTCACGCAACCCCAGCACTGGCTATTCAATGTTCTGGATCATCAGCTCAGAAACATGGCGATGGCTTGAGACGAGTGTCTCCGAACATAGCACAAGGTCGTAATTGGAAGAGGCTACAGTTAGTTCGGTCAGATTACCATATAGACCCCGAACATTAGCTCACAAGATCCGGCAGGAGCGAGACCCAAAACCACGCGGACCGGGGTTCTCTTCCACATCTGGATATCTGGTTATCAGGCACGCAAAGAACAATAAATAAACATACGCCATAAGCAATGGAAAATCATCAAAAAAATCTCAAAAAAGCAAATCGACAGTCACGATAGCAACGAAAGTGGCCAGCTATCCACGCGCCCCAGACCCTGCCATCAACAGTAAGGGGCTTTGGCCGAAAAGAGGAAGAAAAAAAAGGAAACGAAAAGAGCACCAAGTGGTACTACCCGAGGGAAGGGAGAGAGGACCAAACTGCGGAAGACTGAGTACCCAGCTATGGCACCAGCCTGTTCATCTCCTCTCAGGGATGCCGTTGGACCAAAACGGTCTCAACCGCCTTTAGAGTGGTATTTCCTCGTACTCAAGGGCTACCCAGAGCCCCAAACCCAAAGCCAGCTCATACAAACAAAGGGGCGTCCGGTGGCCGAACAATGGGGGCAGCCTGATAACGCGCAGGCCACGCAGGTCCTTGCTTTCCCCCCTTCTAGTGGGCTGCAAAAATTGGTCTCTATATGTGAGAGCGAAGCCAGCAAACTGTGCATTGAATATAATTCGGTTAAAACTGTTTGTATGTACATTAAGCCTAGGAGAAGAAAACTGCCTTCCCATAAAGTCACTCCACTTAATGGTGTCGATCTCACTTATGTAGACAGCTTCTCTTACCTGGGTCATAAAATCACCAATGATTTTCGTGATAACCAGGATATAGAGAAAGAAACGCGAAAGCTCCACGTAGTGGGCAACANTGCCATCACCAGTAAGGGGCTTTGGCCGAAAAGAGGAAGAAAAGAAAGGAAACGAAAAGAGCATCAGGTGGTACTACCCGAGGGAAGGGAGAGAGGAGCAGACTGCGGAAGACTGAGTACCCAGCTATGGCACCAGCCTGTTCATCTCCTCTCAGGGATGTCATTGGACCAAAACGGTCTCATCCGCCTTTAGAGTGGCATTTCCTCCAACTCAGGGGCTACCCAGAGCCCCAAACCCAAAGCCAGCTCATACAAACAAAGGGGCGTCCGGTGGCCGAACAATCGGGGCGGCCTGATAACGCGCAGGCCACGCAGGTCCTTGCTTTTCCCCCTTCTAGTGGGCTGCAAAAATTGATCTCTATATGTGAGAGCGAAGCCAGCAAACTGTGCATTGAATATAATTCGGTTAAAACTGTTTGTATGTACATTAAGCCTAGGGGAAGAAAACTGCCTTCCCATAAAGTCACTCCACTTAATGGTGTCGATCTCACTTATGTAGACAGCTTCTCTTACCTGCGTCATAAAATCACCAATGATTTTCGTGATAACCAGGATATAGAGAAAGAAACGCGAAAGCTCCACGTAGTGGGCAACAAGCTAATCAGAAAGTTGGGTCACTGCTCGGATGAGGTTAAATGCCAGCTCTTTCGAAGCTAGTGCTATCCTTTGTACTGTAACTTGGTTTGGTCTAATTTTAAGCAGAAATCGATTGGGCGCCTACGTGTTGCCTATAATGACATATTTCGGAGCCTGATGAATGTGCCGAGGTCTACTAGTGCAAGTATGATATTTGCTCAAAAGTATACGGATTGTCTCTAAGTCAGGGCAAGAAAATGCGCGCTGAGTCTCCAACTCAGGATAGAAAAATCTGATAACGCCTTACTCAAGGTGAACCGTAACGGGCCTGGCTACAAGCTATCTAACATGTATAGCCGAGGGCAGCGCATACTATTTCCAAGCAGGGGCCAAACAATGGGCCGCAATGCAGTCTAGTTGGTAATGATGAGATTACCTGATCTTAGTATTTTATGAAACTTTAGTATTAAGCTGTCTCGGATCCTGTGTACCATTCCCTATGTGTACCTAATAAAGCATATATTATACACGACCACATCATCTCAGTCAAGAGTTTTTTTTTCGCTCAGGTTAAAGTTCTTTTGTTGAAGAAAGAACCAAGATTGGAACTAGAACGTCTCTTGACGTAAGACCATCACCCGCTGTGGGAGCGGATTTCATCGCCGTCATTTTTTATGAATATCTAATCCTAGTTTTGTTTTTTATCAATTTTTTTTTTCATGGGGTCACGTCTAGAACAACCTCCAGACTCCCTGCAAAACATAATGAACATTGTTCTACTCCCTCTACCAATTTTTGGGTGGACAGACAAAAAACAAATATATATAATATGTATGTATATAAATGGTGATGGTCTTACACCACCGAGGCGTTCTAGTTTCGCCTGTTTTCTTACAGTGTGACCAACATGGACAGATAACAAATGAATGAAATGCATATGTCCCTTGTAAATTATTGTCGAATTACTATACATATACAGTAGCTTTACTTGCTTTGCCAAAGAACAGTAAAAAATAACTGTGAACACAAAATGATTATTTTTCGGTTTATTTCTAATATGTACTATAAAGAACTCGCAGCGCGCCCCCAATACCAAGATGTTTTTTTCTTCGACTTCCAGTTGTGACCTCCAAGATTGATTTGGAGGCCTCGACCTGATACAACGCTGTCAATCCTTGGTAAATACTGGAATTTTCTGAGTAAGTGATCACATACTCCTAACGGAGTCACAAAATTTACCATATTCCAGAGTGTGATGCGGTGTGACATGGAATGATGGACCGACTCGTTCATTAAACCATACTATAACAAGTTAATAAAAATTACAAATTTTGCTAATAGTTCAGATTTTTTTCTCATACAATTCACTCAAAAAACTTAAATTTTAAAATTTGTACAATACATTTGATAAATGGATTGTGATTTTGAAATTTGAGTGGAAATCATTACTAATTGTGCTATACAGGGTAACAAAAATAAAAATGAATTTCTGAGTTGTATTTAATCTTTTCCAATTGTAGGAGGTTAGGGAGCCGTCGTTGTTTCTTCCTTCCAATTACTACGATTATATATGACTCGAATTTACAACTGCAATTGACACTGACATGCGCTATGGAGCTCGACAAGAACATTATGGGCGTCTTTTTGTGGCCACCTTGCGGATGATTATGCTTGATTGCGCACCATCCGCGCTTTTTTGTGACCACTTTTTGACGTGATTCTGTTAGCAATAAACCGTGATCAGTGGTGAAGATTGATCACGGCGTGATTTCTTCCGCAGGCTAATCATGCGTGATCAAAGAGTGATTCCAGCCGTTGGACAAGTAAAAATTCAAAATCTGAATTGCAAGTTCGTGATGTTTTCTTAAATTTAGGGATAAATTGAATAATGTTATTATGATTGTTGGTAATATTGACGTCCAGAATTATAGGTTCGTTAATTTTATGCCTGTGTACGTTCAAAATGTTTTAAATACTGCTAGTTCTCTTATGCAATGACTTCAGAGTGAATAGGAGTTCCTAAGAAATCGCTTTGTCACCATTATCCATATAAATACGATAGAAATTTATTTTTCGAAAATAGACATGGCGTCTCTCACGGTCTCTGGTTTGTTTACAAAATCATTGGCCGTTCTTAAGCTTTTCATTGATCACTGTGATCATGATCACGGTGATTCTGATCACGAGCGTGGCCACAAAAAGACGCCTTATGTCAGCCGCAACACGTTTGTCGCATAGCGTGTCTCCAAAAATGGTCCGCATTCGGTCACGTGAGTCCCACTCACAGTTTTGGTTGAGCTTTGAAGCACAAATTCCGATCAGAAATGGTGGTGATGCAATAGCCACGAAGTATTCTAATAGCTTTACTGTCTTCGGTTCGAGGATATTCAACACTAGACCGCCTCGTGGCGTAAGACCATCACCCGCGGTGGGAGCAAATTCTCCTATGGATGCTGTGTCCAACAAGGCTAGAGCTACGCTGACCGCCCCGTTCAGATCTCTTGATAATAACATAGGAAAAACGGGATGCTACGTGGCGTGAGACGATCTGCCGCGGTGTAGGCAAATTCGCCGCTGAGGAAGCAAATTCAACGCCATCATTTTTATAGCCAGCTAAGACCAGTTTTTTTGCATGGCGCACATCTAGGTCAAGCCGCCAAACTCCCTACAAAAAATTTTAAAGATTGCTCAACTCCTTCGACCAGTTATTGGGTAGACAGACAAATTTATATATACATATATATATTTAAATCTTCGACGAAAACATTATCACCTCTCTCACTTCGTTCGCGGGTGCTAAAAATGCCGCATCCCATTAAAAACATCACCGGCACTGAATTTGTGAAATATACCAGACAGAAAGTTACTGAAAGTGCCAGACAAACCATCAGCAGCTATGTGTACTGTGAAGATAACTCGCTACTAGCCATCCCGCTGGTCACGGACTGCAGCATCAGCTCTGGACAAGATGGTTGACGTGCATAAGTGTATAACACCGCCTGGACCAAGTCAGAAGCATCATCCAAGCAAGGTAAGATGTACAGACGGTACTGTATACCTCCTGATGTGCACGTTCTTACTCCACCATCTATTCTGGAGGTTACCTAGCCTGCACTGGTGAGAATAAGTTCTAATGTTCGAGTCTCATAGATCGCTCGCAACTCTGGAGTATTTCCCCGGGATTCGGTCTCTGGTACTGAGGGAATAATTTAATATAGCGGACCACCGAGGAATCGGCAGCAATACGCAGGGTAATAACACATTCACTTGAGTAATTCGGTATGTTGTAGGCAATACTTCAGATGACGACTCTCAGAGATAATAACAAGTGAATGACAGGCTTGCCGCGCGCTGTATGCTGGAGCGATTACGGATTGGGACCAGATGATGTCAAAATTGTCAACAGTCTGTATTAAAAGGTCCGAACGAATTGAGGAGACCGGACACTAACACAGTCCGATATCTAATGGCTGGCTATGCTGTTGCGGGGACCGCTTTTATACATTAATTACGAGCAGGGTGTGTCGGGCGCAGCAACACAGAGTTTCACAAAGAGATAATTCAGCATCGGCTATTAGCCCTAGCATACTTGATAAACGCACCCGGCCTTACTGAAATTTCAGTTCCGGTCGATGATTAACAGCTGGACCGGTTCATTTGGGAAAATGAAAACCAACCCAATAACAAATCGATTAAATTTTGTAACTATGACACATGATCTGCTTTGGTTATTGTTGAATTCTATCATAACTGCAACCAGATCCCTCAGACTGATATTTATCCAGTTCGAAAACTTTCCGAATCAAGTTTACTCCATATATATGGAGTTTCAAAATTCCATATTTCAGAATATGTGCAACACGGTGATATTCAATAGCAATCCGTTTCAATTGTGAAGTAATATTATAACAAGTTCGGAATTGTTTGATACTTTATCTACAAATTATTGGAATAATGGCTTTCAATTCCATTGATCAATTAAATCAAATTTTGTTCTCACATCAAGTGAAACAATTAAAATGCATTGTATTTGCAAAATTTGAGTAATATTTAAACAACATTTATAATTTTCATGAGTAACAAAAATAATTTTAACTAACAATATGAATTTTAGTTGCCCAAATTGTTGGACAGGTTTAAAGAATAACCTCCTCTCTCATTTAATTATAATTTAGTCCAGATTTTGTACTTAGTACTCCAACTATCGTTTGTTTTATTTTGTTTAGGTACATTTCAACGGTTGTGGCTATAATATGTCATGAACCATCACAGTTTTGTGTGTAACATAACAGCTAGAACAATACTTGAGTATCGCCAAACATACGTTTTTTATATTATATTAAAGAAAACAAAGAAATATATTGCATACTGGCGTAAATACCTAAGTTTATTATGCGGGTACTCCTATGGCCTACCGTATTTTGTAGCAGACATACGATCGAAGGATAACGTATAAAGGAAATGCAGGCATTTTATGAGGTGCGTTGTAGTCGCGGTTGCAAGGCTGTCATTGCTACAGCGGTGATCTTGCTGCTCACATACCGTGTCGCAATCACAACCTTATCAACAGTAATGACGATGTGACCAGTCTTGCCGAATTGTACACGTCAAATGTCGCCAGAAGAACTCCAAAATACCGTCAGAAGTTTAACAAATGTTGCCGGCTGGTATTTTTGCTCGCACTTGCTACGTTGTAAGTACACAATTCGTTGCATAATTACACACTGAAGTTATTATAAGTGCCACTGAATTATCTTTCCGTAGCATTTTAGCTATTGTTTCCCCATTAACTTACGCGTTCTGCATTGAAAGTCGATGTCTTCAGAGATTAGGACTAAACGCTGGAGGTGAAATTTTGCCGGGAAGCGCTATCGTCTCTCACGACGATTTTGCGATCACGTATGCTTTCCTGCGCGCGCTACCACTAAAATAAACACTACCTAGGCAAACCTAATCTAGCCTAACCTAACCGTGCTTCGAGGCTCTTGCTTTAGCGACTTTATCGCTAAATTAGCCACCCTGAATTGGCACGATGCGTTACGGTAACTCAAGTAAACGTTCAATTAAACTTAAAATAGAACAATATTACATAAATAAAATAAAACAAAGAGATAATTCAATAGCCCGGAGACAGAAGTTGCCGATCTATTCGCCGAGGTTCGTTGATGAATTTGCAACCAACACAATTACACATCGCTGGTGCTCGTCGAGAAATGGGGCACTTCAAGAGCAGCAGCTCGAGTTACAGACGCTATTTTAAAGGGATTCCGTTTTACTCATAGCTGAACTACGTAACTGATCAGAATAGTCAACCCTTCCTTCCCACCACTCAAGAGCAATAATCATTAGTAGCCCAGCGGTATAGTAAAAAATACGAAACCAATTGTTCAAATTGTTCTAAAAGCACCAAAATTGGCACACATGTAGATTAATACATTCTGAACAATTTGGGATATGGAGGCATTCAAGATTATCCCCGTAGCACAT
>LQNS02277097.1:5798340-5818661 GCA_001587735.2 Parhyale hawaiensis | reverse complement strand
GGGGGGGCAGAGGTCAAAGGTCACGAGCGCAGAATTCATGGCCTTACCCACTACTTGTATAAGTGCCAAGTCAAACTTTAAACCTGAAATTTAGCACAATGCCAATCTGCTCACAAGTTCCATGAATGTTAATTTCACAGTAATGAATTCAAACATGCAGTTTCCTTTCTCATTCGTGATGATCTCGCATCACTGAATGTGATGCCAGCAATGATGACACAAAAATATAGGGCTCGAGTGGGGACTTCAGCTTAAGTTGCCTGAGATGGATTGAGGCATAACTGTCAATATGCAACGATTTACAACTACATGTGTAGTGTAGACAATGTTGATGAACGTTAATGATGAGTGTTGGTACTGGTTGCTATGGTTTAGGCAAGATTTTTTTTTTAGAAGAAGCACTTTCAGAAGCATGATGTGCAACAGCAGGTACCGGTACGGCATGTGATCTCTCTCCCGTTGTTTCTTCTAATTCATGTTGGCTTCCACCATCGGAGACAGTCAAGGCAAAATCTTCAACTACAAATATGAGAAAGAGCGAACACTGACGTCTTGTTCCATTGGGTGTCTGGATTATCTTAGGATGTTTGAGGCGTCCACCGTAGTACCCCACGTATTGGCTAATTTTAGCATTTACTAATATCCTGCAAAGAAAATCAAGCCCGAGTACAAAATCCGCGCAGAAATAGTAAAGTGAAATCGTTCAAATGCCGAAAGATTAACTTCCTCTAGTTCTTTTCCCGCAAAGAAACCATCCAGAGTACCTTACTGCTGGGCTGCCCTTTTCAGATTTCTCCTCTTTTCTTCAGGGCGACCATCTCCTTTAATATTTGAATGCTTCTGATTAGGGTTGGGAATCTTCCGGAAGAAAATTATTTCTAAACTGTTAAGTTATGAAAACGAATAGCAGATGACACTTTTTTCTGAAATGAAATTGACATCGTTTGGTCCACCACCACCACGAAGCATGACGAAAATACTAGGAATGCTGATGCTAAGTGAGAGGAAGTAATACAGTTAGGGGAAGCCATAAAACTATTTACAGTATTCCCAGGAACTAATATGTCAGTGTCCTGACCACATCTCCCCACTCAATAGAAAGCCATATTAATGATAATATTTGCAAAGAAACTGCCTGCTAAGACACCAAGGTCCTTGATCGCGTCAACTCTCAAAATGGGAAGCATCTACAAACTCTTGCTTGAAATTGTACTTGATAGTTGATGAAGTGAAGAACTTGGCATTATTTTGGGTAAAAGTCTGGGAAGGCATTGTTAACAGGTAAACGCACCCTGCCTTAAATGTACTAGCCCAGAGTAAAGCTGGTTTATAGAAATCCATGCACATAAGGCACGTGTCATGTTTTATTGCAGGGTGATTAAAAAAAAAAATCATAACAATAGTTTTAGTTTAAAGACCCAATACCAAAGTGATATTCAATACAAGGAAGATTTCGCTAACGTCTGTGTAGTGATACATTTTCAAGATTTGTGTTGCAGTAAACGCCGTGTAGTGTGACTCAATGTATTTTACTCAATTTCTAACGCTTCACACTTCATTGTAAGTGGGACAAGGTGCCGAGTCAACGACGTTTGACAACTGGGGTTAAGGAACGGCTCGTCCAAAAGCTCGCAGGTAGTGTTTCTGAGGCGACATTACCCAGAGAAGTTGGACGGAACCCGAGAACTTGAAGTCCTACCCGAAGAACCCTGTCATCAAGGTCAGGAAGGACGAAAGCAAGCGAAAGACGATAAACAAAAAGGAGAGTATGTTGGCAGGTTGTACGAAGTTCCGGAGCAGTCAGTGCTACCTTATTCGAAGGCGCTGGGATTGGATCGGTGTCAGAAAGAACCCGGCGCATAGTTCTCAGAGGGGCGGCCAAAAACATAAAACCCATCCTCAGACTCCTCTTGAACAGGTCCCACAAGGAAAAATGCATCGCATGGGCAAATAAATACACGAAGACCGACTTCCACTATGTGCTTTTCTAGGTTAAAGCAAGACTACCTTAGACGGACATGACGAATGAGCCAAGCTTTGGCTGCCTTGTGACGACCCTCATCTTACGCGATTTCGGCGTCAGCAGAGTAGGGGTGGAGTAATGTTTTGGGCAGGGATCATCGGTAGCGAGTTTGCAGGACCATTTTGAGCTCCCGAAGGTGTTAACATTACCGAAAGACCTACTGGCGATTTCTGGAAGAACATTTGTGAACATGGTTGAAAAAACTGCCACGTGGAAGCCGACGTCAGCTGATGTTCATGCGTGATAATGCAATCATTGAATTTCGCTAAGGCAATCACGGCGTTGCTGAGAAGTTTAGTCCTTAAAGAGGCACTTCTTATGACATGGACCACGCTTTTCCTGACCTGAATCCCACCGGACATTAATGACCCATCGTGATGAAGACACTGTATCAGGGAAGTGTTCACTGTTCAGTCGACTTCCAAGGAGTCTCTGTGGTAGAAAATTCCAAGCTTTGCTGGTTCGATAACATCTGCTGATGTCGGATTCGCTAAATGGGACGTGCTCTCTTTTTTCCTCGCCCTCTGGAAGCCTTTTAATTAGGGCTAGCGTCGTGGTTTCAACCGGACATGACTGGGTACGCAGAACTGCGAGAAATGCCGTACTTGCAAGACAGCTATAGATCCAGAAAGAAATCCAACGCGGCCATGTCACAGGGCATACTCCGGGACGCACTATCGTCTCTCACGACGATTTTGCGTTCACGTAAGCTTTCCTGCGTGCGCCACCACTAAAATAAACACTACATAGGCAAACCTAACCTAGCCTAACCTACCCTTACCTAACCTAATCTCCTTACCAACCTTCTAACCTAACCTAGCCTTACCTAACCTAATCTAACCTTTCTAACCTTACCTAACGTTATGTAACGTTACCTAATGTTACATAACGTTACGCAACATTACCTAACCTAACCTAACCTAACCCAACTTAATCAGCGATACAGCGAGCAGCGCGGCGCACCAACTTGAACGCCGCTCAGGCGCACACGATCTGCGTACACAAACACGCACACAAATTGTCGTGAGAGACGATAGCGCCTCCGGGACACTTCCCAACGTGTGGATCCGGCATAAGTTTAATGGGCTGATGCTGCAATGGAAAAAAGAGTACTCAATGTCGTTTCAAAACAAGGATAAAACGTTGGCAAGTAAAGCAGAAATTTTTCACTTAGTTTACTGCTGACATGCGTGGCATGTTCCAATTCTTCTCTCTGCTTTATTGTTCATTGTTTGAACTATATGTTGGTACAAAGAATATAGCGCACTTTCTTCACCTTAACTGAGCATTTTAAACATCTCCAATACAACGTGACACGATAGAAACTGTGTCAAAGTACATAAAGTCACATAACTCGGCGTTTAGTGGATTTCACTTCTTGAAAATATAAAACTTTCACTTCACTAGGATAACTTTAGCGGAAATCTTCCTTTGCTTGAATATCGTAGTGTCTACAAACCTAAATTATTTTTCAAATATATACTTGCAACAGAGGGGCAAGGATACATTTTTTTGTGTGTGTTGGCAAGCGGAACTCCTCTGCTGCCGTATGCACGTTGAACGTGTGCCACCCCACCCCCCACCCATCCTACGCCCATGTACACTATATTCGTAGCCATGAAAGCAGTGTTATGTAAACATCTCCTGCCTGGTGCTGAAACCGAACTCCAAAGCTTGCTTGTAGGCGGCATACGCCTTGCGCTTTCGCCAGCCTCCCTTCTCAACTGTCATGGCAACTGTTCTTTCATCTCGCTGACTGAACGGTTGGTTTGAGCAGTCGAGGTCACACTGTGACCGTCGAGGTAAGCCTGGGGCGGAGGGGTGGGGGTAAAGGGCTGATGAAGGAGGCGTCGCTCGACGCTCGTCTCGACCTCAGCAATCACACAGGGAAAACAATTACTGGTTGCGGTTAACAACGTTAAATTATAATTTTTGCTTCCCACAACAACACCGCATTTGCTCTTTATTTTGCATATAAAACTCTTTGACATACTGCACAAAATATACAGGATATTTATTACATATAGTACATATAGTTAAATTTCTTCAAATTTCTTTTTTAAAACTGTTCCCCTTCAAAAGTCTTGTTTAATAATAAATATTTACAGGGGAATATTTCGGAGTTAACCCCTTCATGAATGTATGATTTTTTTAGGAATGCCTCGAGTTTATGTGATATATTTTCATTGATATACTGTAGGAATAAAAAACTAAAGCTTAATGAGTTCTTCATAGCCTAATCTCCGTTGATATGGACAGTGATAGCCTATACCCTCATAAAGGTTATTATGGGGGGGGGGNTTATGGGGGGGGGGGGGGATATTAATACATAAACTAATACCCGCAGGAACTACACGGGTATTGTGAAAGATTAGTGTTCAATTGGGTACCAAAAGAGGGCTTTCTCGGTTTGACTGGACCGAAGCTTCAGGCACACGCCTTAGCTTCGACTCTATTACAATTTTAAACACTGACCTTGAGGGCATTAAACGCAAGACTTCCAAGAACTCAATCTTACTATATAAAATGGAATTTTCAGTCGATTCAACACAGTCGGCTCGCTTCTAACACCTGCTACAATATTCAAAGTGACGAAACCAAAGTTCTCGTCTGCGGTTCCTAACGAGACAAGCCGAATGGACTTCGCTTAAATCAGCTTCGGCGTCCCACGCAAACGCAGCCATAATAGAAGTTTAGAGCTGTAAAATATAGGCCGGTTTATACAACTGTCATTTTTATAGTTCATGTTTGAGAACATACGAATGCTTGGTAGTCTCCTTGCTTATACAACTGGGAGGATAGTAGATCTCCTCAAAAGGAGACTTCCAAAGCAGAGAAAACTCCTGATAGTGAGACGATAGACTCGTGCAGCGCGAATTGCA
Source organism: Parhyale hawaiensis (assembly GCA_001587735.2). Lineage (NCBI taxonomy): Eukaryota > Metazoa > Arthropoda > Malacostraca > Amphipoda > Hyalidae > Parhyale > Parhyale hawaiensis. The sequence goes on along the minus strand of LQNS02277097.1, from coordinate 5,813,756 downwards.
GCGATGGGCCGACGCTATTATGAATGACCTGCAAAAATCATCTGTACCATTGCACGACGTCATATAGTGTCAGCCATAGGAGTTGTTTTGCGGATGTAGCGGCAAGCAGCAACTTGCTGTAGAACGAACCGTCACATCAACACTGAGCTCTACTGAACATCAAAGTAGTACTTACGGCCAAGTCAGCCGGCATGTGAAGTGCTATCAGTAATATCTCTGCTATCTCATGAGCTTGGAACAGAACAGAAAGTTCAACAGAGCAGTACGTGTTGTTATTGTTCAAATATAGTCGACAGAACGCACTCCGATTATCGGATACCGTGACATATGAACGTAGGGCAAAGGCCGCACCGCGTGAACAGGGCTTTGGATGAACATGATCAGGCCATTTACAGGATCCAGTTCTTGAACACTATTGCTGAATTGGGAGGAAAGCTGTACAACAGTTTTTCCTGAATGGATTAGAGTTTTTAAAACGGATTAGGCGTGGCACCATCTTTTCTTATCTGTAAACACATCACAGCTATGTAATTTCTTCAACGTCATTAACAGGAGCTATGAAGCGTAGAGTAGGTAAGGTTTGCCCATCCTATGCAACAGCGATTAGGGCGAGTTCACACGTAACTCTTCTCAACGCGTTCTCTATTCCACTTGTCGGAAGGTTTTGTAGCGTCGTTGTCGGCACTGCTTTTTGTAATCCACAAAAAGTCATTAGGATGTTGACCGTCAAATGGGGTTTCTCTGCAAGTATGTATGCCTAGTATGTAACCTTAGGCATCTTTTCGAATATCTCTTCTAATTTATAGTGAAATGAAACTGAGGAACCCGCGCACTTCGCTGCTATTTCTGGGGCGCAGTAACACATTCGGACAAGTGGATGCGCGAACGCGTTGATAAGACTGACGTGTGAACTCGGCTTTTAAAGGATTTTTCCACGCGTTACCTCAGCCTCAGGTAGTCCCTATCTGGTAATTTTTTGCACCCGTTTTGCTTTTTTTTTCAATTTTTGCCCTTATATTGAGGACGCTTTGGTCTGTACGTCTGCTTTCTGGACTTGTGGCTCCCATAGTGTTATTCTAGTGTAGGGACAACCCCGTGCATAGGTTTCATTCGACTTATTACAATAAAGGCTGCTGGAATGCCTCTGTTCGCATCAATGTCAAGGAAGCTTAAACTTTTCAGGACGCAAATAGACTTTGTTGATGTCGAAAGTATTGCAAGTCTTTTTTGAACAATACTTGCAAAAACAAATATAAAATAAGGATTAAGGTTTTTTTGACTAGCAGGAGAAACACAGCTTTAAAGCTTGACTTGCCGAGCCTGAAAGCTTCAGTGAGGAGCGTTGGCTTTGCCACTATAAGTCGTATTGTAAGTTAAGATCAATCTCATTACGTTTAGCAGGCAGAAACCTCCATTTTACGGAACATACTTGAATTCATGAAACTGACAAGGGAAACCGATGAAGGGTCAGCGCATAAAAAAATTCAACAGACGAAGCCTGCGCTACTGTCTGAAGTTGAGGCCAAGTTAAGCCCCAAACTGTTTTCGTTGGCCAATGGAACGAGCCCTAAGTTTCGCTCATGAGCGGCACAAGAAAGATGGGGAGGGGGGGGGGACTGCGGTATGACGGGGATCTTTGCTCAGAATATTGCTGTTTCGCCTCAGACCTCAAAGCATGTTCAACTGGGCGCCAAAACTAAACTTTCGGGACTGGACTTGATAGAAATTTCAGGCATGTGCGCTGGTTTCGCACCGCTGAATTGAGTTTCGGACATAGACCTCCAATCGCTTACCCCTGAGACTTCCAGAAACTCAAACGTGCTCGTAACATAGCGTTTTCAATAGGCTCAAAGTAATGGGGCCGCTTCAAACATTCACCACAAGATTCAAAGTGGCAGAGCAGAAGCTTCTGTATCAAGTATCGGACGAGTGAAGCCTCGAGGGCATAACTTAGGCGCCCAATCGAACACGCCCCAACCTCTGCGATGACGGAGGTGAGCTCGCTAGTCATGAGAGCCCAAGCTGCGGAAGGTTTCCCCTCCTTTCCGTTTCCGTGGTTTCGGATTGAGCACTAGTACACTTTCCAAAGCATCGCTTAAAATCACAGCCGTCTCTGCAGTGTTTCCAGTTTCCCTTACAGCAAAGCGCACAATTTCGGACGTCTCTTCCGATTCGCAACATCTATAGCGAAGTAGTAGCTATGGTATGTAGTAGTGGGGTGGATCTCTTCGGAAGCGTTAAGCCCCGTTCGCACATGTACCACACCACGCAACACGTGTTGAAAGGTCGTTCGCACATGTACCACACAACACCACGCAACACGCTAGTGCTTTCTCCTTAAATCCAGCATTATATTGTATCTCCATTTCTTTTCTTCAAACGCTCACTCAAGAATCCAGTGTCATTTCAATAAACTTAGGCTTGTCAGATTACGTACAAAAGTTTCACTGCTCGCAAAATTATGAAACCAGAATGCACGTATCTAATGCAGTTGTTTACGCTCTTTCCAAATATATAAATTTGTTTTTTCGAGAAAATGAAAATGTTACGAGCATTTAAAGATTGATATTTCCTACGTATTTGTTAAGAAACGTAATTTTCATTTGTTCGTCATATTTTTCAGTTAATGTTAAAGGAGGTCAATATGGCTAGCAAAGAATATGCTAATCTAAGCTAACCTAGCCTTGCCCAACTTAACCTAGCCTAACGTTTTCGTTTCAGATATTTGCCCATGAAATATTAAACAATCCTATATACTTTTGAATAGATAGTAGCTAATGACTTTTTATTTTTATTTTCTCGAAAAAAGAACAACATTTTCGGAAAGAGCATGAAAACATTTGAAAAGGGAATTTTTATTGCGTCATTTTGCAAGCAGCCATACAGAAAAGACCCATTACAAAAAATGTAGTGCTGCACATCTTTATTTTCGAAATAAAACCCAACAGGTCCAGTCAGGAGTAGTCAAATGCTTCCATTTAGCACTCAAAATACATTGTTCATATTATATATATTTAATAGTAACAATACAAATTACTAAGGAGTTTTTTAATGTATAAAAAAATATAACACTGAGCCAGATCTCTGTCTTGTTGCACAGCGTTGAGCCTTGTCGTCCGTCATCAGGTGAGGTCAACTACCTTGAGGGACTTCGGACGAAGTACAGGTGACGTTCCCTTGTCACCTCACGTGTGTTAGTGACAATGTTCGGTTTCTTCTGTTGAGTCGTAGCTAGCAACCAAAGCGAAAACCAGCAGTGAGTTATTTCCACAGTACACGTAACCGCTGGTTTATCTGGCATTTGTTTAAAGTGAGAAACCGGCAAATTTCTGAATTTTAGAATTTTCAAATCAGTGGCGTTTCGAATGTGCCGAGTCATTTTGTTAAACAGTTTTGCTCCCCGCACAGTGAAGCTGTTGGAGTATTTGGTTGCCACGGCTCTGCCACCATCTCTGCTTGGAATACGTAAAGTCTTTGGTTGCCACGGCTCTGCCACCGTCTATGCTTGGAATACGTAAAGTCTTTCCAGTCGTTTTCGAGCGTCTGGTGCTAATGCGGCATGTTACCGACCATATCTGTGGCTTGAATCAGAGTTGTACCTAGCGGCGCTAGAACTAGTGCGCTAGTGTTTTAGTAGCGGAAGCACTAGCGCCGCTGGGTTTTTAGCCAATGTAAAGGGCTACTGGTTAGTCACTAGTTTTTGCATTATATGGTATATATAGTATATAATTTACTTCCATGCATCTTCTCGTTGTATGGAAAATCAGTAAAACAAATTTTTATATTTCTTCCATTTGCAATGCAATAACTAAATTTTATTTCTATCTTGCTGTTCCTGTTTTTCCTAGCACTAAAATAAATGTTTCCATATTGTTGACAAGTAGTAGACATTTATGCCGAAAACTAGCGCTAGCGGCGATAGGTTTTGAAATATGTATATAGCACTAGCGCCGCTAGTATTTCGCAGATCTAGCGCTAGCGGCGCTAGTTTCTTTCGCTAGCGCGCACACTCGGCTTTGAATATGGTACATTTGCAGGTTATTTACACATTAGTGTACCTACATATTACGCATTACACAGTTCAGACATACCGAGGAAACATCCGTAGCCTATAATTGATTGATGAATAAAACTCCGAAATATGACCAGTAAAAATGTGGATTGTACATCTGGCAGAAAATCACTAATACCTTTGGTGCTTTTGTCTACTAGGCTACTCAATATTGCCGTAGAATATTGGCGTGTTATATTAACAGTTCAGGCAAGAACGGCTTAATGCATAACAACTTTATAATGTTTGCCTTTTAAGGGGTAGTATGTTTCTTGTAGGTATGGATTACGCATGTATAAAGATAGTTTTGTGACACCTAGTTAGCATCAAGCAAAAAAGTCGCCTCATAGCAACATTTACGTTCGAAGTCAAATTTGAAGACCACGCAAACGCATTCGAATGGACGCACTCATACAATCATTCAATACGACATGCTCGCTAGCTGAAGCACATGTAAAAAAACACGGAGTAAAGCTATCGAAATGTCTGCCACAGCAACAGTTATGTACCATTTTGCTATATATTTACGACACCGGGAACAATGTTTAACGGTTTCCTGTAATTATAATCTGCTTAATTCTGCGTATGTTCTAGTTCTGACAACACCGTGGTGCAGCAGTTAAATGATTCAGAGTCTAGAGCTGAGAACCTTGAGAAATTAATGGGCTTTTCAATAAATTAGCATAATTAAAACAATAATGACAAATGTTACGCATGTAGTAACTGCTACCTTTCAAAGTACAAAGTAAGAAATTCACCAGGATACCACCCCATTAATGCTAATAATTAGAAATGAACTGCTAAGAGGATAAGTCGCGACGAAATATGCGGAATTTTATATACAAACTTGAGATACATTACGAAGCGCTGTCATTCCTAGTTTAAGAAACAAGTAATACCTAGTAGTAGTAGTAGTAGTATTCTCCTGGTTTAACAACAGCTACCTGTCTAATAAACAAATATACAACACACAGGTTACGGAAACACATGAATGAGACACTATGGAGAATCTCTACCATTACATAGTCAGCATGTACGGCACAAACATTGCTCGTTATTGTTACAGGCGTTTATTTTTAAGATACATTTTTTGCGCACTTGATACACCATACACTGAAAGTGAAAACAGCTTTTGCTGATAACCTACATATGAACATAGACAAACAGAAAGCACCAGTAGCATGGACACCTAAACCCAAGCACAGTTATGTCAACCCACCACAGCTAGAAAGTGGGAAATACTGTATTAGCTACTCATAGAACCGAAGTACTGTACCTATTATCCTGAGGACAGGCTTCTTAAACACCTCGTACTATTCCGAGGCACCGGTAGACGATATAGGGGCGAAAGTCTTATATTTTTCGTTCTTAATTCAAAACTAAAGTCTTACATATGTCTGTAAGCAGCTAGATATGTATTATTTGGAAACTGTAAGTAAGTAATCAAATGATAATTTTGTAATAAGCTAGAGCAAAGCAGTGGCAAAATTCAAGCAGTGATACCACTGCTCCTTAGTGAGGGAATATATGTTGTGCGCGTTTGGTGGATCGTTCAAATTTTTAAATAAAAAAAAAGTCCTTGCCTCCCTTAACCTACCAGACATTAAACCCGAATATAGTCCAACTTACCCGAAATTACGGCCTAATGCCTACAACATCCACCAAACGCGCAGCGCGATCGATCGATCGCGCAAATCCACCAAACGCGCACATCATATACACAGAGAAAATTAAGAAACCTTTCGTTATCGTAAACCAAAACTTAGAAAAAGAGACAACCAAACACATTTGATTTGGTTGCAAGGACCAAAGAAACAAGTTCTTCGTTACAAATTATAACTTGCAGAACTCTCTAGTCTATGGGGTACAAACCACTGCCCGAAGTAATTGCATTTCAAATGAGAAGAGAACGACTTATTATTACGTCATCTATGTTAGGTGCGAGGAGCTTCTGTCTTTGGTCCTCGCAACCAAACTTGTCTTTATTGAGTTACACTAACAAGAGGAGTCTCCCCGTGTACATATTACGGCCACGTAACTGAACGAGCTGCTTGAGAAGGCCCACGTCAAAGTATAGGCTCGCTCGAAGGGCTGCTGTATGAGCCAGAGACCCCAAAATGGGGAGATGATCACGCGCACTATGAGGCGGCGCCGCTCCCGTAAATATCGACCATGTCCTCTTGCCAAGGGACTGCCCCTTCCTTGCTGAAATAATAACACAGCAGGTCTTTGACGCTCAGGACTTCGGGAGAAGGTTCAACTCCTTCTTGGGTAAGAGGTTGAAAACAAGTCTTTGAGTTCCGCCATTCGCCAAGTTGAACTGCTTTGTCCTTGACGTTCTCAGAGTCAATCAGTTCCGGCGTGAGGTAGTGCTCGGTCTTCTCTTTGAGGAAGTTGTCGTCCACTGTTCGTCGCTCACGGTATTCGAATCGTAGGCGGTGTAAACACAGTTAGCAAAAACTTTTGTGGGACTTGGACGACGTTTCTTGAGGTTTGCGTAAAAGAACAGTGCGCCTGCAACGACTGAGCCTGTAGTTGAAAATTTGTTTGCTTCTCTCCAAATTATCAGAAGGATACGTTTTCAGGACCCTAGTTGATTCAGGAAATGCATCATCACTCACAAATACAAATGGAGAAGACAGTTCAGTGTGAGGCAGTTTTGCAGAAACTGGCATGTGCAGGAGGTTGGCGTCAATGAAGTGCTTCAACTCCGATTGTGCAAACACAGCGCCGTCGCAAACTTCATCGCTCGTTCTCACGTCCGCCAGCAGAAAGTTCATGGAAGCGTCAACCACACCAAGCAGCACAATAGTTTCTGTAAGCTTGTCGTTGTCGGTGTGTCCAGAAAATTTCGGAGGTTTTATTTCAATATGCTTGCCATCCATCGCGCCGAGACACAGGGGAAAATTCCACTTGCGCCAAAATTCGATGGCGATGTTGATCCACTGCTCGCTTGTGGTAGGCACCTTCATGTAGTTCTGGCTCAGGCAGATGTTGAGGGCTGAAGAGACGTCACGAATGATCCCCGTAACCGTGGATCTGCCGACACTAAATGTCACGTGTAGAGATGCTCGGGATTCACCTGCAGAACATTAATCAACTTTTAATAAAATTTCATGGTAAACATAAGTATACATTACTAATAGTGTATAGCTGGCAGTCATAAATCCAGGAAACTTTAGAGATGAAAAATGCGAACCTACTGGCTCTAGCTAATACTCATGGATGGCAGAATCCTATTCCACGTTCGGTAACGAACGATAAAATAATGAATTTTAAGCAATGAGTCAAGCATCACTCAATACGTGTACTGCATCTGCGTATCAGGGTATCACTCTAATTCAAAGTTTTAGCGTCAACGAAAAGCTGCATCGCCAAAGGAATCTCTTTTTATGTTACTTCTTTTAGTGGGCCCACTCTGAAGCATAAACTCTAGTTTGTTGGCCGTTATTTTCGCATCTTGAGCCATCAGTAAATAGAGCTTTGAAGCGCATATTTACCATCTACGCAGCTGCAAGAGATACCCGAAGCGTATTCGACGCTAGCTGTACAGACTCGCACGTATAACCTTTACCTTGCGTCATTGGTTACCTTTCCTATGATTAACACCTCTAAAAATCTCTCAATACTTTCTTGCACCCCCTACCAAAATATATAACTCACATGACGATTAAAAGTGAAATCTATACCGAATATGTGCAACATATTTTCTTCAGGGAATAGTATAATTCAATTTCGCACTTCATGTAGAAAGTCACCTCGTAACCCTCCTGGGTTGGGAACCTCTGTCCTACGTTTGTACTTCACGGCATCGAAATATTTTGCAGTGTGCTTGCAAACTCAACCGTGTGGTTCACTTACCGAAAGATTGGTAAGTGTCTCGAGTACAAAGTTGGACGCCTCTACGGATGTAGAGAAAATAACGAGACAGACGGTTAATTGTACAGCCTTCGCGCGTGTCATATATGCGAGACGGCGCTACATCCGGACGATGAGAAGTACGAACATGGGACGAAAAATTATCGCGCGAACTAGTCGCTATATTACAAAGATCAAAGGAAGAAACTTGTTCCGGTTTAAGTTTCCCGAGCTTCGATCTCAAGTTTCATCACAGCAGAGTAGAAAAAGTAATTTATATGACTAGGCCTATACGCAAGTGCATGCACACAACTAGATACTCCCATCACTCCTATATGTTTTTACTTTGGAAAAGTGCTAGAACGAAAAAATCTCTAAAAACTTGAAAAAAGCTTTCTCTTGAAAAAAGGCACAGGCAACTGAACAAAGGACTTGAAACTTATCCGCGCTTATCAATTCAAAGCTCAAACTACTGCATAAGTTCACATCAAAGTCATCCATAGGAAAAAGTTGAAGCTCATCCATGTATTTTTTTGTTCTAGTGTATTTAACATGTAAGAAGATTAAAGTGACAAAAATAATATTTATGACAACTCCCGGGACACTCTGCATATGTCTGGCTCTCGTTATTTATTGATTTTTTTTCTGTTTTGTTGTAAAGTTCACATCAACTTGTGAGAATCCCCAATAGACGGGCTGTAACCTTTAGAGTTTAACGAGGCGATTAACGAAAGGTCAACGCTGTGATCAGTTGGTCCGTTTACGTAGGGCTAAGCGTTGGGACATTTTGTTGCATTTGCACAATCACGGCATTGGAATAAAAAACTTAGGATTCCTGTAGCAAATGTCACTGGCATAAATACTACTTGATACAAAGTTTTGCCACCCTAGCGTGGTAACTGAAGAGTGAAGATCAGTACTGAAGTATAAGGTAACATAAAAACTTCTGCCCGTTTTCAACGAAAAACAAAACCTTCACAGTATATGTAACTTATGTTTAGTCTTAGAAGTCATCTCTATCAGCATCCAACACTTTCTGCCAATGTTCCTCCGACTTTTCAAACCCATTGCAGCAAAACCCCGGGGTCCTAGATTGCTTGGCGCAGGGTGTTGCTTCATTGGTGAAGGATTTACCACAAAGATGATTATCCAGGGAGTGGAAGAGGGGGGGGGGGAACTGATGGTGCAAATTCAGGTGAATAAGGTGGATAGCACCGAATCTCCCACCCTAGTACGGGTGGTTTCACTGGCCACAAGCGTGACATGCGGTCAGATGTTATCATGGAAGAAAAACACATTTTTGCGATTCACCAGAACTGGCTCCTTTTGGCGCAATGCTTGTTGCACATGTTTCAATAGCTTTGAGCACAGGTTTGACCCGTTGGTAGCAGCTCATAATGAACCACCTGACGGCCTGTCCACCAAACACAAAGCATAATCTTGCGTGGGTGCAGAGGCGGTCTATTGCGGTGTGAGGGATAGCATCCTGGGGTGATAACCAGAGGTGGGCGTAGCGCCGCAGCAAGTTTTGTAGCGGTAGCGCCGCTACATATTTACTGAAGCGCTAGCATACGTAGCGCCGCTACGTTTAGCGCTACTTTACTACCGGTACTTTACTTTTATACAAATAAAAATTCTAAAATATCAATTTACGTTTACATATCTCGATCAGGTGAAAAAAGGGCTAATATTTACCCTTTCGTCCTATAGGGTTGATGCATATGAGGTGTGTTTCTTTATGGTTTGACGCGTCCTGAATCCAGGAATTGCAACCGTTTCTTGGGGAGATGCTTACTTTTTGAGATGTGTGACTTTGAAGTTCTATTTTTCCCATATCTAATACTGAAGAAAAGGATACTATTTAGAATTTTCAACATTTTGATGCCATATAGGGGAATTACCCAATTACCGAACTAGCTCTATTTCTGAACAAACAGCTATCATTTGATAGATTTATTACACAAACCTATCAAATGATGGCTGTTTGTTCGTAAATATAGTTAGTTCAGCAATAGGGTATTTCCGCTATTGGTGGTAGGACACATTTAGAAATGTTTTATACGAATGAGATTTTGCTCGAAAATGCTTGGTTATCGAGATATTTGACTTTGAAATTTCCATTGTTTTTCTATGGGGAAAATACCCGGTGATGGCTATGTGTGCTAGGAAGCCTTTTAAATAGGTTTTTGAAGTCAGGTTAACACACTTTAGGTTATTGTGAAGCCGCCGGGTATTTTCCCCCATAGGAAAGCACCGACAGCTTTGAAGTTAAATATCTCGAGAGGTGAGCATTTGCTAGCGGATTGTCATTCATGTGAAATGTCTTAAAATGTGTCCTTAAAATTTAACCGGTGTACCTATGATATCGGGATGTTGAGGATTCTTGATCGAAGTTTTTTCTTCGGTATACAGATGGGGCACTAGAGCACTCTGAGAGCGGATACCTCCTCCAAGTAAGGCAACAGTAACGGAATATTCAAACTGTGTTTGATACAATGATTTTTTTTATATGAACTCCAAAATCTAATCATTTGTGCCATTTAATAGTATTGAGAGTTTCTGCAATTTTTTTAACATCTGTTGATAACTTTTTGAGTTATGCTACTAACAATCATTATGACGAAAATAAGTCAAACATACAAACGAACCACCCGATCTGCATCAAAGTTTATTCATTTATGTCTTTTAACATTACTAACAACTCCTGTAAGTTACATTAAGATCCATTCAACAATTTTTGAATTATTGCGCTAACAAACATTATGACAAACATAAGTCAAACATGCAAACGAATTAACTGGTTTGGACCATCATTTAATTATTTTTGTCTTTTAACATCACCAACAACTCCTGTAAGTTTATAAAGATCAATTCAAAACTTTTTGAGTTATTGCGCTAACAAGCAAAAATCAAACACAGCGACAAACACACGAATGAAAAAACAGACCCTCACAAAAAATTTGGTCATTTACTCTTCGTAATATATCTAAAAACTCATGAAAATTTCATTAAAATATTTCAATAACTTTTTGAGTTATGGCATTGAGAAAAAAATGAGGCAGCCAAACAAACGGATGGACGGATCTTCATCATTAAGGTAATCATCAGTTCCTTCCAACATACCTAACAATCCCTGTAAATTTCATCAAAATCCGTCGATAACTTTAGAGTTGTCTTGGTGACAAACAGAATAACATACAGACAGACAAACTCGACGAACACACAACCTCTTTGGCGGAGGTAAAAATAAAAATTTAAAGTCAAATATATCAAAAAGTAAGCGTTTCCCCAAAAGGCAATTGTGATTTTTGGATTCAGGACATGTCAATCTGTGGGGAAACACATTTCATATGTATCAATTTGACTGCGCAAAAAGGTGAATAAGTATATACCCATGATGATAAACAATAATGTAATACAGTGTTCTAAGACGTACAAAAGTAATAATAATAAAACGATAAGACTTAACGCTTACATGAACTTAAGTCAAAGCGACTCATAACTCATAAATCTTCTAATAATGAATAAACGAACGCGTTTGTTATGAGACTGAACGCGTGTTACGAGAATGAACGTGTTTGGAACGAGTATCATACGTGTTTCGTTTGGTGATACGTTCTGGCTGATAGACAACCGCAAGAGTACCGCACAGTATAACAAAAAGGAGTGGAGTACCGCTCAGTTTCGCTTGCAGAGCCACATGACATGGTTGGCGCCATACGTAACGTTTCTCACTTTTTTGCTCGCTCTAAATTGCCATTTACTGCAAAGCAATGAATAAATTTATTACAAAAACATCCGTAAGTGAAGCAACTCTATAGGAGTTGCAGCTGATGCAGTTGAAAATACCGTACTGCAGTACAATTTCAAGGTGAATCAAGCGCTCAAAGTGTTAAACAGTGCGATCCGGGGCCGTTTATATCCAAATATTACAAGTTCATGAAGCTCAATGAAAACAACGTAGTCTTTCGCGCTTAATTTTCTTTCCAGAATCCCTACTTCTTTCCTTCAACACAAACCAACACAAGATTCTTCTGAATCTCTGTTAGTCTCATATCTTGCCTGTCGGGAAAGCACACATACTGATGAAAATAAGGTGACTTTCCAAGATAACAATGTTCACATTAGAGTTTTAACACATATATTAAAAAGTAGCGCTAATAGTAGCGCCGGTACAGTTTTACTGTAGCGTGCCCACCTCTGGTGATAATCAATGTTTGGAACGCTTAGCAGTTTCGTCCAGAACTCGCTTTCCATCACTGGTAAGCACTCGATTGAATATGGATGCGGTACGGTGGCGAGGAAGTAACGATACGCAGGCTGCTCTCGTCTCTTGTGGGCCTCCAACAGCGTGTGGGGAACCCACCTGCTCAGTCTGTACGTCTCACGTAGGCGGTGCAGGTGAATCTGTTTTATCGGAAACGTTGAAGAGTCTTGCAAGTTCACCACACCATAGACTAGTGTCTTTTTCAATGGCCGCCTGCAGGATTCCGTAACCAAAGACCTGTGGTCATCTACTGCGAGGCTCATCGCATTAAGACAAATTTTCCGACTTGAGTACCTACTCAAAAGCAACGCCTTGCAGTGCGGTCATTGACAGCACTATCCTCAAACGCTTGATATCTGCAGCACTGGATGCAGCTGCTCATAAGCTCACTTTAAAGCCGTAAATCAAACGGGCTCGAACGAGATCTGCAGACACTTTCATCATCCTTCGCTGCTTTGCGGCTTACTGCTGATGGTCGTGCACAATGCACACTGCATGTGCGAGTTCTTATAACGTCTCATGTTGCTGTTTTCGGCTGTCCGACTTTGAAAAAAAAAAAAAAAAAAAATCAGCACACCTTGCGTGCCTATTTCAGTTGTCCGACTTTGAAGACAAATGCTTCACACGTTGCGAAGCTACCTAGTTTCACTTCATTTAATACCTAATCAAAATCGGACAAAACTATTTTGGTTACCTCATACATAACGATTTTCAACAGCGGAAATATTTTACCTCGGCATTTCTGCTGTAGAGTTTGTTACCTCAGTGCGCTACCACTGGCGGAGAAATTAGGCGCAAAGTATCTCCAATAGGCAAAACTTGGAAACAGAAGAGGGCAGTCCCTGGGTGAGTGGTACAGTGTCGCTGATGAAATTCTTGATAGCTCATAAGATTTAGAGTGAATAGAAGCTCGGAAAGTAGTGCACTTTTGTGCTGACTGCAAAGAAGCAACTAAACGCTCGGGTATTTTGTACAGCGAACGGGACACAGTAAACAAAAGTGTGAACTCAGGAGAACGGAGGCGTATGGGCAAAGCTATTTCGAGCTGTTGGACGTGCTCGACTGGTCGGGGAAAATGGAGACTTCAGATGTCGTGATGCCCATTACGACATGACGTAGTTTTTTTACATTTTACTCCAATGATCGTCAAGAGCAGCAGACTTCTGTATATTTCGTGCACAAGTGTGACCAAAATATAGAGAGAGCCTTTTATAAATTTAGGACTGCTAACAATAGCATGAGGGAACAGCCCAAACGCTGCCAGACGGGTACCGTGGGAACAGTCACGTAAGGGCAGGGGTCAAGTTAGGGCTATAGTGGGGGGGGGGGGGCGCCCACTGTCCACTTCTAGAGACAAGCACCGATAGAATGGGCAGAAAAGTGGTTGAAGCAAGAAATGAGGGCTCTTTTGAATGATATAATACAAAAGATGTTTCAATATTGAAGAAGTGGGTGTTTCATAGTCCGAGGAAGGGTTAACCAATACGTGTTCATTAATTAATTAATTGTGTCATCGAAGGAAAAATGTCGTTGAGAGAACGCCCGCTGACGGAATCCGACAGCGTCGAATAAGTGACAGTGTGCACGGGAGCACGTTTTTATCACCCGCGAACAAAGTGACAGAGGTGATAATGTTTTTGTTGAAGATTTCATTAAATGTATTTGTATATGTATATATATTTGTCTATCCACTCAATTAGTGGTCGAAGGAGTTGAGCAATGTTCATGATTTTTGCAGGGAATTTGGTGGGTTGCCCTCGATGTGACCTATATCAAAAACTGGGCATAGCTGGCCATAAAAAAATGACGGCGATGGAATTCGTTCTCCAACGAAAAACAAATAGAAGGAGTTGGGCTAGGTTAATGATTTGCTATCTTCATGATTATTTGCAGGGAGTCTGGTGGGCTGTCCTCGATGTGACCCATGTGACCCATGCCAGAAAACTAGGAGTAGCTGGCCATAAAAAAAATGGCGGCGATAAAATTTGCTGTCACTGCGGGTGATGGTCGTACGCCACCGAGGCGTTCTAGTAAGAGAGAAAATTCGTAGTGGACGAAGTGTGCAGGGGTTGAGCCCGATCTGTCAAGGACCCAGGCCTGTCCCATATTATGAAGGCGATCCCCGTCTGAGGTCGGCACGATTGCCGTTCGCGGATCCGCTCCGCTCGAGCTTACGAGCTCCTCAGCAGCGCTGCGCAGCCTCAGGTGCGGATTCTCCTCAAAGTCAAAATTCAACATCAGAGACACTGTCATAAGCATGGAAGGTCCTTCATCTCAAATATATAAACTGAAGATTCATCGCGTCATCTATTAAACCCTTTCAACGTTCACATTTTTACGAAGGGATACATGGAACGAACATAATTTATCAGTAAATCATAAAACAATAAATAGGTATACAAGATCTACATAATACAAGACTTGACTCGTCCGACACATCCGACAGGCGGGTTGGCATCGTCACTTTGAATCGTGTAGTGTAAATAACCTGGTCAAGTGCATGCAGCGGCCGGAAAAACTTTTTGGGAAGCAATATTGCATTTTTGGAAGTCTCAAGGGTAATCAATGCCTGATAATATATTATAATAGATCCAGTGGGCCGGAGGCAGCGTGCCTGGCTGAAGTCTAGGACAAGCCAAACCTCGAAGTTTAAGTTCCATCGGTGTTGGGATATATTTATGAATGTGTATCGTGTATCGTGTAAGTGTGTGTGTGTACAAGAATTAGTGTGTTCACGTGAAATATACAACAATGTTAATTAACTGGACAGGGATTATGAATGAGACGCTAATTGGCGCTGCAATGATCTACATCAATACGTCAAACAAAAGGGACGCACAATTTGATTAGAATGACCATTAACTCAGTGGCCCGATCAACACTCCAGCAATTAATTGCAGCTCTACTTAACCGCCTATAAATCTTTATCAAGTGTATAAAAAGGGGGATTTAGCATTAAATTGACGACAGCATAATGAAGAATATCAGCATCATGGAATGTGTACAGTGTATGTGTGCGTGAAGCGGGAGCCTTCACCAAACCTAAATGAACAGCGAGTCAGAATATTTTTATGCATGTGTATCGTGTAAGTGTGTGTGTTTACAATAATTAGTGTGTTCATGTAAAATATACAACAATGTTAATTAACTGGACAGGGATTATGAATGAGACGCTAATTGGCGCTGCAATGATCTACTTCAATACGTCAAACAAAAGGGACGCACAATTTGATTAGAATG
>LQNS02277097.1:5741753-5766860 GCA_001587735.2 Parhyale hawaiensis | reverse complement strand
AAATCACGCTGCGATAAATTCTCACCACTGATCACCGTTGATTGCTATCAGAATCACGTCAAAATGCGGTCACAAAAACGCGCGAATCATGCGCGATCAGGGGGAATCATTCGCGCGGTGGTCACAAAAAGACGTCTATATGGATGCGGTACGGTGGCGAGGAAGCAACGATACGCAGGCTGCCACTCGTCTCTTGTGGGCCTCCAACAGCGTGTGGAGAACCCACCTGCTCAGTCTGCACGTCTCACCTGGGCGGTGCAGGTGAATCTGTTTCATCGGAAACGTTGGAGAGTCTCGCAAGTTCCCCACACGATAGACTAGTGTCATTTTCAATGGCCGCCTGCAGGACTCCGTAACCAAAGACCTGTGGTCATCCACTGCGAGGTTCATCGCATTAAGACATATCTTCCGCCTTGAGTACCTACTCAAAAGCAACGCCTTGCAGTGCCGTCATTGACAGCACTATCCTCAAACGCTTGACATCTGCAGCACTGGATGCAGCTGCTCATAAGCTCACTTTAAAGCCGTTAATCAAACGGCCTCGAACGAGATCTGTAGACACTTTCATCATCTTTCGCTGCTGTGCGGTTTACAGCTGATGGCCGTGCATAGTGCACACTGTGCGAGTTCTTATAACGTCTCATGTTGCTGTTACCGGCTGTCCGACTTTGAAAAAAATAAAAATAAAAAATTCAGCACACCTTGCGTACCTATTTCAGTTGTCCGACTTTGAAGATAAATGCTTCACACGTTGCGCAGCTACCTAGTTTCACTTCATTTAATAGCTAACCAAAATCGGACAAAACTTTTTTGGTTACCTTATACATAACGATTTTCAACAGCGGGAATATTTGATCTCGGCATTCCTGCTGTATAGTTTGTTACCTCAGTGCGCTACCACTGGCGGAGAAATTAGGCGCAAAGTATCTCCAATAGGCAAAACTTGGAAAGAGAAGAAGGCAGTCCCTGGGTGAGTGGTACAGTGTCGCTGATGAAATTCTTGATAGCTCATATGATTTAGAGTGAATAGAAGCTCGGAAAGTTGTGCACTTTTGTGCTGACTGCAAAGAAGCAAGTAAACGCTCGGGTATTTTGTACAGCGAACGGTAAACAGTAAAGAAAAGTGTGAACTCAGAAGAACGAAGGCGTATGGGCAAAGCTATTTCGAGCTGTTGGATGTGCTCGACTGGTCGGGGAAAATGAAGACTTCAGCTGTCGTGATGGCCATTACGACATGACGTAGTTTTTACATTTTACTCCAATGATCGTCATGAGCAGCAGACTTCTGTATATTTCGTGCAGAAGTGTGACCAAAATATAGAGAGAGCCTTTTACAAATTTAGAACTGATAACAATAACACGAAGGAACAGCCGAAACGCTGCCAGACGGGTACCGTGGGAACAGTCACGTAAGGGCAGGGGTGGAGTTAGGGCCACAGTACAGTAAAGTAAAGTTACTGTACTGTGGTTAGGGCTATAGCGGGGAACGCCCACAGTGCATTTCTAGAGACTGGCAGCGATAGAATGGACAGAAAAGTGGTTGAAGCACGAAATGAGGGCTCTTTTGAATGATATAATACAAGATGTTTCAATATTGAAGAAGTGGGTGTTTCATAGTCCGAGGAAGGGTTAACCTATACGTGTTCATTAATTAATTAATTGTGTCATCGTAGGAAAAATGTCGTTGAGAGAACGCCCGCTGACGGAATCCGACAGCGTCAAATAAGTGACAGTATGCACGGGAGCACGTTTTTATCACCCGCGAACAAAGTGAGAGAGGTGAAAATGTTTTTGTTGAAGATTTAATTAAATATATTTGTATATGTATATATATTTGTCTATCCACTCAATAAGTGGTCGAAGGAGTTGAGCAATGTTCATGATATTTGCAGGGATTTTGGTGGGTTGCCCTCGATGTGACCCATACCAAAAACTGGGCATAGCTGGCCATAAAAAATGACGCCAATGGAATTCGTTCTCGAACCAAAAACAGGTAGAAGGAGTTGAGCTAGGTTAATGATTTGCTATCTTGATGATTTTTTGCAGGGAGTCTGGTGGGCTGTCCTCGATGTGACCCATGCCAGAGAACTAGGAGTAGCTGGCCATAAAAAAATGACGGCGATAAAATTTGCTCTCACTGCGGGTGATGGTCGTACGCCTCCGAGGTGTTCTAGTTAGAGAGAAAATTCGTTTGGACGAAGTGTGCAGGGGTTGAGCCCGATCTGTCAAGGACCCAGTCCTGTCCCATATTATGAAGTCGATCCCCGTCTGAGGTCGGCACGATTGCCGTTCGCGGATCCGCTCCGCTCGAGCTTACGAGCTCCTCAGCAGCGCTGCGCAGCCTCACGTGCGGTTTTTCCTCGAAGTCAAAATTCATAGATCAGAGCCACAGTGTCATCAGCATGGAAGGTCGTTCTTCTCAAATATATAAACTGAAGATTCATCGCGTCATGTATTAAACCCTTTCAACGTTCACATTTTTAAGAAGGGATACATGGAACGAACATAACTCATCAGTAACTCAAAAAACAATATACTGTATATGTATAAAAGATCTACATAACACAAGACTTGACTAGTCCGACACTTCCGACAGGCGGGTTGGCATCGTCACTTTGAATCGTGTAGTGTAAACAACCCGGTCAAGTGCATGCAGCGGTCGGAAAAAACTTTTTGGGAAGCAATATTGCATTTTTGGAAGTCTCAAGGGTAATCAATGCCTGATAATATATTGTAATGGATCCAGCGGGCCGGGGGCAGCGTGCATGGATGAAATCTAGGACAAGCCAAACCTCGAAGTTTCAGTTCCACCGGCCCATCGAACGCGCCACTTTCAAGATAGTTTTGGCGGTGAATGTTAGGTACGTTAGGTTCAGATGAGGGTTTTTAGAGCCAGACAAGGCATGCTAAGGTTACACGAGGCACCACAGGTTTAAAATGGGGTTAGACGAGATACGCTAGGGACTAGGGTTAGACGAGATACGCTAGGGACTAGGGTTAGGTTTCGCGAGCCACGTTAGGTTAAAATGAGGTTAGCAAAGTGCAGAAGTGCATTTGGTCAAGACAACCGCAGCCTGTGAGCTCGGTTGCGATGGCTACAGAAGTGCACTTACCTGTCGCTAAGTACCGAAGCGTCAGTGACAGGCGGTCAGACGAGGGGATCGCCCGTCGCATGGTCGTGTCCTTCTTGCTGATCAGTGGACTGACCAGGCGCAGCAATTCCATGTACAGGCCCTCATCCAGTCCCAGCAGCGGCCTGAAACACGGTGCGCATTTTAGAATATAAATTCTACTATGCTACCATTTCTTTGTAGCGCCGAATCATCATACGTGATTAAATAAATCATTAAAGTCACATAAAGGGTGTTCCATAAGTAGCCATACATGATAACTTATTAGCATCGTATTTTATTCTGATACCCACTCTAGAAGATGCGCTTCAATAAAGAGAAAGGAACTGTAATTGAAATCGTACTAAGAGCCGGCTAAAGAAGTAGTCGTCTAGTGGCAAACGCATTAGGTACTAGAGATGATTAAGATGATTTAAAGCCGTTATTTTGTTGCTTATGCAAACTCATAGGACACCATGCCGCTGAACTTTGAACTAGCAGTTATTAGCTCCGCCAAGCTAGGAGGTTATGTTTTCGTTGGGTTTGTCTGTCTCTTTGTCTGTCTTTCTGTTTGTCTGTCATCAAGATACCTAACTCAAAAAGTTATAGAACGATTTGACTAAATTTACAGGTTTTGTTAGGTAAGTTAGGAGGAGCAGATGATTAACTTTTGGTGAAGATCCGTCCATTCGTTTGTTTGTTTGTCTGCCTCATATTTCTCAAAGCTATAACTCAAAAAGTTATTAACGGATTTTTATGAAATTTACAGGAATTATTCGGTATATTATGAATAGTACATGACCAATTTTTGTAACGATCCATTCGTTTTGTTTGTTCGTTTGTCCCTGTTTTTAATTTTATGCTTGTTAGCATAATAACTTAAAAAATAATGAATGGATCTTTATGAACTTTATGGGAGTTGTTAGTAATGTTAAATGACATAAATGATCAAATTTTGGTGCAGATCGGTCGGTTCGTTTGTATGTTTGACTCATGTTTGTCGTAATGTTTGCTTGCAGCACAACTAAAAAATTCAAGAACGGATCTTCAAAAAATAACTGAAGTTGTTAACACTCTTGAAGAGCACAAGTGATTATATTTTGGTGTTGATACAAAGAAAATCATGGTCTCAGTACCAATTTTAATATTTCGTAACCGTTGCCTTGCTTGGCGGAGGTATGCGCTCTCAGAGGGGTATAGTTATTGTTATATCACTAGTTTAAGGTCTTCCTACTCACATGCAGCTCACGCGATACAAAGAGAGGAAGCAAGAAGGGACGTATAGAAAGAATGGAGAGAGTAATAACGTATGGGCCCCATGCATAACTGATCGTCACGCATGCTAGCAGTAAGTAGACGAAGAGGAAGAAGAATACACGACAACACTATTAGCAGGAGTATGAATATAGAAAGGAACAAAGTGGGTACGAAACACAGTTTCCAAAGGCCAAGCTAAGACTATGTGGGAGTATGGAGTCGCTACGCCCTATAACACTGGATGGGCAAAAATACTACACCTACCTTGGGTATATACCCCATCCTATCTATGGCTTGTAACAAGATGTAGATAGTCCACCTATGACTCCGATAATCGATATTTTAATGTGAAGAGACTGTGTCCATAATATATAACTATCAGAAAAGGTGAAAATCCATTTATTTTCATTTACACCCAGACAAAGTTACGTCGATCTTTTAGTTTTCCGCAAGTCTGACTTGAGCTTAAACCGTTATTCTGGTAGATAAGCTAAGCTACCGATACGTTTTAAGGGGATGCAATGATTACAGGCTACAGTCGTCGCAAATTATTTCTCAAGATACCGTACTGACGTGTTGCGTTAAAGGCAATATCGTTACCTCAGCGCTCTTTGTCTGTATTGTAAAAAGAATCCGTACGTTTTCCGGGAAAATCAATGGTAGCAATAATGCCAAGCAAATTCCGTAAGATTTGCGTAATTCCCCTAATTTGCCCAGAAGTCTGGGAAGAAAGTAGGCACCAAGCCAGCTTTCCCCGACTTTTAGGTAAATTAGGGAACAATTACGAATTTCCGTATATCTTACGCAATTTTCTTGGCATTATTGATGCCAGTGATTTTCCGGTAAAACCTACGGATTTTTTTTTTTAGAGTGTTGTTACATTTCAGGGTCATGCATGGTTTGCCATTCTTTGTGTAACTTTTGCCCGTTTTCTTTTACTTTCTCTACCGTAGCTTAACCAAGCGAAACCTGACCTTTCCAAAGCCAACGATAGTAAACAAAATGAAACTAAACTAACGTAACTACCTAACTTATCCTTATAACCTCGCGCAGCATAACGCAAGCCCATGTCAAGCTTATAAGGGCGCTGGCACCGGAATTTTCAGTAAGCTTGAAGATATACATTTCTGGCGGAGCCTTATTTTGGCTGTATTTCTTTAGGATAAAACTACAATAGGGTTTCACATGCAGAAATTTAAGCAATATATGGCAGTCATACATTTTGCAATACTAGGCTAAGTGTTGAGTATCATAGACAATGTTTGTAAACAAAGGCAGTGTTACCAAGCCCATAACCCTACAACCAAGGAGGGTTAATTGTCGTCGGTGTCACCGAACCTGTGTCGTCGCATGGGAGACCGAAGTAGCACGGGTAACACCGAAGGCCTGATTGCAACACGCCCCTACTGCACACAAGCAAGGGCGCGTCGCAATCAGCATTTTTGGGTTACCGGTGCTATACCGCGTAACACCGGTGACCTGGCTAGTCGCAATCATAGCTCAAATGACGACTGCGACACGGGTAACGGAGATGTAGGTTATCGAGCACAAACGTCTATTTTTAATAAAATGTGATTAAAATTTATTGAAATACGCAACACGTAAATTCCTTACACCAGAATAAGTACAGTCATTTGCAAAAGTTTAAGACCACCCACCAAATTTAACATATTTAAAAAATTTCCACTTTTTGGTAGAGTTTGGTACAAGTTATGAAAGTGTGGAGGATGTAAGGATAGGCAGGCTGTCAGAGAAGTGTGTGTTAATGTGTGTGTGAAAGATACCTGCATATAAATATATAAAAAACACACGACGGTGTTTATTATATTGTGTGTTGATTCAAAGGCTGCTTCAACTCCGAACCGCGGCAGCTATTCCACTACAGCGAGGACCACGTGCTCACTTAAGACTCTGTCTTTCAATTACTATTGAGTTTCAATTCACAACTGTACATATTTGCAATCAATGTGTCTCAATATATTTAACCGTTATCATGCATACAGCTGTTCCAAGAGTGTGAAGCGCTCCCGTGTTCCAGCTCGTAGCACACTCGTAGCATCCCTCACAGTATGGGCACACCATCGCAATAATTGATCAGCCACTTAACTTTTCGCTTTTGCCGTCATGTTGCCGTGACTACAACTAATAGCGCTCGATATTCACGCTAAAACTATGCGTCATGACAACTTTAAACTAAATCAAAAGTAGGTACATGTTCTCCAAGCTTGGCCATTGCTGCTTGTTATAACGTACAAACTACCAGAAACGACTATCTTAGATATTCTTTTTAGTGCCATAGCAATGTCCAATCGGATACAGAATTGCATTGCAATGCAACTTTTACGTAGGCGCGCGCGCGCGCCTTAAGTCACCCTGTACATGCACAACAAATCTGCTGTAGACCCTATAGAGTCTATATAGGATGTACAGTGTAGACCCTATATCTCTGGTAGATCTCGACGACATTTTACCAGCAAAGTTTTTGTTCTTGTATAACATGATAGAGGTATAAAGACAGCATCAGAAAATATATCAATCTTGCTTTTATGAGGTACTTTTCTCGTTGCTTTTCATTTATATATACACGCCTTCGCTTTAATTTGTGACTGATCATATGAAGATAACATTATTTAGAGTTTCTTACTTTTAACATTTTTCATCGGTGTATTTGATGAATTCAATTCTACAGCGGGACCCGTGGCTGCTTTACACTTGATGTGTGATAGCCTGCCTACATAATACAGCACCCAGCCCATTATACATGTAAAAATTTGATTCGTGTCACTGAAAGTACTTATTTCTGTTAGTTTACGTCATTTCTCTAAGTTTAGAATGAAGCAGTTAAGAACAGCTTCGTTTGAGCCGTATTATGGCTTCGATCGCATTTTCCCATATTTGGATCGTTATGCATACCCAGTAATGTGAATACTTGTTCTTTACTTTAAACCTTAGTCCCATCCATACTATACATGCATGTTTTACTTGACGTACAAAAACGAAGCTTTCACTGACGTTAAAAAAAGTTCACGCTCGACTTTCTTTTGTCGACACCAAGAACTTGCTTAAAGCGAAAATCAGAGCTTTTTACAAGTTGAATTTTCCTCTACCTATTATTGAAGAGCGCAACACAAGAAGGAACAACTTTATTACTATATATAGAGCACTCTGAGAGCGCATACCTCCGCCAAGCGAAGCAACGGTAACGAAAAATTCAAATTGGCTCTGAGACCATGATTTTTTTTATCAACTCCAAAATCTAATCATTTGTGCCTTTTGATAGTATTAACAGTTTGTGCAATTTTCTTGAAGATCAGTTCACAACTTTTTGAGTTATGCTGCTAACAAACATTATGACAAACATGAGTCAAACATATAAATAAAACAACCGATCTGCACCAAAATTCAATTATTTATGTCTTTTATCATTACTAACAACTGCTATGAATTTCATACGGATCCATATATTACTTTTTCAGTAATGTGCTAGCAAGTATAAAATTAAAAACAGTGACAAACGAACGAATGAACACAAGGATCTTTAGAAAAATTCGGTCGTTTACACTTCGTGATATTCCCATCAACTCATGTGAATTTCATGAAAATCCGTCCCCAACTTTTTTAGTTATGGCATTGAGAAAAATGAGGCAGACAAACAAAGAAACGGATCTACGGATCTTCACAAAAAGTTAATCATCTGTTCCTCCTAACATACCTAACAATCCCTGTACATTTTGTCCAAACCGCTTCATAATTTTTTTTAGTAATCTTGATGAAAGACAGACAGAATAACAACCATACATACAGACCCGACGAAAACAAACTCCTTGGCGGAGGTAAATATTATAGTTAAGTACCGTATTCCAAATTTAGCCTTCTTTTGCAATATGGTCTAATTATTGCCTACTGAATTTCATCAGAAACGAACAGGATCGCCAAAATTTTCAACGTGGTAATCATGAAATGCATTCAGATAATAAGGGATAAGGATTTCATTTTAGCTTTCTTCTGCAACCTAGCCATCGATCTCCATCGAAACAAAACTTGATTGCGAGATTGTATTTCCTTCAAAGTGGACACGAAATATATACATCAAGCGTCTTATTATTTAAGGATAGGAGCGAACACGTTTCATCGGTTTCATTCCTGTTCAATACGTGTCACAAACAAAATAAATGTAGCCTAATTATCATTTTCTTTCAAATAAAAGTCAACATAAACAGTGAACACTTATTCATTTTCTTCAAAAACTTATTATTTATCGATATGAGCTAACGTACACGAGTGTCAGGTTCTAAAAATCAAGATTAAGCTTGTTTTGAGCTGTAAAAATCTAGAAACCAAGACGAGCACTAATAAACTAATATCTTGGTTTATGAATCTAGCGCTGACAGCACTGCACAAGAGGAGTTCGATAGGGCATCAAAATTAGGCAGGTGAGGTTAGATTTGACAGAATCATCGGGCAGGTGCCCTGGCTTTGACTCAAATTTAGATCGTTGACTATAATTAATCATTTGACAGTGCGACTTCCAAGAACTTGGGCTGATTCTGTAAAATGGTGATTCCAGTTAACTCCGAAAAAATGGGCTGCTGCCAATGCCGATGCCACTCGCTAGTCAAAAGAACGAGTATCGTCATTTTATCGTCCGAATGTGCTGATAAAAATTTCAAATTTAAATCCATCCAGATATAACAATATATGCATAAAAGTTAACTTACGGCACTTGCGGAGTAAACTAAACCGACGGTAAACATTTTTACACCATTTCTTGGCCATCTCAAAGCTGTGTTAACAAGAGTTCGACATAACGGTCGGACGAAAAGATTACGATACTCGTGCTTTTGACTAGCGTGTGGCATCGGGATAACACCAGCAACACGATCCAAAGTGTCGAAGCCAAAGTTTTTGCCTGTATATCCGGATGAGTCAAATCAAGTGGGTATAGCTTACGTCTTCCTTGACGACCCAATGGAACAAGAAGCAAAAACCATCACAAAAAAATCGAGGCCCAACAAAACTGCTGGCGTGAAGTGATATGTATTAAGGAGCATGTAGTGCATCGCTTGGTATTCTACTTGCAAGAAAGAAAAACAAACAGAGAAGGAAACATACCTAATTTGGACTCGGAAAGCAGCCTGAAGCCCGGTGCTCACGTAACAACTTTCATTGTCGCTATAGCAGATTAGAAGCAACTGAATTAATTAGTTTACTTAGCTGCGGCACGGCTTCAGTTTGTGCAAAATTTGAATATGAAAAATTGTTGAAAACCTCAGTCACTACTGCAATTTTTACACCAGATCAAGTGGCAATGGTGAACTATTAAAGGTCACTTCCGATTTTGAGCAGTTATGGTCCACTGAGATTTTTTTTTTAAATTAGTGCGCAATGTTTATATACATCATATTGAAGTTACGGCTACACAGTAAGATTAGTTGAGCTGGCTGGCTCTACTCCGCTGGAGGCAGCAAAAGTTATCTCGTGGGCACCGGGCTTAAGCCCATGGGCATGATTGACTAAGTGCCAAATTAGACATTCGAGGCTAGACTAGTTCGAAACTTCAAGCAGGTGCGCTGGCTTCGGCCCTTTGAATTAAGTTGAGTTTTATCCATAGAACCCCAATCGGTTACTTTAGTATCTGCTAGAACTCAACTGTGTCCCGTAAAATACAGCTATGCGCAGGCGAGTAGGCTAGTAGTTGCTTACACTTGCAATTAACACGTTGGCCTGCAACTGACAAGGCACTGCTCCTGTTTCAGTCTTCAGACAAGTTCAGCCTCGATGGCTTAATTTTGGCTTCAAATTGACGTATCCTGGATCAGACTAACTCGCAGAACAAAGTACGTTAACGCGTTAATCGAAATACCACAGTTTCAATTATTATTGCTCCAGGTGATGTTTAAATAGATTGTAGATGGTACGTAAAATATTACATGCATGTTTTCAAAGCAATATAATTTATTGCTGCAATTTCAGTTTAAACATGGTAAAATTCCCTTTTTTTCCACTCCTATCCCCAGATCCTTTTTCCCCCGTACTCAAGTTACCATGCATAGAGATTGGGAAAACTCCCTAGATACGGCAGACTGTAGGTACTACGAGGAGCGCACTGAGCGATATATACGTACAACTTAAAAGATAATGTGTTCGTATCGTACTATTATTTGAAAAAATGTTGAACCAATAATAGCTGCACTACGATCCACAAAATCCAGGCATTAATCCCAACTGTAGTTCATCTGTAAATCATCCTGCCCTGCAGATGCGCCTTTTCTAATGTAATTGGCTTGCATTATTAACAAATGTGAGGGACCATATTGTCCTAGAGTATATGATTAAGAGATTTTTCAGAGATAGAGCCCACTGTACATGAGAGCGACCGCATGTAAACGAATGACGTCACATCGCGAGTCGACATAGCCCATTTGAGGGCCGTAACATACTATTATATGAATGTTTAGTTTATTTTATTTGTTCCTGTGATCAACCTCATTACTAAAACAATAATATAAATCATGTGAACACAAATTGTAAATGGAATAATGAGCGGCTCCTCTGCTGGCCGATACTCCAATTGCCTCCTTTTATAAGGTGGTAATGTTTGGCCATTATATAATTTAATGATATCGCATCTTATGAGATCTGCTATCTATAAATTCTTGCAGTCTCTGTATTCATAAAGAAAAAACACCACTAACACTGTGCACAAATTTACCCAACATTTACATTTAACAAATGGATTAAGTAAACAAGTTTCTTATCAAATCCGCAAGAAAAGGTAACGAAAACGGAGCGGACCACGGTAGCAATGCTTTAATTGTAAAACATAAAGATTTCCCGCCAAATTGCTGCGTCATGCTTTCATCTAGAGCGTACAGTCGAGTAATAGATTATTTCTAATTGTAATGTGCAGCTGTGTGGCTTGTTATTTTTGAAATATTTACAGTATTGTGAAGAAGTGCCGAATATTACCTCACGGC
This sequence comes from Parhyale hawaiensis, assembly GCA_001587735.2. NCBI lineage: Eukaryota > Metazoa > Arthropoda > Malacostraca > Amphipoda > Hyalidae > Parhyale > Parhyale hawaiensis. The sequence continues at coordinate 5,755,516 of LQNS02277097.1, read as the reverse complement.
CGGGTTTCGTTGCCTCTACACAGGAAGCAAAGAGCGTAACGGGAGGACTCACGAGAAATTAGCACCAAAAAGTGACGTCATCATCGACGAATCTATGGCTGAGCAGCCTGGGAGCATTTTAACTAATTTAACAAGAAAATCGTCTTAAATTGCGAAATTCATCTCTAGCGTGTACATAAATTAAGATAATACATAGCTACTAATTTAGCAGTTATCTATAGAAAATTACAGTGGATGCTTGTGGAAACTTTCACAGCACTAGCGCCGAATTTGTTCCCTTTCGGTGTTGATTGAAGCCTTATTTACACTTCATATGCAGTTCACAGTGCTCTTCACAGAACATTTTATTTCTTACCAACAAATATATGCACCAATATAGCATGTTCTGTACGTGAGAGAAACCTCAGGTACAGTTGGCCTATTGCTCGAACTTTCTGTACTTGGCAACAAGATTTTACAGTATTTTGCAGCTCAAGTAGCTGGCCAGTCATGAGCGGGAGATTGAATGAAATAAATCGAAAAAATACGGTGATACGTTCAAGAAAACCACTTATGAAGGCCTGAGGTCCCACACTCAAATACTTCGACTCGTCGATGTGATGTAAATTTGCTACGTGCGGTAACGGCTGAGTTTTATTTCATTCCTGTTGAGTCCTCGCGCTGCATTCTTTGCTTCCTGCCTCTACCCTTTCACATGATTTAGGTACTGAGATGAAAGGTTTCAAGAAATACGCCTCATATATTTTTTTTAGAAGTACCTGTTTTTTCAAAAGAAACTGCTAAATGTGTCGGCTCTCAGGCCCTCCATCCAACCCAAATTCTGCTGCACGCTGAAAACGAAATCACAACACTTGCTTGTAAACACGATTAGGAACGAGTTTCGATCGCCACAGCTACGTTCATTGTTGCCACATAAACACGAATCTGGTCGCGTTAACAACTCAAAGGTCGTGTATACAACCACAACTTCGCCACCGAAACGCGCGTCAGTACGGCTTGGCAATTAATTACACTGCCATACAGGGAGTAATAGTGTTATTATTACGCTGCTGCCGTCATAGGTACTAAATCTGAGCCGCAAACTGAATGCGAAACACTCCTGAATCTCCAAGTGCACCGTGGAAACTAATAAATAGATAAATTTAGCCCACCTGTAAGATTCTCTGTCGTCGAGTGCGAGTTCTCTAGACAAATTCTCAGGCGCATCAGGGTCACGCTGCCTCACGAGCCAATGTTGCCTCCAAACTCGGCGTTTCTTTCGAGGAGGTTCAATCTCCACACCGCTGTTATTTATCATAAGAGCGGCCGCTGCTAGTACAACCGTCACTGGAGCTAGTTCACGCAGCGGATCCATGATGTCAACTACTCAGGAAGATAGTTAATTCTACGTGGATGAAAGAAACGTTTGTGCGCACAGCTTTGCGTGGACCCCACCTCACACGACGTCAAAGTTTCTACTGAACGAAAGCTAAAGAATAAAGATGAGAGACCGGTATAACGAAACAAGTGACTTTCGTGTGAACACCGTGTGAACCCGCGCTTTCTGCAGTGCACGCCGCTGGCCACGGTAAGATTGCGANAGCTTTGCGTGGACACCACCTCACACGACGTCAAAGTTTCTACTGAACGAAAGCTAAAGAATAAAGATGAGAGACCGGTATAACGAAACAAGTGACTTTCGTGTGAACACCGTGTGAACCCGCGCTTTCTGCAGTGCACGCGCTGGCCGCGGTAAGTTTGCGATCAATATAGTCTGTCGCTGGACAGTTCCTCTTAAGAATACTGAAGCCGCCACCCTTGTCTTGTGCAGTTATCGAGTCAGTATTTGCTCGCATATTCTGTACCCTGATCTAGCAGAACCAATCTTGAAAACCAAATTGCAGTTTAATTAAAAGTAAAATTCTTTACGCGTAAATGAGTTTTCTTATTGTTACCCATGAAAATTACTCACATTTTAAGTTGGAGAAAAAGTTTTAAAATTTTTTAAATTGTATACAATGCAAAATGCTGGGAATGGTTTCTTTTTAAAAATTTCATCACAACAATTTGGTGAATTTTCGGGATGTATTTTCAGATGAATTAGGGTTTTATTTCACTTATTATTAGCGAGTGTAATCGCTGAATTGGCTCTTGATAATGCTACGGGGTAATAAGTGGCGATGTAAAAATAGTACAATAGCATATAAATACGCTATAAAAACGATTGCCGGATTACATATTAATGGGTGTAGGGTGGGCCGTCGTGGTATGTTCATCTACACAATGTTATGGGGAGTAACGCCTCATGGGGAACATCTAGGAGGTGCAAGTGATCTCGGCCCAGTGTAGAAAGCTCACCTCTTCGGTGCCAGTAGGAATAGCTAGTGTATGAAGTGTGTGTTGGATGGGGGGGGGGAAGCTTCGAGCTTAAAAATGCACGAAACATCAGACAGATGCTTCAGCATTGTCATTTTGAGGCGCGTTGCAAGCGTTAGGAGAAGAGTAACTGCACTGAGCTTCTCAAACTCCATGTTACTTACTAAGCGAGATTAATTAAGCTTATGAAGATCCCAGAGATTAGCGATTAGAGCAATGTCTGAAACCCAGCGCACTTGTCTGAAATTTTGAACAACTCGAGGCTCGATTGAAGGCCTACTTTCCACTCCCAATCGAACATATGTCCTATATCTCCTCGGTTGGTCATCTCAACCATCACAGAAAATTCTTCCCATTTATTTAGAAAAGATCTGTAAAGTTTTTGCAGATGAAGCAGAGAGCAACGGCAAGTTTCCTAGGGAATAAAATAATTTAGCACTCGCCGCTAAATGCAGCGAATAACAAAATCAGGGACGAAAACACAGTCATTCTTTCCTACGGGATTCGTATGGCAAAATAACGATTTGGAAGTGTGACGTCACCTCATCACAAGCAGCTCAGTTAGGTTCTTGCAATTCTAGTTAGGTATTGCTGCCTTGTGTAATACTGTCATAGATGGTGCAAAGTAATTCTACGTTAAGGCTTGTCTGCTAAATCAACTTGTTCATTCATCTATGGATTAGGGACGAGTTGTCTGGGTTGCAATTCATTTTCACCCGTCGTAGCCATGTTGTGGGATCAAACATCAAAAGTTGAGGAATGTCAGGGCATGTGCGATCGGGCGCCGAAACTATCCTGCGAGGCATGGAGTGTCTGTAGCTTCAGAGAGAAGCGTTGGTTTCGCCACTCTGAATCGCGTTGTAAGCGTAGAAAGCCGTGCGGTTACGTAGGGTCAGCTGAAAAGTCCTCGTTAAGGAGCGCAACAGAGTTTCTGCAAGTCTCCATGGGAACCGAGGGATGATCAATGCTTGAAACGGAGGTCATCGTGTCGAAGCCGCCGCCCCTTCGTGCAGTTCTGGACAAGTAAAGCTTCGAGGGTTTAATTTTCTGCGCCTAATCAAACGCACCCCAACTGCCCTTTCCTCCTCCTCCCAAATCGGCAAGCGGCTCATTACAAAACTTTGATAAAAAATATTTTCCAAATGCGACAGTGAACTAAAAAAAACTTTGGTACCACAAGGAATGCATTTAAGGCTTTTAGGCTATACGTACGAAGCGTGCATCCAAGAGCATTGGTCAAGGGTAAATTGAGAGGTTTATTTTAGTAAATTTTTGGTCATTGTGGTGTCCTAAAATTCAATGATCATTGCTCGCCTCTAACATCTAGCAAAGGATTAGTGTTTCTCACCAATAAAAGCACGTTTCTTGCGCTACCAGGCGCCAACAGTTTACTGTTTCTTAAAGTCGCTATATTCGCTGGAAAAAGATTTTATCGAAGCTCTATCCAAGGAGCGCACGCCCCCTCTGGGATATTGAGTCGGCACTCCATAGCATAGTCTGAGGTTGTAGCTCCTGTTGCTACAGAGGGCCTCTGATTAGCTTCCATAGGCCTACACGCTTGTTTAGTATTGTTGTTGATGTTGTAGTTTTGAGTGTATTTTTTCTTGAATTCCCGATGATGAATTCCGGATGATGAGTCGTCGATGGAATTTTCCCATCTTCTGTGTTTCATGATTGCAATGACAAGAGAGTAGTGTATAAGGCGATGAGATACCCGTTTTTGAGGGTAGGTTCCCCTCGCGTCGCCGGGTCATCGCGCCGCCCCTTCCGGTTTCCCAGGCCCCACCCACTCCGGTTTGCGCCCCCCCCCCTGACCCCCGCAAAACCGGTAGTGCATTGGCCGTTATAATCCGGAAGCTCATGCGCGAGGGGAGCCTCGAGGGTAGGTTACCCTCAAAAACAGGTATCTCATCGCCTTATACACTACTCAAGAGTACCCCCAGCAGCAGAACAATTACATAAAATGTGTATGCAGGGCAACTAACAGTCGTGGCGAAGGAGGCCATGACGGCGCTAACGTACTTACGGGGGCGTACACAAGTAAAGATTATAGAAGCCGGTACTGTCTGCGGTCCGACTCAGAGCTGCATTACTCATGCAACATAATGAAGAATCCCCACTATTTTAGCCCGCCTACATTATGATGTTGACCATACAGAGCGTTTCCCTCATACATGAGACGACCTCTCGGCTCAATCTCTGCCCATATTCAGCATATGATTGGGTATGTGCTCGTGAACCAAGTCCGCCCATGCATCGTTGATCGTAGTTTGATTAATTACATTCAAGAAATCATGTAGTCCCCTTTCTCCGGAGAAATTTCTTAGTGCCCTTAGCTCGGCGGCGATATCAGTGAGGATAAACAAAGCACAGCTAGCTTGATGATAACGTATAAACATGGCTTTTCTCAAGACTGGAAGTGTTAGCTCGTGGTACTTGAGTGCAAAGTCCTTTTCTTTGCCGACCACTTCGACGGACACCGAGCCTGCCTCTGCCGTTGACCCCATCTTGGGCGGGGGCGGACTGGCTCCCCTCTTGCAGCTTAATTGCGATGGCTTTCGCCATGTCAGGAATGACTTCCTCACCAGGGACTAGATCCTTGTCGCAGCTATTCAAGAGACAATGGCAAAGCTTACCAGCAAAGTTTTCTCGCCTATCTTCCAGAACTACATGTCCCATTAAGTTGTGTAAGTAATTTTCAAGCATTTTGATATTAACTCATCATTTTTATTCGGCTACTCGCCCACTGAGGCGATGCGATGGACAACACATCGCACGAAAACACACCTCATCACGTCGCTTGCATCAGGTGTCGCCAACTGAAGCAATTCGTATCGCACGAAAACTCAATAAACATTGTGCATTTGGCAACTACAACACACTTCTGCTAAAATTGCTGATGAGCAAATTTATGAAGTCTAGCAACCGCTATAGCTACAGCTACTGAGCTACCAGACAAACAATGACAACTTTGACAAGTTCAACTCAAGGTCGTTGGTCAAGCTCAGTGCTTGCGAGTAGTACGGATGCCAAGCATCGCCCTAATTTTGGGTTTCAGTTCCCACAACATTGCATAGAAATAATATTACTTATCTCAATTGGCATTTAGAATGACTATTTAATGTATATTTTAGCTATATTGGGGTTTTGGAACTTAAGGATTTTTTGCTGTGGCATATGTTTCATAGCTACCAATTATAGCTTATATATAACGGGTGATTAAAGACAATGTATAAGTAACTTTGAAATGCTAATAAAATGGAAATTATAGAACTAATTTTAATATACTGGGTCTCATTGCATGCAGAAATTAGCTTTCTAGCAAACCATTGTAATGTTTTCTTTCTATTGAAAATATCCGCATTCAGAAACCAACAATGCGCCAAGAAGTGCAAATGAGATTCTTCCGGAATCGAAATCGCTGCTAAAATGTTAGTAACTAAGTAATCTCAATTTTATTCGAGAATTTTAGTATGATTGGCTACTATTATTTGCAGTAAAACAATTACTAAATAATACGTTTCATAATTATGCAAACGCTAGCGTACTTGTGACCATATTTTTCTCATTGCTGTTCATACCATCGATCTGTCATTTTTAATAAGAACTTCAAACTCGTGCTCAATTATATTACTCAGATCTGCTAGGCTGTTTGGTCCAGAGCCAAAAACTTTATTTATGCCATAACCCCACGGAAAGAAATTACACGAGGTAAGATCAGGAGCTTTTCTACACCATCTAACAATGAACTGTCACCGAAACTCTGCTCTGAAGTGTATTCCGCCGGTAGTTCCTCACGATAATTTGTCCATGACAAGGTGCTCCGTGTTGCATCCACCAAATCTTATCAAAACAATTAGCGCATTCTTACTGAAGTTGAGGCATGATGGTGGCTGTAAGAAACTGAAGACAATGTTTCCGTTGAGATCACCTTCATAAAAAATCGGGCCAATAACAGCACCGTTGCCAAGTACAGAGTCCGGCCCACACTCAGATTTTATCTCTGGAGTATTGATGTTTAATGAACGATCATTCAGAAGATGGTGTTGGGGTGCGTGTACTCTGTTATTTTATGTGTTCAATATTTCGTTTAGGTGCAATGCGGCCTCTTCAGTCATTATGAATTCAACTACTTATTTTATGAAAGGTTTGGTGGGAGAAGTTTCGGCCTCTGGAGGAAATAAATTGAGAGTAGTCAGTGCGTTATTAATTTTATAACGAAAACTTTTTTCTAGTTTGCAAAGTTTTTATAATGGTGTGATAGAAAACTAATTTCTGCATCCAATGAGACCAAGTATGCCAAAAATCGGTTCAATAGTTTCCATATCATTAGCATTTAAAAAAAGCGAGGTATACATTTTTTTTATCACCCTTTTAACGAGAAAGGCAACGTTATACCATATAGTAAGCAACATTGTCCACCTCAAGCTGTCGGATAAGAAAAACTTATTGCATTCTCATAAATATTTCCTCATTAATTATTTTGTATTCATCCAAATGAAACCAAAATTATGTTATGACAATCTGCCCGGAAGTCAGTGTCCATCATCAGTCAGTGAAAGAATGGTGACGCCACAGACGCTTCGTGGAAGATATGAGGTGGCTCAGACATCAGACGCTTCCCACTCTAAAAAAAATTGCTTTTGACAGATCGTTAGCCATCACCGCTCCGGTTGCGGAGCTTTAAGGGGATCGTTTACAAATTTTGGAATTTTCTTTATTAGTGGTCCGATCTTACTGAAATTTTCACATAATATGTAAAATTAAAAAAAAAACACTTTTTATTTGTGTAACTTTTTCCATTTAGGCCTTAGTTNAGGGAATCTTTCAAGGATTCCAAAACTGTCTTTGTTTTTATTCTAGCATAAAAACTGAGGCAGTTCTATTCTTTTTTAGTCTGAAAATGTAGATTTTTCAATAGAGGCAATTATATGTTTTTTTTTGTTATAAACTGCAGTATTTCCAAAGGAAATGCCCTTGGCATGTTTCATTTATAGTACAATCCCACCTACAAATATTTAACATTCTTCACATACAAATCAAATTGTAAAATAATTATGTATTAGATGAATAAATAATGAAAACTTTATTTATATAAATTTTTTATTTTTTGTCTAATCTTTCTGAATTTTCCCTCAGGTAGTTTTCCCAAAAGAAAAATTTTCACATAATATGTAAAATTAAAAAAAAAAACACTTTTTATTCATGTAACTTTTTCCGTTTAGGCCTTAGTTTTATATATATATATATTATATATATATATATATAAAACTAACGAGAGCTTATTGCTGACGAAAGCTCATTGCTAACTAACGAGAGCTCATTGTGGACGAAAGCTCATTGCTAACTAACGAGAGCTCATTGCTAACTAACGAGAGCTTATTGAACCTAACCAGAAAGATAAAAATACAAACATGTTCATCATTGAATTTTATTTATAATTCTATTGAATACAGAAGGATATAATGGGTACATAATACAGCAAAGATATTTTAAGGCTAATGCCCCCCCCCCGAAAAAATTTGTACAGCTTTGTTTTTAAAAGAATAGAACTGCCTCAGTTTTTATGCTAGAATAAAAACAAAGACAGCTTTGGAATCTTTGAAAGAATCCCTACTACAATTATGTTTTCTTTAAATTTTTTTCTTTTTCGTTTTCTATTGACGTGAGATTTTAGATGGGTGACTGAACTCTTTCAGTCACCCATCTAAAATCTCACGTCAATAGAAAACAAAAAAGAAAAAATTTTAAATAAACGTAATTGTTGTAGGAAATCTTTCAAGGATTCCAAAACTGTCTTTGTTTTTATTCTAGCACAAAAACTGAGGTAGTTCTATTCTTTTTTAGTCTGAGAATGTAGATTTTTCAATAGAGGCAATTTTATGTTTTTTTTTATAAAATGCAGTATTTCCAAAGGAAATGCCCTTGGCATGTTTTATTTATAGTGCCGCTAGCCCCCTAGAAATTTGGTATGCAATAGCCTTTGGTATACTGATGATTTTGCAGCAAAAAAAAAAAATGGCAAATTTGGACCCCTTGTGGACCCATTTCCTCCCCCATTTTGGGGGGGTTCTAGTGCCGCTAGCCCGCTAAAAATTTAGGACGTAATGCCCCCATACCTGAAGACACTTTTTGAGCAAAAAACAGAAAATTGATAATTCTGACCATTTTCGCCTAAACGATCCCCTTAAGATATTAAATCTATCACCAAGACAGTATGAGTCTGTGTCAAGAACCATATCAGCAAATAACAAAAGTTACTAAAATCATTTTTCAACCATTTCGTTAAAGCTATAAATAATGTTTAAAAAAAAAGTTATAGAAGAATTTTATTTTCATATCAACTGTGCTTGGTATCAATACATTTTTCAATATTACACGCTATTTCACATCATATTTCAAACTCACATTGATGGGTGACTATAATTTTTAGGTCTTTTTCATATGGTATTTTATTGCGCCCATCACTTTTTTCCATCGTCAGCTAATACATCACCTTAAGATTCTCAAGAAAAGTTGAGTTAAAGGTAAGCATGATAATGAGAGAAAGACTAAAGTTTGTTCCAAACTTCCGACAGTAAACGCGCGCGTAGCAGAGATTACGCGTGACGGTTAGCGCGCCTCCAATCCAAAGCTTCGCGCCAAAAAATAATGCGGCGATGGCGGTGATTTTGACATGAACTTTGCTACAGTCGTATAGAGAATCTATTCCATGCTTTCCTAACCCGTAATAGTTTTTAGACATGCTTCGTCAACCCTGTTATAACCTAATACAGCTCACCTAACCGTGGTCGATATCGCTGTAAAGAACCCAGGCCGAAAAAAATGTTGATTTGGCGTGAGGATCTCCTTCAGCCTCACTAGCATTTCATCACCTTGCGACTTTTTTTCCTTGCGACTTTTTTATTTGCTTGCGACTTTATTTGTCCTACTCTTTTCTCTTCAGCCTCAGGGTGTAACAATAAATCATTTTCTCCATGAATATCATAACCATATGATGTATATGGGTACCTTTCTTCCACTGACGGCTGTTTGTGAATTATCATCGAATAGGCCTAGTCCATCACCTAGCCGATATATCAGTCTCAGGTTAATTAGATTATGGGCAGGCCAAAGTTAGGTTTCTCTTCTTGCACTTCCAGTAAAAATCAACAAATTATTTCGAAATGTTGTCAGAAGTGGCGGCTTAACGGAAAAGTTCTAAACATGACACATTGGACGCATTTTTCTCTGGAAATACAGATAATTTTCGCTGTTGCTCAAAGGCAGCTGTCGCAGCTGATACTTATTTATCATGTTGGTACCCCTGCGACCTGAACGCTGAACCGTGGACAAGGAGAGGCAAGAAGGACATCGAACGACCCAGAAGAAACGAAACATGGCTTCTTTTGCGGAGAAGATAGTAACGAAGGTATAACTAATGTAAGAATAAAAGCACTATTAAATATTTTTACCATCAACCTGACGGCAAGGTGTTGACAGTATTGTGATCATATGAAAGTTGAAGTGATATATTTTCAATAAATTTATTTTTAAAATGTTACCCTTTTATTAGTTTTAAAAAATATTACACAAATTTCAAAAATAATACTGAGCATTGTTATGAAAAGCTTTTTTACTGGTAGATGACTAACTTGTTTTGAGCAAAATTCCCAATAATTAAGAAATTGGCAACAGAAAAATGTGAATAAATTTATAATTAAGATTGATTTTGTCCAAGTTCTAATATAAAAACAGGTACGTGTACAGCTGTTCTAGGGTAATGAGGAAAATAAAAGAAANAATAATTAAGAAATTGGCAACAGAAAAATGTGAATAAATTTATAATTAAGATTGATTTTGTCCAAGTTCTAATATAAAAACAGGTACGTGTACAGCTGTTCTAGGGTAATGAGGAAAATAAAAGAAATTTTCCTCATTATGTTAGTAGGTAGAGAGGAAAATGGAAGAAAGGTGAAGACAGAAAAAATAGGAAGCAGTAAGTAAGAGAAGGATAAAAAAGACAGAAGTGGAAAGAAGGTAAAAGGAGAGATGGATGATTGTAGAGAGGGTGATAGCAGATTAAAAGAGGAGAGAAGTGAGGTAAGTGGCAAATCCCATTACAAAAACATAAATGCCCGGTGATATTCCCTTCTCCTAATTTACCGTTTCCACTTCTTCAAATTTCCTCTAGCCATTAACCCCTCTCCGACTATCGTCTATTTTTCTCCTCTTTTTCACTCCACTCACCGAGTATGGTAATTAAGGAAAATATTAGTCAAATTTACAGCTTTCTTACGTTTATTCGGGTAGGGGCTTTCTATAAACGCTGTACTCTTTATTGGCATTCCGAAGGAGTCTCATTTAGATGAGGGAGCCAAGCTTATTACGAACAGTCAGTTTATATTCTTGATCGTCTCCTAAATTTGTATCTTAATAATAAACAGTGTGAGCTGCGCTGTAATCCAAGGGTGCTCAAAGTTGGGTCCGTGGCACTTTGCAAGGAGCTTCCATAGAGAGGAGGGAGCCTTGCCTGTGTAAGATAATTTCAATTGTCGATGACCTATAAGTTTTAAATTCATTAAAGTGCGACCTGATGGCTGGCAAATTCTGGTGCAGTCCGTAAAATATTTCCAGAGACGGTCCAATTGGCGACACATTCCTCAAGTAACGCGCCGGTGCCTCAAGTTGAGTATCAAGTTTGCCTGCAGCAGCAGCGCCTCGCGTTTATTGCCGTAGCAAGTCTGTCCTTCATGCAGTTCGCGTGTTGCTACGAATATTTCACTCAATTTCCCACTATATGTTATTTCTTCGTATTTTGTGAGATTAAAATGATATTCGGAAATGATACAGAATTAATAACATTTTGGGTGCTGAATAGTTTAATAATGTTTTAGTTAACCTTGAAATTATTTTTGAAATATGTTATCTAGTGGCAAAAATTTTTTTTGTTTAATTAGTTAAAAACATGTAATTGGAGTGAATTTGAAAATTTTTCATGCTTTTCATAAGTTTTTCTTCAAAGCCTGTACTAAAATACATAATAAATCAATTAAAAATAAACTGGATGTTTATTTACATTGTTACCGTCCCGTACTGCAACTGATTCGATTGAGAGTATCTTGGTAATGCATTTAGCAGTTTTTGAAGCTCTCATGGAAGAGCATACACATCGTCAAGGTAATGCCAAGTCCACATTTAAGGCAGATTCTGGTCGGTCTAGTTAACTATACAAGGTGCTCAGTCGTCCGTCTGCGTTGCTGTACTGTAGAAACAGCAAAAAACTGCACTGTTTTCTCAGTTTCATTTCACTCCAGATTAGAAGACATATTCGCAACTTGCAGAGGTAAACTGATACGAATGGTTAAGGTTTTAATAACCTCTTTGACGCACACAAAGGCCTTTGGCTGTTGTGACATAGGAATCATTGGTACCAACAGACGATTTAATACAAACTAGCTGGAACCTGTGAAAATTTCACAGAACGCAATGTTCCTCAGTGACATCTCAGACCCGTATATCATCCTAATTTCCCCCTATTTCATACTGAAGGAACGCATGAAAATTTTACAGAACAAAGGGTGAAAAATATTTCAAGTGAGGCAGTAAATCTTCTACCTAATTAAGACCTGAGAGCAGTGACAGCTTAAATTTGAACTTGACTCCTTCAAAGTCCTTCTCCTGTTGATCCCATCCCAGATCGCATCAAGGATACCTCAACGATGCTGTAATTTTCCCCTTCTTTATACTGATGAAAGCTTCACGGTTGCACTGACTAATGAACCAAGCAGCTAACGGTAAAATTTCCTTCAAGCACAGTAGCCTTTTTCTTCTTAATGGACTCATTAATGCAGAATACGAATCTTAAATCGATTTGTGGAGGTCGGCTCTACTTTTTGAGATATATGACTCAGAAGTTCCTATTGTTATCCTATGGGAGAAAATACCCGGCGATGGCACAGTGTACTGGAAAACTTCTTAAATGTTTTTTTAAACCAAACCTAACCTAACAACGCCTGGATCGTTGATTACGCCTCTCCCACCCAAAACCCGCTGTTTCCCATGTGTTCCCCCAAGATTAACTACATTCCGTGCTTCACTCAATTTTTTAATATTACAGATATTTCAATTTTTCCTTTTGCTTAATCCCTTCAAGATTTCATGAATTATTATTTTGTGTGCCAGTATTTTAGCTTTTGTGGAAATCATAACAAATGGGAGAGGCTCTTCAGGATAATGCCGTTTCAATAGGCCTCCATGATGTCGCGGTGAAGCATTTTTTAGCCGACCTTTCACCAAGGAAAAGCGCTCGGACTCTGGCGTCCTAAAAACTGTAATTACTCGGGATCCTCGTGATGTGAAAAGGCAATTGTTAAAAAAGCAAGGACAAAAATCGAAGGCTATCTTTTGCGAAGTAAATCTTCCTGAAGACTCGAAAACAACAAGATGCCGGTTGCTGAGAAACATGGGGAAAAGGGTTACACCTGAAAAACGACCTCCTCTGACGGTCAGGCGCAAGGATTCACGGCTGCAATGGGCTCTAGAGCATATGAAGACAAATTTGAAGATGGTATTTTTCACCGATGAAACCAGGGTAACTCTGGCCAGACCAGACGGTTGGGGATAAAGGTGGGTTGGAAACGGCCAGGAGCGTCTCATACTCGTTTCCGTTGGTAGCACGGCGGAGGAGGCGTTTTGACATAGGTGGGAATCATTAGATATGAATTTGTTAGTCTTGTGCGAGTGCCAGATGAAGTAAAAATAATTTCTGCGGTTTATTGTCAGCTCCTTGAGCCGGCGTTGTTTCCATGGCTGGATGAGACCTTTTTGGTTCAACGGCATCCCTGAGAGGAGATGAACAGGCTGGTGCCATAGATGGGTACTCAGTCTTCCGCAGTCTGCTCCTCTCTTCCTTCCCTCGGGTAGTACCACTTGATGCTCTTTTCCTTTTTTCTCTTCTTCCTCTTTTCTGCAAAAGCCCGTACTGGTGATGGCAGGGTCTGGGGCGCGTGGATAGCTGGCCGCTTTCGTTGCTATCACGACTTTCGATTTACTTTTTTGTATTTTTTTTATGATTTCCTTTGCTTATGGTGTATGTTTATTTATTGTTCTTTGCGTGCGTGGTAACTAGATATCCGGACGTGGAAGAGAACCCCGGTCCTCGTGGTTTTGGGTCTCGCTCCTGCCGGTTCTTGTGCATTAATGTTCGGGGTTTATCTGGTAATTTGGCTAAACTAGCTGTAGCCTATTCCAATTATGACCTTGTGCTATGTTCGGAGACGCTCGTTTCAAGATATCGCCATGTTTCTGGGCTGATAATCCCGAACTTTGAAAAGCCAGTGCTGCGGTTGCGAGACTTTTGCCCTGGATTTAGGGGTTTGGCTGCTTACGTTCGAAAGGGTGTTGTTGTGTCCAGGCAGAGTGAATAT
>LQNS02277097.1:5728480-5739382 GCA_001587735.2 Parhyale hawaiensis | reverse complement strand
CACAATTCTCATGTGTTGCAGCTGGCTCTTGATGGGGGTCATGAGGCAAGATTGGTACAGCTTGACTTTAGTGCTGCTTTTGATCGCGTGAATCACCTTGGGCTGCTCCATAAGCTGAGATTAATGGGTATTGTTGGTTCAGTTCTCGCAGTAAATAGTCAATTTTTATCTGACAGACGTCAATGTGTAGTTTTTGATGGGAAGAGCAGTGAAATTTTGGATTTGGTTTCTGGTGTCCCACAGGGTAGTGTTCTGGGCCCGTTGTTGTTCATTGTATATAAGGCAGATCTGTTTCATCTTGTTAATAATTTACTTGTTGATTACGCTGATGATATTACTTTGCTGGCTGTTTGCGTTAATCCTAGTGATAGATTAGAGGTTTCAGAATCTATTCAGCATGATTTAGAAATGATTGATTCCTGGTGTTCTAGGTGGGGGATGAGGCTAAATGCGGGCAAGACTAAGACCATACTCGTGTCCAGGTCGCGTACAGTGGGACCTCCTTTTCCTGCACTCATACTGGATGGTGTATCACTTCCTGTGGTTGATGACTTGGCTCGGTAGAAGTGACACGTCGCTGCTTTAATTACTTTGTCCTCCCTCTTCTGGAGTACTGCTCTGTAATCTGAAGTTCTGATGCCGATTGCCATCTGTGTTTGCTTGACAAAGTTGTTCGTCGATGTCCGTTCATGGTGGGCGGTGTTGTGCCTTGTGATCTGGCGCATCGTCGCAGAGTTGGTGGGGTCTGTTTTTTTATAAAATCTATAACTGCCCCTGTCATCCACTGTCTGAGTTTCTTCCGGATCCATTTGTTCGAGTGAGGTATACTTGGCTTACTGGTGCTCTTTATGAGATTGCCTTGGAACCGTTACGATACCGTACGGGCCAGTATTCCCATTCGTTTTTTTCATCGTGTGTAGACGTTTGGAATGTTCTTGATGGCTCTGTCTTTGCTGGTGCGGTTATTGGCAGCTTTAAACGATCTGAACACAGAGCTATTCTGTGATCTCGGATCTTCTTTTCTTTTTTCATTCTTTTGTTTTCTTCACCCGCTGGGCTGGTTACGTAGGGGTTTGTTAACTTCATGGAGCTTCTCCGTTCCTACGTTGCCAGTCTGGTGTGATTTAATAATAATAATGACGTTTCACTGCAGCAGCGTCGCAGGTTAATATTTCAACACGATAATGCCCCGTCTCACTCTGCAAAGGCAACACAAGTGTTCTTGTTATCGTCAGGATTAAAAGGTGACTGTCGGTTTGGCCAACCTGCTCTCCTGATTTGAATCCCATCGAAAATTTGTGGGGATTCTGAAGCAGGCTATTTACAAGGATTGAAGGCAATACACTTCAAAAGAAGACTTGTGGGCAGCTATCAAGAAATCTTCAACTGCTACACCTTGTTCTGAAAAAAAGAAACTTGACTGTATCCGTCGACAAGACGATTGAACTTGTTTTTCAGAAGAAAGGTTCTTATGTAAACTACATATTAACAATGTACTTCAAGTTTGATTGTATAATTGGACTCTTTTCTTAAATGAAACATTGCATAATCATACTTTTTATTATTAACATTTTTTGATAATGACAATTGATCAAAATCTATAAAAGCTAATAACGTGGTAGGTACGCTTGAAAAGTGATCAAGCCTTCAAACTTTCTTACATGAAAACTACACATTAACTTGAGCTGTAAATTTCTGACAAAGTTTCATTTACGGCCCCAAACATACCATGAAAATATTAGCTTTTCAACATAGTTTTAATTGTACGTTGCAAAATGAGTTTCAGCTTTTATCGTGGTATTATAATATAATACTGTACATCGTAACTTGAAAATAGTATAACTCGAAAAATATATCAAAAATCAAAAAATTGTCATGAATAAAATGGTAATAAAATTCAGCTTTATGTACACTGAGCGAGTTTCACAACGATCGGACCATAAATAACGGAAATATACCCCTGCCCCCCTTGGGGGTCGTAACTGGAAAACTAGGTCCAACCGCCAAAAAACGAAACTCATACGTGGATTCTACATCGAAAATTGAGCAAATGAAAGAAAGTAAAGTAAAAAAATACGTGCTTAATGAATCTGAACCACACCAGTTGTGGGTAGTGTCATTTATAAAACCCGAAATTACTAACTAGTATTTAAATTTCAAAAGAAAAGACCCAAACAAGTCCAAAAATGAACTTAAGATTTTGAGAAATTTTTGGCCAGAAACTCGCCAGGTAAAGTTAGGCCTATTCGCAACTGCCCATTACCAGGTCAAGGTATGTTATGGGGAGTAGCGCTCCCGCGTTACCTTAGCCATCAGCTAGCCAGCCCTTCGAGACGTCGGTTTTTGGTGCCTACTTTGCTTCCTTCCGATTTCTTACTTTTACTAATCATGCTTTCTACTGTTCTTCCTCTTATTTTCGGACTTGCTGTTCCCATGCGCGTTGATGCTGTGTGGAAACACCTTCGTGTATGAGTGCCAGCTCTTATCGATAAACTGTGTGTCCCTTGTTCTTACCTCTGTGACATCGTATTCGTGAGGAAACGGAACTGAAACCTCGAACTATAACTAGGCATTAATTTTGCAGGCAGCCAGACTCCATTTTCACGGGCGCTGATGCCCGGTGACACTCTCGTCGTTCGCGACTAATCTGTGAAGGTGCATCGCTGTGCGTGCGTGCTGTGTTCAAGTTCGTGTGCTCTGCTGCTGTGTGCCATTGACACAAGTCTAGCTCTGTATCTGAGGGTAGGTTAGAAGGCTGGGTTAGGTTAGGTAAAGTTAGGTTAGGAGGTTAGGCTAGGTTAGGTAGTGCTTATGGTAGTGGTGACCCGGCAAGAAAGCTTACTTGAACGCACGCACAGCGATGCACGTACACAATAGTCGCGAACGACGAGAGTGCTGCTCGGTGGCGCAGGCAACAAATTCGTCATTCGCTATGTACGTTTGTGTACGGGCATCGGTGTACGTGCGGGCGGTGTTCAAGCTCGTGTGCTGTACCTGCTCGGTGTATCACAGATTAGGTTAGGTAAGGTTAGGTTAGGTAAGGTTAGGTAAGGTTAGGTTAGGTAACGCTAGGTTAGGTTAGGTAGTGCTTATTGTAGTGCTTCTGGTGGTTGTTCCGCGGCAAGAAAGCATACTTGAACGCACGCACTGTGATGAGCGTACACAGAATAGCGAGTTTAATGCCCGTGCAGCCCGGTTCCCCACTTAGCAACTTATTTGTTGCCGCTAGCAGCCTAGAGGCAACTCAGCTCATCCGACTTCGTTGTTGCCTCCGTGACTTCAGCATGATGTTTATGAACATAGTGCGCTAATTCTTAAACTATCAATCTTTGTGGACTTCGATCAACTGCTTATAATTAGGAGCGATAGACGAAAGTTCACCCTTGTCACCTGCTATGGTGCAAAAATTTCAGTAGCTGCTGAGATTTTCGGTAATTTATGATGCAGCTAAATTTTACCCAAGCTGCAGCCGTGCCGCCGCTACCTAAACGGATTAATTAATTTGCTTCTAGGCTGTTAAGCTGCAACGAAAATTGTTATGTGGGCACAGTGCTTTCACCAAGTTAGCAACTGTTTTCCCGTTGCGGTGGCCTAAAGGCTGGTACACACACTAGTCAAAAAAAAAAAAAACAAGTTTCATCATCTCCGCTTCCGAATTAAGGCGTTGATGTAACCTTTTAAATAGCAAACACTTGCAAAGAAATTTCTGCTCAAGTTCGCTCCAAGTTTTAAGAGGTGTCCGAAATTCAACTGAACGCTGCAGCAATGTCTATTCGGTATATCGAAAGCTTACACCTACACAGAATCTGCATCCAGCCATGGAAACCATAGGCGTACGAGGTGAGGTTTACTTGGGAGGGGGGNGGGGGGGGGGGGGGGGGGCGGCAACACACAA
This sequence comes from Parhyale hawaiensis, assembly GCA_001587735.2. Classification (NCBI taxonomy): domain Eukaryota; kingdom Metazoa; phylum Arthropoda; class Malacostraca; order Amphipoda; family Hyalidae; genus Parhyale; species Parhyale hawaiensis. The sequence continues at coordinate 5,735,487 of LQNS02277097.1, read as the reverse complement.
CTTACCCGAATTTCACAAACTTCATGCACTTCTCTGATTTGCTGTATGTCGGAGTGAAAAATATCAAATACCTCGTAAGTGATAAATACAATGGATAAGTGAAAAAGAAATTATATGATAAAACTTGGAGTGTGGCGATTCAATTTTTGTTATTCTATTATTCTTTTTTACAGATGCAGATTCATATTTAATCTTAAGTGCCGATATCAATGCCTATTCCACCGTTTATCAGTTTTTAATACATAATAAACTATTATTTTACCTGCTTTACGCTTTTTAGCCGGTGTAGGTCTTGATTTACCTATTTCATTAATAGGAACTCATCCAAAGTTATTATTTTCTTATTAATGGAAGCTCCGAGAAAATTTGTACTATTATTAGAGTTTGGGAAAACATTTGTTATGGCAATTAATGGTATGTGTAAGCTTATTTGAGTTACCTGCACCACAGCATATTATTGTCGACGTCGTTGCCTATCCGTAGCGATGCTACGTGAAAATATGACTTACATAAGCAATGATAATTCAACAGTGGCATTACATGTAGCGCATCATATGCTACAAGTCACCAGAACAATGAATAACACTATCCAACAAACGAGCTTTTGTATGCAGTTACATATTTTTCTTCTAATACAGGGAAAATTAGATGAGATATATGCGAAGATGGTACCCGTTTCTCTCTATTTGGCGAGGTTTTTGTGCAAAGCCGAATATGAAAAAACCGAAATGTTGACAATATTAGGCGTTATCGGATATCAATTAGGTCGTGAAAGTTGATTAAACCCAAGCCCATTCGACTTAACTGATCTGAAAATTCAGACTGATGCCCTGGCTTAAAAATAGGTGAGTTGAGTTTCAGGCTGTTGGCATGCAATGGAGCACCTGTGAGACTAACAGAAACTCAATATTACATCGGGAAATTTAGCTGTTACTGGCTTGGTAGCTTTAAAGGTTTTTAATGGAATATAAATTGTCGATGTCTGAGTTCCAGTTTACAGTTCCGTACAAATAGGGTCAAGTGAGCTTGGCTTTGATCGACTTTAACTACCCAATCGAACGCATCCAATATCGGTAAGTCCCTGGTAAAAAATAAAACTAAGATCTAAGTATATTCAACTGAATTACAGTGTTATTGGTGTTATGATTCCAAATATCACGTCGATTTCCCTAAGTCAAGTCAACTTTCTCGGCTATCACCGCACGTTTTTTTTTACTTTTCGGCGTTGGTAGTAGCTACAATACTTAATTGTACTAGTTTTATGTACTTTTGGAAATGACTATCGTAATGCACGTGATATAGGCTAGCTATCGTACAGTGCAAGTGATGTTGAGATCGTATCCAACATTTTATGACTCATAAAAGGTCAATGTTTATCTTGAGCGAAATGATATGACTTCAGGGAGCTGCTTCATTATTACGGCCGTTGTAGTTAATAACATCTTCCTCGAATATAATGTCATTCTTGACAGGAATCCAGCCATAAACTTCATAGCGTGCTTTCTTTGTTTTTCGTCAACCAATAATGTACGTACAGAAATCGTATAGAATTCAAAAGATTGTATTTTTTATCCTCTGTGCATACAGAAAAGAATCCTTACATGATGCATGCAGAGAAAGTGGTGTCACTCCCATTTTCATCGTCTAAAAATTTCACACCACAAGCTGAAAAACTAGAACTAACGATAAAGAGTTTTTGCAGACTTGTCCAACATTTCTGTTTCAATTCCGATTGATCAGAGGCTTTATCAGAATTGTGACTAGATTCCTACTGTGAACATGATATTTAGCACAGATGAAGGAAAGTACAACAGGCGTATTCCTTCATGACCTTGTCCACGAAGTCGTATTAAAAAAGGAAATAAAAGTAACATTGACCTGTTATTAATTAATAGCTATCATAGATAATTTCAGCATATCGTTCACTATGATAGCTATTGCCACAATAACATAAAGCAAAAAAAAAAAAAAAAACACGTAAGTACACATAAATATAAATAAAGCACATAGTGATAGTTAGAAAACTGACATAACTGAGGGAAATATTCAAATATTTGGAATCAGTGCATAGTCTTTAATCTAAATAAGTTGAAACTGCATTAACTTTTTTCTGTTTCTGACTAGCAAATTATCGATTTTGTCAGAAGTTCGACTTATTCATAGTCTGCTATGCACAAAACACCTGACCTGATACATGCAGAAAAGCGAGAGTCGTTTCGTATTTAGCGCCTCAGAATTCGTCCTATTGCAGTTGAAAAAACCTAAACATTGATTTGGTTGTTGAATAGTGCAATAGATCAATTTGACTAACGAATCAGCCCCTGCAAAATGTGGCGATGCCCCAAAAGTGCCAATTCTCATCGATGTGGATAGCCTCCAAAAGTCCTAAACTGGCCTTTGCCGATTAATCGGTAGACCTCCAGGAAAAACCAATATAGATTAAAAGGATTCTTTCCTGGAGGAGATGAGATGTCAATGCAGACTTGATAAATGAACTCGCACGATTTTCAAAAACTAAGGGAAAAGTTTTGACAGTGTACCCAAAACCAACGTTTCGGCTTGTGACGTGTCTCCTACTTGTTGCCTGGAAATTTCTGGGCCGATTTTGATGACTTTGATCAATAAACAAAATGTAATTCTAAGTTCGACCTGCGCTCACTGTCAATTTAGCTCTACAGGAGCCCATACAACCCTGTTAGGGTTGAAAAAGGGGGGTGAAATGCATGGGCTTGTCTCATACGCCAATTTTTTTTTATTATAGGGCCAAGAAAAAAAATCCCTTACAGCACTGTATCTTCTCATTCCCGCATGGCAAGCACCATTCGGTTTCCCAAAGCTTCATCCATAACCCTGTCTGAACTAAACAGCATTTTTACCCTAAACAATAATTAGTTGATAAGTTTCCTACTTTTTCTTGCAAACCACTGCTTGAGCTCTGATGGTTTTACTCTCAAAAATTCTACATTTTACAACAACCAGCATGACCCATCACTAGAACTCTAGTCACCCTTGCAACTCTGACAAGTTAAAACGGTGCTTGTCACTCGGGAGGGATAAGACTTAGTGTTTTAAATCGAGTTTTTTCATTGGCCCAATAATAAACAATGGTGCGTGGGACAGACCCATTTCATACCCTTTTCCAACCCTAAGATGGTTGTATGGGTGCCCAGACGAAAATTGATAGTGCGCACAGGTCGAGCTTAGAACTGCAATTTTTTTGGGGGGAGAAAAATCGTCAAATTTATCCAGAAGTTTTCGAGAATAAATGAAAACAAAAAGTTGCAAGCTCAAACGCTGGTCAACAAGACACGGTACTCGGCATACGATATTTCTACATATGTGGGCAAGTAAATATCGCAAATATGTAAACTGCCAATGTTAAAGTTGAATAGCTATTGTATTTTTTGACAACGTGATGTAGTATATTACGCACCTAATCGTGAAGACAAGTCTACTGTCAAACAATATCATGTCGAATGTAGAATTTTTTGTTTCTAAAAAATGCCCGAATATCCCAAGCCATTTTCCCGAATTTCAGCAGTCTTCCGGACTCAGGGAGTTGCCCACCCCCCCCCCATGAGCGTTGAAAATCAAATGTGAACTGCATCTTGCGGCGACAACTACTGATAACTAGGAATGGTTTCCATAGTGTTGGGCGCCGACGATATTAGCAGAGTGATATTTCCCCGACCATCGAAGTATCATGCCTACTAAATTCGCCTTTAGCGCACTGTGGTGAGTGACATTTTAGATTTTATTACAGTGTAGCAGAAAAGTAATTTTCCGCTGCATCTTCTGTACTTAGAACTAAATTCATGTGTTAGTGATCATTTCAGCTTCAACGAAAGTCATTCAGACCAAGTTTTGTTTTCCGTATTTGCTGGTTTCAGTGGTCGGGTTAATACCACGCGTGAAGGTTTAGGCACGTGCTAAGCAAACTGAACCTGAGGCCTGTTGCATTCAGATTGCCTCAGAGTTACTCGGTGTTACGCTGCGTTACTCACTCGGTGTTACGCTATTATAGAGGTGAATGAGACAGGATTTCTCAAAGCGTAACCCCGAAACAACCAAAACAAAAACAAACCCAATGTAAACACAGACGTTTATTAGTAATTATTGCTAATTTTGATGAAATAGCTTCTAAAAATTACGTGATAGGTCCCTGCAGATCTTTCTACTGTAAGAAATTGATGAATTACACTATTTGAAGGCTTTTCTCCCTAAGCTCAATGAACCGATTCCGTGAGAGCTCAAAAGGTAAACAAACCAACCAGCGCTATCGAAATATGTAAACACTCAGCTAAATAAATACATATTTGGTTTTATTTGCGACGAATATAACCTAGTAACAAAATAATAACACATGTAGTAATATATATTAAAACAACGTCTTCACTGGTCACAAAACAGAATAATACACATGTATATTCGATGCATATGTGGCGAGACTTGGCATCAACACTGGGTAACTCCGCTCGCTACCCAAATTTTGCAGGGTAACGAGTTTCCGTAACACCGGGTAACCCTGACTTGTCTCATTGACGGTAAACAGCTCAATGCGACACGGATTTTGGACACGGAGTAACCCTCGAGGTCACACTGCGTAACCCGGGGTTACCCAGCGCGCTGAATGCGACAGGCCTCTGACGGCTAATATTTTTACATCCTCTGTGGTAAACTCAACCCTGAGCATACAGTGACTCAACAGAGCTTGCGGACGATTAGCTGAGGCAACTCGTTCTTTCGACTAGCTTGTGTACTGATAGCATAACCCATATTGACACAGTACCGCTGCTGACGCAAGCACAGTAAAGTAAATGTCTTTACGTTACTGTGGGACACACGGACAGTCAAGTTTCAGTCTTGTATGCTTCGTCACTACGGATACCCCCACCTGGCCGCGAGTGTCGGTAATCGTCTCTCCTAGGGCGTTTTTTTTTGTGACCACTTTGCGAATGATTCTGCCCGATTGCGCATGATCCACGCGTTTTTGTGACCACTTTTTGACGTGATTCTGATAGCAATCAACCGTGATCCGAGCAGGCTAATCATGCCTGATCAAAGAGCGATTCCGGCCGGCCATCGGACATGTAAAAACTCAAAATTTGAGATGCAAGGTCGTGATGTTTTCTTATATTTAGGGATAAATTGAATAATGTTATCATGATTGTTTGTAATATTGACTTCCAGAATTATAGTTTTCTCAGTTTTATGCCTGTTTATGATCAAAATGCTTCATATACTGCTAGTTCAGTTATGCATTGGCAACAGAATAAATAAAGGTTCATAAGAAATCAATTCCTTACAATTTTCCGCAAAAAAATGCAATAAAAATAAATTTTTTAAAAATTCATATGGCATCTCCGGTTTGTTTCTGAAATTGTTGTCCACTAGAAGACCCCTCTAAAGCAGCAGCTTGAAACTCAACACTAAACATAAGATATGTTAAAGTGAACGTAAGCTTGTCTTTTCTTAATGATTTTATTGTCTACTGCACAGCACTCCAATATTTAACTGAAGAAAAAAATTGTAGCATATATTTTTTTAAAATGTTACTTTTTAAAATGTGAAATTTTAACACTTACATAATAAAATAATCATGAATAAAAATTACAGTAAATTAATTTCAAATACTTTGATGTTTTGTTGATCATATATTCTCTTGCAATACAAATTACGGGATTAAACTAAGTAATTTTATTTATAAACAAGATTGATTTTTTTAAAATTTCAAAGTAGATCCGGCTTGCGAACTATTATGTGATGGGTAAGGTGTTCAACAAAGCTATGACTTCCTTATATTTTGGAGCTCGACTGGAGTTTAACATGTATCACTTTCAGTGTGAACTGCGACCATCTTCGATGTTCCCCATATTGTTCGCTTGGAAGTATGTGACAGTTTTCAATCAGTCAACTTTATTAAGTACTCACAGGGGTGGTACAATGATTATATTAAACATAGCTTATCACTAGACTTAGATAGAGTGCTTGACAGCCTTAGTACACGCTATACTGTATTTCGGCTCATTGTTTGGCCTCTGTTTGGTAGGAGTATGCGCTGCCATCGGCTATACAAATTTGACAGTCTGTTGCAAGGGCCATCACAAACCACGTTTATCAGCGAATTAGCAGATTTTCTTACCTGTTTTGGAGACTGAAAGCAAATTTCCTTGTTCTGACTTTAAAAGTCAGTATACGTATGAGCAAATATCACACCAGCACTATACTACCTAGGTACATTCTTAAGCAGACAAAATATGTCATTATAAGCCACACGTAGGTGCCCAATGGCCTTCTTGTTAAAGCTCGACCAAAGCGAGTTACAGTACATAGGGTAACAATAGGTACGAAACAACTGACACTTGACCTCTTCAAAACAGTGACCAAATTTCCTCTCTAGTATGTTGCCCACGGCGTGTAGCTTCCGAGTTTTGATTGTTACATTGAGGTTTTTGAGGATACTGATGTTCACTTTGGAACTTCCAGCACGCCTTTTCCAGTTGGACTTCAGCGCTGCGTTTGACAGGGTTAACCACAGTGGTCTATTGTACAAGCTGGAGTCCTTTGGTGTGGGTGGTAAGGTTCTGTCAATCATACGCGATTTTGTTTCTGAGCGAACGCAGAGTGTGTCTGTTGACGGCGTCTTGAGTGCCTCAGTCGCGGTGGTGTCTTGTGTCCCTCAGGGCAGTGTGCTTGGCCCGCTGTTGTTCGTTCTCTATACTAGTGACATGTTTTCTTCGCTTGAAAACACGGTGATCAACTGTGCCGACGATTCAACTTTGATAGCTGTTATACCTGCTCTTCGACTGCGTGATGCTGTCGCTCAATCTCTGAATAGGGATTTGTCGCGCATTAGTGCATGGTGGTCGGCCTGGAGTATGAAGCTAAATGCCAGTAAGACCAAGTCGATGATTGTCAGTCGGTCTCGGACACTTTTACCGCAGCATCCCCAACTGGAGATTGATGACACTTTGCTTCAGGAGTCTAGCTCATTGGAGATTCTAGGT
>LQNS02277097.1:5670570-5693723 GCA_001587735.2 Parhyale hawaiensis | reverse complement strand
TTGGGAAGCAATCAGCGCTCATGGTGCAGGGCCTCTGGTATGTGTAAACAGCCAATTTAATTAGCCTGGGCATGTTACTTGAAATTTTGTTTCCATGACGATGATAAAATTCGCCAGTGACTTCCATCTTAGTGCAGGACTATTGGAATTGGCGAATTCTCAACAACGCACAATCAGGAGATTCCTACAGAGCCAACACGTTGCAACTTTCGAGTGGCCAGCCCAATTGCCAGACTTGGATCCAATGGAGAATATATTAAATTAAAACGCTATCCAGGTTTGCAAAGAAAATTTCTTAATCTTAATGATAATAACTGAAACGTGGTACGCCCTTTCATCGGAGTTTGGTAGGAAACTAATCGGGGAGATGCCACAGGGATTGTGTGCTATCAAATAACAGCTAGGAGGGTTTCACTACTAAATAGTTCCAACTGTGCATTGTTGATGTGTTCTTCATAACATTGATTAAAAATTCATTCCAAAAACTTCGTGCAATAATGCGGACTTTCTATCCCTCTGATATATATTTTTTTTTTAGTGACGAAAATATATCGTTAGTTTATTTGGTCTGACGAAAAGATATCGTTGGTTTATTTGGTCTGACAAAAAGATATCGTTAGTTTATTTGCTATTTCATAATACGGTATAGTTATTAAATTAGGAAATGTTGATTAATCGTTTGCTATGTAGTTTTTTACAGTTAAAAACCTAGAAATAAGTGTAATTTTGAATCAAATGAAAATATCACCGGTGTGGAGTTTAATTGCGCCTCTGCATGTTCTAAAACTAGCTATAATTAGCAGACTAAATGGGCTTTAGCTCCAGAAAAGAGCACATGCTGCCGCCCCCCTATTGCCTCATCCCACCGGCAGGGCAAAAGCCCCTCCTGCTCCCCCCGAAGCTCTCCAGCATTATATGAAAGAAAACTTGAGACAAGCGCCGAGTCGCTAGTTGCTGTACGCTCATGCGACCAGCACCAACTCTATATCTATATATATAGAATGTGAGAATGTCCAAGCTCGTTACCTATAAGTTGTAAATCCCTAGCTGCTACATTCGTAGAAAAATATGAAAGTTTCTGCTTTGTCCTGATTAATTTGACCACTGATAACACAGTTGAATCAGTTTAGCTACAGAAGCAAAAATTGTGGAATAATTTGGGCACAAGTTTATAAAAATAAGCTCCAAATGATGCTTCAATTGTGTCGATGTAGGGTTGTGTGCACGCTCATTTTGTAGACTGTTGAAATTGTATGTTCCTACACCTTTCCTTCTCTTAGAAATCGAGATTGAATGCAAATTTTCCATCAGAAAAAGGGCTCATGCTGCCCCGGTTCCGGCGCCCCTGACCAGCTGTCAATAATGATGGCGCTAATTAATTTTACAACTAGAGCACTCTGCGAGCGCATACCTCCGCCAAGCGAAGCAACGGTAGCAAAAAATTCAAATTGGCTCTGAAACCATAATTTTCTTTGTATTCACTCCAAAATCTAATCATTTGTGCCTTTTGATAGTTATAACAGCTTGTGCAATTTTCTTGAAGATCCGTTAGTAACTTTTTGAATTATAGTGCTAACAAACGTTATGACAAACATGAGTCAAACATACAAACTAACAAACCGATCTGCACAAAAATTTAATCATTTATGTCTTTTAACATTAATAACAACTCCTATAAATTTCATAAAGATCTATTCATTTTTTTTTTAGTTATTGTACTAACAAGCATAAAATTAAAAACAGTGACAAACGAACGAACTAACGGATCATTACCAAATTTTTTCATCTACGTTTTGTTATATAACTAACAACTCATGGCAATTTCATAAAAATCCAGCCATAACTTTTTGAGTTATGGAATTGAAAAAAGAGGCAGACAAACCAAGAAACAAACAAACGAAGAAACAGATTGACATATCTTCACCAAAAGTAAATCATCTGTTTCTTCTAACATACCTAACAATACCTGTAAATTTCGTCCAAATCAGTTCATATTTTTTTAATTATGTTGGTGACAAGCAGACAAAGATACAGACAGGCAAACACGACGAAAACATAACCTCCATAGCAGAGGTAATTAAGCTCTACCTTTTCCTTGCTTGTGGTACAGGTTTGCCACAAAAAATGCCTCATGCCTCCAGGCTTCATCTTTAAATAAAGTGACAAAAATGAGTTTGCTAGAGCAAAATTTCTTTCCTGCAAGTAAAGACGCAAATATTAGTTTTCAAATATTAGTTTTGATATACTCGAACGTTGAGCGGCACCAAACGATGCAGTTGAATTAAAAGAATTCACCGGAAATGCTCACTGCTTGCTTCTTCAGCTTACAAGTGAACCTGCATGATCGAAATTTGGCTGTAATGTGAACTGCCACGAAGGAATTTAGCTAAAACGTGAGTGCGATGGATTATGCACAATAGGAACGGAACCTCCAACCAATATTGAGCCTCACTAACGGCTACAAAGAAATTTAGCTAAAAATATGCGTAATGGCTTTGGCACGACAGGATCAAAACTCTGTAACAGATAAAAGAAGGTGGGGTAAGATATGCAACGGGGCACGAAGAAAAAGCGGTATAAATGACAGCACATATTCTTTTACAAACCATGTGACACCGTCTACTACGCCAGATCCAGACAAGCAAATTTCCATGTGTTCTGTGTTGCATTTCCGCGTTTGCAGAGGAAATATCGCGAAAAAGCCATTTCCGTACCAGCATGGTAGCAGCAGACGTTCCGTGCTGAAGGTAGTACTGAAGGTCCCGAGAACGATCCCCAGGTCAGTTGCGGTCTTTTTCAAAGGCGCTTGGCGATTTGAATCAGCAAATTTGCTTTGTGGGCATAGCTATCGGGGGGGTACGTACTTTATGGCACGGGGTGGTGGATCGTTGAACCTTCCGTTTCGGCGCCATAGTTTATGGCAACCCGCCGTCAGCTGCAGCTGTACTTACTCCTCTGGGGCCAGTTGACGTGCGTCTGCCGCACGAACCAGTGCGTGAGGTTTCCCAGGAGAGGGTGCAGTCAAAATTGACTTTCTGGAAAGTGAATTTTGCAGAATAAAGTAGCTTAATATCTTCAAGATAATGTAAATTTGTGTCTCTTCATACTAGCACTCTAAGTTTTATGATGTGTTTCATTTGTGATGTAAACTGTGGTGGCTCAGGAGTCTCAGATCAGAATGGAGTAGCTATATGGGGTAAGATGACACATGTGACACGGTGTAAGGTGAAACAGAAACAATATTTGAACTCTTCTAAAATATTTACGAGCACGCCAATTAGAAATGAGATTGCAGAATCAAAGAAAGACAAATAAAAGCCGGAAACAGTTAAAAATCTATGAAAAAGCAGTTAATTGGACGAAGCAGTAGAAACATAGAATCGGTTGACGAGGAGTTAAGCTTATCCAGTGACGAAGAAATGGAATGGAATTTTCTGACCCAGGTGAAGACTTGGAATCCGATGACGAACTGATGGAAAGAGACATTGTTGTTGTAAATTTACAAGGCAGTAAGGGACAACCATTACACTAAATTAATATAGCTGGAGTAGATGTAATAGATGGCAATGAGGCCGATGGCATCTTCTTCGACCCGCCCGTACAGTGACCTGCCAGGAATTGCTCACGAAATCGGTAATCGTTAGCAACGTACTGGGTGATTACTATTGCAAGCACATACATGGAACTTACCGGGTTGGATAGGCACGCACTCGCCCTTTTTAAATCAGTTTTCATTTTTTTCTTCAAGCGTTTTTGAGAAATAAGGCATACAAATCCTTCAATTTTCAGTTTCAGTGCTTTCACGAGAACTCTTGCTATTTTTTTTTTTTTACACATGCCAAGGGAGTTCACACTGAGTGTTTTTGAATGTCTTGGCGTGAGGAATGGAACGAACTCGGGAGAAACTTGCCAACTGCCTCTGGACATTAGGTAGATATTACAGCACCAGGGGCGAGCTAAAACGACCGTTTCTCGGAAGAATAGAGTGGCTGGTAAAGTCGCTGCTGGCGTGCATCGGCCCCTATTAATTGGGCCAACCCTAGCTGTCCTACTCAAGCTGTGCCTAATCACCACCTCAGGGTTGTCTCCCAATCTGAAATTTATAGGAATTTATCGGCTGCCTGTTAGAAAATAGTGAAAGGTGACCGAAAAAATCGAGCTGTGCTGCGCCGGTGGCCCAATCGCTCTAAGTTTGGGTCTTAATAACAACCGGAAAATAGATGACGACAAATGCGACACGGGTTGCGGTGAAGCAGGTCACTGCTCAGTATGTATCATCCTCTTCAATAAGCCGTAAGCCGACTCACCAGTGTTCATCCGTCCAGTAGCCGTCCAGTGTGTGTAGGTTATTTCTGACAATTGAAGTTATTAGGCAATGATTATTCCGTTAATGGGTGAAATGAGTAGTAACAAATGAACTATGAGGAGCTCCGGTAGGTAAGGGGTAGACTTATTTTCGACAAAGTGAGTAGCTGCGGCATTGCGCGCTGCACAGCTGTGCCGAGGTACCCGGGATCGATCCCGACACCAAGCGCAGTCTTTCTCGAGGCACTCAGCGCGGTGAATCAGCGCATTTACTTGTGAGTATAGCTATCGTAAGGGTACCTGCGCCAGGGTAGGGGGGTTTGGCTGGTCGTTGAACCTTCCGTTTCGGCGCCATAGTTCTTAGCGACTAGTCGTCGGCTGCAGCAACACTAACTCCTCTGGGGCCAGTTGGTCTATGTCTGCCGCACGCACCAGTGCGAGTGGATTTCCAGCCGAGGGTGCAGCCAAAGTTGACTTTACCTTTACCACCACAGAACTTCGCTGTTTTAAAGAGAACTTGAAAGATTTTGCGCTCTTCATGGTATTTTGGGTTACGGTTGCCATTTTTCAGCTGGCCTCAATCCAACTGGCTGTGCTAGCAATATGATTCTATATCGCGATGGTTTATTTTTTCTTCCCTTGAATTCGAACGGGAGAAGGAGCCCCTGTATCGAGATTGTCCAGCCTGAGTAAGAAAACATTCAGTTATGATGTGGAGAGGCTCAAAAGCAACGTCAGTTTCTGAAACACCTCCTAAATAAACGTGACTAATGATGGTCAAATAGTGCTTTACTGACACTGTATGCTGCATAGCGCAGGACTTTGTTTTTCGACTGACTGCGAACCCTGCAATTAGGTGTAGGCCTAAACACGGAGAGCCGTTTCGTTGATATGCTGGACTCTGAGCGAGCAAATGTCATTGATTAACCACTCGATATATAGATTCACTCTTGACACACTGGCTCAATACGGATACATTTCTCCGTAATGATCAGGATCTTGCAATAGGAACATATCATTACATAATTAATCTGACCAGTTGTGTTGGTTGTTCCGCTAATTTCTTTTTATGCTCCTTAATTATAATAATAAGCAGCTCACTTTCATTGCATGGCAACTTGGACAGTTTCCGTATATCAAATTAAGAGCCCGCAATACGAATGTTATTGAACCGACATCCACCACATATGAATTGCCATCGACTTTTGTAAGCGATGCATAGCGTAATCTCTCGTAACACATAAAATTCGTTCCCGAACCGTATTCGCAAAGTGAAGTGGATGCGTCGTCTTCACGTGAGGTAATTGTCAAAGTGACAAGATTTTGCAAAAAGCATGCAGCTGTCGGTCACACCCAGAGGACGTCGGAAAATGTCTGCCGAACTTAAACACCCTCGTTGTTATTCTGTATATATAGTTGTGGCAGCGTTTTCAAAGGGAAAGACTCAATTATGTTCTTGTTCTACACGAAGTGAAAGACAAGGATGATATAGCTACGAGCTATAGAGTGAACTTGCCCTTGAGTCTGTGATTGTTTTTTTTTTTCAGCAAGATGGAGCGCAGGCCATCTTGCTCAGCCTGCAAGATTCAGCTTGGCATCGCAACCACGGCTTGGATTATTTGTCCAAAGAAGAATTGTCACCTTTAAGCTGATCCTTTATTCTATGGACTTCAGAATCTGGTCCATCTTGGGAAAATTCTTGCGCAGTCTTGCCTTTCACTAGCGGGTGTGAAGAAGCGGCCGGAGACTGGATGGGACAAAATCTCGCCCTCACCTGACGTTTAGCACGCTGTTCTTGAAGCGGTGCTTGGTAGACTTGGTGATTGATCTGCTTTGAGAAATAACAGTGCAAAAGGTGCAAGAAAGAAAAAAGGAAGAAAGAAAAAAAGAAAAGAAAAGAATGGAAAGGAAGAAAGAAAGACAAATTTTCGTGTAGATTGATTGCCAATTGGGTAAATTATTTCGATTGGTCATTATAAGATAACTTTTTGATTACTCTTGATATTCCAGCTTTATCTCGACTTCAGATTTTTTTTTTATCGCTCTCTCTCTTTGGGAGGGCCGCCTAAAAATTGCTCTTATTGCGCCAAAAATTTGCTCTTATTGCACCTAAAAATTGCTCGTATTGCACCAAAGCAATAGGGGTGAAAGAAAAGAAACAGGGAAAAGATAAATACCCCACAAAATTGAAGGGACCAAAAACAGGTCAGAGAGCAAACAGGATGTGCATCGCACTGGATCAACGGACACATATCAGTTCCAAATACCAATTGTTAGTGTATGGACATTGCTCTTATGCTGACATTTCGTCCCAATGGCGAGATTGATTCTTGCGAATATCGCGCTTTACCTGTTCCCATGATGTATGCCCGAACAAAAAAGGTTACAAAATTTAATGGTCAGGTTTTGCAACTCAATTATATTTTTACCAAAATAAAAAATCATTAAAAAATAATATGATAAAGGATCCAGTTGTCAGAGCGTATGAAGCCCTGTGACACGTGGCATTTATTATCAATGATAATAAATGCCACGTGACTTCATACCACAATGCGAGCTATAAATGAAATATATTATGTTATCTAAGGGCGAGTTCACACTTCCCTCATCGTGACGCGTTCAGTTACGAAAATAAACACGAAATGGACTTTTTCTGTCTCTGTCCAGACGTAGAAGTGTGTTTTATTCAAATGAATGATGCCCCGCTTTCAGTTATGATATAGTTTCTTTACATTTTCACTTATATATCGCGTCAGTTTGAAGTCACATTCGTATCCCATCATCTCATAGCCTGATTTTGAAAGGAATAGCCTACATATTTACAAAATATTCATAGCCTGATAAACCAATATGTAAGAGAAATCAGCTCAGAGCAATCAGCTGGGTTTCCAAACCAAAGATGGTTTCAGGTTTTCTCGTTTTCTTATCTTAAACGGGAGTACAGTGATTGTGATCATTAAAGTGACGATTAAAAACATTTTTTGTCGACTTGTACATTATCTGTGAATGCTGCAGAGGACAACTTTAGTATTTATAAGTTCTGTTTGCTAAACTTGAATAACGCAGCGCCTTCAAAAAAGGACATGCTTCATCTAATTAACGCCTGTGTTTTCACGGAAATCGAGATCCTTCAAGAACTCACCCACCTAAATGTGTACAAATCCACCGGCCCAGATAATCCTACTCCCCGTGTACTACGGGAAATGGCTCCAGTCATCGTGAAGCCCCTACTCGAAATATTTAATCGCTCTCTAAGAACAGGAGAAGTTCCGCAGGATTGGAAACTAGCTAATGTAATACCGATACATAAGAAGGGGGATAAGAAGAGTCCAAGCAATTATCGATCAATCAGTCTTACTTCGGTCGTCAGCAAAATCATCGAACGCCTTTTGAAAAAGCGCAATATTTACTTCATACAAAAAACATCGCTTTTTTGCGGATCGCCAAAAGAAAGCTTGGTTGTGTTTAGCCTTGCACGCTTACCTGTACGGTACCTTAATTCAAGTTGGCAGTTGCGCAGCATCTTACCCAAGAAAGTTAATAAGAGCTTTACATGTATAGAAGGGAGCTCAACCGTCTACCCTAAATAGGCAATAACCTGAGAAATCATGAGGCACATATCCCGTCAACACATGGCACTACCAAGACAGGGAGCTCCCTTCTATAAGGCTCTGCCTTAATATCTTTGCGATGATGCTACAGGAAACACAAGACGGGTCTTCACAAATTCTTCGCTGTCATTATTAACAGCGAGGGCACTCTCGTGCAAGCAATAAGAGATTATAAAATGTGCCTTTCTTCTATCCATCTCAGATCATCCATGGAGTGTCATCGTACGTGGTGATCGCTCTGCAGTTCCGGTGCTCTGGCAATGTGCCTTAAATTCACACCAAGTTATGGTTAGGCCGTAGACCACTGGCGTACGCAAGGGAGGGAGGGCACAGGGGGCACGTGCCCCCCATTAGCAGGAATGGCTCAATATATGGTGATGCCAGAAATGGCAAAAAAGTACCAGGATATGTAAATTTAGCAGTAATATATTCTATAGCTGTGAATAAATGGTTACATATATTTAAAACGCAAGTTTTCTGCATTTTTCACTAGAAAGTCGTAGTTGAACACTAACAGAGTTGTCTCGGCTACACAAATTTATATTTGTAACTTTGACTTGTGTACATCTCACGTCGCGCACTGAAAATGTGCATTTTAACCGGCAAATTATTTCGACTCTTGTCTTGCTCGGTTATCAGCCAAAGGTCTACAAAGCTTCTTATTACGGTCTCCAGCAAAAACCTAGGAATGTCCGGGGGCCGTAGACACACTGCTATAAAGCAGTAATCTTCAAAAGAAAGGAACAAAGTCCTGGCTCTCTATCACCCTATAGTACCGTAAGCAGAGACTGCTATCTCGGTTCTATTCATGATAACCCACGATCTGGCCGAGTGAGTCTTTCCTCGAAGCTCCCAACATCTAAAACGCGAGAGACAACCATTGGCATTTTACACTCACTGCCCTAGTCATTGTCTTAATTTAGTCTTAGGCAGTATTTGTTCAGTTCAAAGCATCAGGAACGTTATGGGAATTATAGAAAATATAACTTCGTTTGTTACTCGTTCTCCAACCGTTTGAACATCTTCGAAAAGTACATCGAAAAGAATACTCCAGACCAGAACAAAAGAAAAAGATTGAATTCATTGTGTCAGACAAGATGAGTGAAGGCGACGCGATACTGTTAACTTGTTTCATTATCTCCGCCCAATCACTATAGGTGCTCTTAACGATGTACAGGAAGGTTCTCCAATGCTAAAATATCATCACTAGCAACATGCTACATTTCATGAGCCCCATTAAGAAATTTGACTGCATTATATATTGCCCTACAAGCATGCGTTTTTGTCATTGGTATAAGTTAGCCGCTGTCAGTGCAGTTTCAAGCCACAGTGCAGAATGTAGCTTCAGTATATGACCTCATGTCTTTGTGTGTCCGATATCTACAATCATGCAGAGATAAATGTGAAGCTGGGTTTAGTTTGCTGAAGAAATTGCAAGCACTATTGAAATAAACGTCGAGATCATTAATTGCAGGTGAGGTATTTTCTCAAAGTTGTTTAAGGATATCAGCCCAGATTTCAGGAATTTTTTTTTTTTTGTGGACCAATTGTTCTAAAATGTGCACAGTATATGCAATTTTGAAACAGAAACACATGTTGCTTGCGTACTAGCGTTTTTGATTTCGTCTTGAATTTTTTGAGAAACTTGGGATTTTTTTATAGAAATTAAAAAAAAACGTCCATGAGTTTACATGCTAGAACAAAATTAGGTTTGAGAATTCTTGTAACATTTCTAACAAACTAATGAATCACCATGTTTTGATTTTCTTTTTCGTTTTTTTACGTACGATTTTTGATGGCTGGCTGAATTTTTTATAGAAAATTTCAGTGTTTAACTGTGTTAAAAAACATTATTTTAAAATTGGAACTATCTATTCATCACTGTTGTAGTTTATCATAAATCTTTCAAGAATTTCAATCTGTAATTTTTTTTGTACCATGAAAACTCAGTGACTTCTATTCATTTTTAGATGAAAAAAGTCAAGTTCTACAGGAAAAACAGAAAACGTAAAACACTGTTGTGATATACCATATAACGCACTTTTTTGCACTATAAAGTTTGAATGCTGTATTCATGTTGTGCTATCATCTGGAAATGATGTGAATGCACTGTTTCTTTATTTTTTACGTGTACATCACTAAATCACATATATGTACAATTTATTATGATTCAACCCGGATTTCAGAAATCTTTGCAACCCACTCAAAATGCCGAGTAGGCTCACACATGTTAAATGGTACTTCGGAAACTGCTCTTTTTAGCACAGCGGCCAGCCTCCAACAAGAGGCAAACTGTTGTCTGGTGATGCACGGACAGCGTTCACCAGCAAGAACCACAAATTCGGAAATAAAGGAGGGCAACAATCATTTTATTTTAGGTTACCAAAGATACGTCAAATTTGGTCAAAATTAATATTGCCGCTTAACAGAGGTTTGTGAACGATGATTGAGCGTTCTTGCTAATGCAATCATTTCTTAGTTCATAATAAGCAGTTTCTTTTCTGTTTGAGGTCGTTAGGTTATTTGGAAATAATTTTATCGAAATTTTATCCAGTAGCCGTAGGACCTGTTTGGTAGGAGTCGATCGTCAGTGTAGTCTCTAATAGAATACATGGTTCCTCCTCCCCCTTCTAGAATACTGCTCCTTAGTCTGGGGTTCTGCTGCTGATTGTCATCTCAGTTTGCTTGACAGAATGGTTCGTCGATGTGCGTTCATGCTGGATGGTGTTGTGCCTTGTGATCTGGCGCACCGTCGCCGAGTTGGTGGGGTCTGCTTTCTCCATGAACTATTTATTGGCTTTAGTCATCTACAGGCGGGTTTTCTTCGGAGCCATTTTCTCGGCGTACAGGTGCTCTTCATTAATTTACCTTGGAAACGGTACGATGCCGTACAAGCCAGTATTCTCGTTTGTTTTTTCCATCATATGTTTGGAATGGTCTTGATGACTGCCTTTGCTGGTGCGAGTAGTGACAGCTTTAAGCACTCAACATATAAACAGAGCTATTGTGTGATCTCTCATCTTCTCATTCTTTTTTCCCCTCTTTCGCTTGTGCTGGTTGCGTGTGGGTTTGTTAACCTTAAGGAGTTTCCTCCGTTCTCACGTCGCCGGTCTAGTGTATCTTAATAATAATAATAAAGTAATTCTAGAAACATGCTGAACTGGTGGCCCCCTGTGGTGGTACCCCTTTGTAGTGGTTCCCCCCGGTGCTGGTGCCCACCTCTGGTGCCCCCCCCCCCCGGTGGTTCCCACCTATGGTGGTGCCCCTTGTATACTGTGCTAGCAACAACTTTGAGAACGAAGAGCAAACAACTCTTCAGTGCACCTAAGAAACTGTAGCTAGTTACTTGGGAGAATCAATGTATGATATCATTTGATATAGCGTATTGGGTAATTAACTTTATTCCGCCCGTTTATGTAGTTTTCTATCGTTCAATGATATGAAAGGAAAATATATTCATATATATACAGTATAGTGTTACACAGCGCGTGTTTGAGCTCTGTCAACCGATCTTATTGAATCCTTCGATCACATTTCACGTAGTGTTATGCTTACGGAAACTACAACCAACGTTATAAAAAACCTTAATACTTCACTGCCCAGACGCATCAAGTCCTACATCAGGAGACGACACAAATATACCCACCCACCACCGCCGTCGAAGTAGCTAAGGAGGTAAAAAGATTAAATCTTCTAAGCGGTAACACTGAGAACAACAGGCATTAGCAAAACGTCAACAGGACTGTCAATGGAATTTTCAACAGAACTCTAGATCTTGGGAAGACCTAAGCTTTGGTATTCGAGGTGCGGAAGGACAGATACACTCACAGGGGCGCCGAAAAGAAGATATCCTCGCAGATAATCAGCAGGCTGTAGTTAGGGCTCAATGTGTACTTTAAAAGGTCAGTTAGTGAGAGTTAGAGTTGTTAGAGAATCTATCAACTGTGGCAAACGAAAATTTTCAGTTCCTATACATTCATAAATGCAGGTTGTAGATAACTTTATTCTCGACCAATGGCAGTCAGTGACGTAGTCACCACTATTAAAATGCCAGTGGCTTATGGCGAGTTCACACTAGGTTTACATTCCCTCATGGTATGAATGCCACTCGATGGGTTTAGAGGTTTACGGGCTAAACTTTTTCACTGATCGGGAAGGCCAGCGGCTAGTTATCTACACGGCGCATGTAATGGTTTCACCTTAAATTTTCAATTTTAAACACAAGCATAAAAGAATCAATTGAATTCGAGAAAAATACTTATTTTATTTCATGTAGCATATTTTACTACTACTACTCTGTTGTTTTACTACTCTGTCTGTTGTGTCGGGTTGCTGTTGCAATTATATAATTTTAGGTGTGTGCATCAACTATGTACTTATTAATATACTCGTTTTGACTCGAAAGAAGCACTTGTAGAACGATAGAGCTTTACTAAGTACAGCTGTTGTTGAGAACGAAAGCAGTAAAATATGCATCTTCTAGCACGAGGCATTTCCAACTTAAGCATTGCCGCAGTATGTCGTTTAATCTGTCTCTTTTGCGCTAAAAATTCAGCGTCGCAAGTTCGAAGGATAGATCGTTAATTGACTTTCAATTTGAACTTAGAATATGGACGCGCTACAAAATTCCGTTAGCTCTGCATTTTAGAGAGTGGTACACTGAAAAAAAAAAAATCGTAGCTCTAACGATGAAACCTCTATTATAAATGTTACCTGGTAATTCCTGTATTTCGGTTTATTGTCGATATCCCTTAATTTTTCATCGTTCAGCGACAATATCTACGCTTACTTCGAGTGGGATCAGATGACAGTTCCCTCTAAATTATCGTTTTACTTGATGTGCAAAGTGGGATCGCATTTGCAATTTCATTAGTTTCTATTGAGAATAAATATAGCATTTACTACCCTTATGATTCAAGTGTTAGATCATTACACCCTAGTATTAATGGGTGCTAACACTCGTAAATTAAAAAAAAAAATGACAAGCATAGCAGCGAACTCTGATACTCATTTACTGGTGCAACATCGTTTTCGTGACAAACTACCCTTCAGAACACAGGTATATCCAAGCTGGATAAGTCATGAACCAAGTACACATTTTTCTAGACCGCTGCATTCAGTAAATGGAGGACTATTGTACGTAGTATATGTATCATTTTATACGAATTAATTACGAATAAGAATATAATACATCAAAGTTATTTTGATCAAACTTTAACACAACATTAGCTTGGAATAGCAATATAATGTTTCAAAACAGCTTAACTTAAGGGGACCGTCTGAGCAAAATCCCCAGATCATACATTTTGGGTTTGTTCATCTATTTTCTTGTGTTTCATCAACTGAAACTTGTGCTATGTGATGTAAAAGACACTTTCGTACAGAAAAAATGTCAAAATCGCGAAAAGAAAATTGCTGACATTTTTTTTTTTAATTGATTTTTTCGCCGCGCCTTCATTTCTCGCTCAATTTGAATGAAATTATGTACAGATATACCATTGATGAATGGCAACAATGGTGGGGATTTAGATGCTTGAATTTAGTTTTAGTTTTCAAATTTCATTTATATATATATATTTCTTCACTTTTTTGAAAATATTTATTCATAATTTTTCAACAAAATTTTTGAAAAATGAATCAGTAGAATTGTTCTAATTTATTTTCCTTTGAAATAAAAAATCATGACATTTGGTGCATTATTTACCGAGTGGCGTTCAATTGAAGATAAATAACTTTGGTTTGAGATATTCACTCAAACGCAAACGTTACGAAAATATATACATGGTACGTCAGATAGCAATCAGACTTTCAGTTGTATCGACATTACTTTGCATTTTGTCAAGGCACACGATATATGTGTACATATTGAGAGAATTTCATTCAAATCTGTTAATGAATAAAACAAATTTGAACCCTTCGGCTGAATATATTTTATGGTGAAAGTCGAGAACACGACTGCAATTACAACTTTTTATTTATGTACCGATTTTGATGAAACTTGGCACAAGTGTGTAAAACCAAAAAAGAATGTGGGTTTTACTCATGTACTTTTTCAAATTTCCGCCATAGAAAACGAGTTATTCAAAGAAAACTGTTTCCCGCCTAAAACCGTTTTCTGCTAATAACTCGTTTTCTATGGCGAAAATGGAAAAAAGTATACAAGTCAAAAGCTCTTTTTTTCAACTTGACACGTGTACCAAGTTTCATTGAAATCGGAACAAAAATGAAAAATCAAATATGAACCCCTTGGCGGGAAATCATGAAATTCAAAAATACGGCTGTGAGAAAATTTTCGTTTATGTACCGATTTTAATATAACTTGGTACACATATGTAAAATTGAAAAAGACGAGCTTTTGACTTCCATACTTTTCCAGTTTTCTACGGCGAAAATTGAAAAAAATACACGGATACAACTCACAAGCGACAATTATGGAATAATTTCTATAAAACAAATTTGAATCCTGAATTAACCAGTTCAGGGTAGTGGAAATGAAGCAATGGTCGGCTGTCATATAATTATCGGCTTTCCTTCACAACTTGGATTGTTTACAATTGCGACCTGAAGGTGTGCGTCAGATTATTACCTTGATTTTGTGAAGGGGTGTCGATCGTTACATCACGGCCGACCATTGCTTCACTTATCCTAACTGCCAAGCAGCCGCGGATATTGACGCTGTCAGTGCAGCACATCTAGAAAAAAAAAAAGATTCAACTTAACACTGACTTCCACAGAAAGGCGTGTCTGGAGGCGAAACTTCAGGCTCGTGCTCTGAAGTTAGTTCTATGATTTGTGTTTCAGGCAATGAACAGAACAGGTTTCTTATGAAATTTCTAGAACTGCTATGCTGCAGTGCAAAAGAATTTTCAGCCGGCTCAAGGTAACAGCGCGTTGCTGCTAACTCTTGCAACACGACTCAAAGTAACAAAGCCAAAGTTTTTATTTAAAGTCTCAGACAAGTCAAGCAACGAAGGCTTAGTTTCGGCACCCAATCGAACAGGCCTTATGTCTATCACATCGCTTCAGTATTCTCCGGCCCTATAATCAGTGGACCGACAGTTTTTGCCATGCCAGTCTTGGCAAATATGGCAGTATTGACGCCAAGCCTACAACTGCCGCCTCCCTATATAGACAGAGTGGCACATGAGCACTAATTTTCAAATGCATAAAATATGATCTTTTCATGTATAAATCTTTATAGAAGAGACTTCCAACGCTCGCCTTCGTGAAGTTATCAGTTCTGACAGAGCCGCCCCGTCGTCTAGTGAGGCTGAAAATTACTTGGATCAAGACGAAAATAGAAAAGGGGAAAATAGAATTTAATTACTTTTTTCACTAATTTGAAAGCACATCATGAGAACAAAATTATTTAACCATTTTCTCACATTTCTTCGGCTAGTGGGCCATTTCTCTTATCGAGGAACATTTCCATGCTACCACTTCGTCCGATCTCGATACCTCCAACTGTACTCCACAGTCCTGCTTCTCATAGCCAATGTCCTGTTCGTAATGAACGCAGTTGACAAAGTCATGTACGCGTCAACAAAGGAGTTCACCTGGAGTCTTTCTCTTGCATCTGCAGGCTATGCCATCAAACTTGCGTCTTATGCGAACTTTGACAGATTCACAGCCGTGCTCAGGCAGCTCTCTCGCATCAAGTTTGCCCTTCCGAATCGAGGACGCCACAGCACAAAATCTCGCTTCAACGACGTCCTCCTGCTGATCTTTCCAACATTTTCGTCGGGTTTCAT
Source organism: Parhyale hawaiensis (assembly GCA_001587735.2). Lineage (NCBI taxonomy): Eukaryota > Metazoa > Arthropoda > Malacostraca > Amphipoda > Hyalidae > Parhyale > Parhyale hawaiensis. The sequence goes on along the minus strand of LQNS02277097.1, from coordinate 5,678,056 downwards.
TGCGAAAACCATCTACTTATACCTGATCAAAACTGTTTCTCGCAGGGCTCCCTTTGAGTTATTCAAAGCTGTTGTGCTGTCTTACACCTACGCCATACCCTACATTTATGGTGCGGTAGCATACCTGATTTATTACTTCCTGGGAGATGCCCAGACTGAGATCATCCAAAATTTGCAGCATATCTACCTCCGCTTACGACAATCGAGGATGCTGCCTTGTGGGCAGAAGTCGTTGAAACATTCCCGATGGCAAGACAGGCAACATATGATCATAGGTGAGACAGGGCCGACTGCCAAATGCTTCTCAGTCAATAAAACCAGTGGCTCTCGACAAGAACCATGCTACGTTTCTGTTAAAATCGACAAACAGCCAAGCCTCTTTGCTTGTGAAAATTACCATCGGGACGCAAGAAAAATTATGATTGACAAGGAACTAGAAGCAGCTGAGAAATTACTGTTCCTCATTGACGACACTGCAATGATGTTCTTCGAATTTGGATCAGCCGTTTTCACTCTAATGGCAGGTAAGGACGCGCGCCTCAGCACGAAGGGCAGAGTAGGAGCGGTGGCAAGGAGGCGTAATAGAAGGAAGAAGCCAGGAGCCTCGTTTGTGAAGCTCCCGTTTCGGGTGTGGCTATCAGATGTGACTGCTGCCAGTCACCGCAGGCACCAATCGCATATATGTAGTTACATAAGTTTGTCTCCTGCTCCCCCGTAAACTCCTTGCTCCCACGTGACTTCCACCAATGAAATTCATGAACGCGTCACAGCCACTCCCGAAAATTTGAAACGCAAGTTTGCCTAATTTATTGCGACAGGGCTCCCTCCTCCTCTTTTAAACCTCCTTGACTGGAAGGCTCATGACCCATACTGTTCCTCTCGGATATTACACATTCTTTTGCAAGGAACGAAGTGTAAAACGCGGTTACCTTTTTTTTGTGTCACAAGTAGATGAGTTTCTGGTTAGCAATGCTTTGTACATAAAAGGACATTGGTTTCCCTTAGTAATTATGCTTAAGGCACGTTCGATTGAGCACTCGAACTGAAGCCTTCAAGGCTTGACTTGCACGAAATTTCAGGCACACTGAGAAAAATTTTGATGCACGTAGGTGTTTCATGGCGTAGTTTGGTGTGTCATCGCAGCAGACAGAAAACATATTTCTGTCAGAAAAACATATTTCAGCAGAAAGAAAGTGAACAAAAGCTTTGTAGTTTCGTTACACGAAACGCGGTTACTAACATGCAGATCGCTATTGTTATTGGAATTTCGTCCTTTCAGGTGCATCATGCTGCAGTTTTACCTGTTTTTGATGCATCTTGGTGCATCATCGGCTTTGTCCCAAAACCGAAACACATATGTGCATCAACGTGGCAAAGTTCATCATAGGACCCTTTATGCATCATCATGATGCACTTTCTCTTTCTGATGCACCTTCTTGTTTCGGTTTTGGGACAAAAATGCATGTAACTTTGATGCAATTAAGTGCCTCAAAATTTATCTCAGTGCACGTCAGCTGACTTCAACCCGAGGAAATAACTTTCAGACGTTAGCCTCTAATTGGTTACCCTTGAGACTTCCAGAAACTTAACTAAATTTTCAGCAGGTCGCTGCTTCTAACACCTGCAACACAAGGTGGCGTATCCAGAGCTCGTGTCTATAGTTCCAGATATGTCAAGCCTCAAAGGCTTAAATTCGACCCCAATCGAATACGCCCCTATTATGTTTATTAGCTGAGCGATTCGCACGGGCACATTCGGCAAGGAATATAGTTTGAAATTCTAGTTCAGGTTCTGGAAAAGTATGACATCAGTATTCCGTTTCCATGATGGGGGAGCCGACATTGATGTTGCCTCTGTGAAGTTGCATGTTCATTTAGACGAGATCATTACGGTAAGTAGTTGTGTTCTCGTCAGAATTGAGCTTGTAGTTATGTGACTGTGAGGTCATTTAAATAATTCCAGAGCTGGAATAAACTTTACTATTAGGTTGGAAACTAAATTCTTGTCGTTTTTTTATCGCCTTGGAATGTTAAAACCGACAAGAAATTAATTTCCAAACTAATAGAATGTGGAGTCGCAGGTCTGGAGCTTTTGTCAAATTTTGTGCTTCAAGTTTCTTCAAGTTGTTCTATTGAAGGCGTAAGGATTGAATACATAGATAGGCAACGATACATCATAGCATAGAAATTTTAACACAAATCATCTATGTAATTTTATACAGGAAAAGGAAAATTCATTCAGGTGTAAAATACACAACTCGAGACAACTCATACCTCCGCCAAGAAATGCAATGTTCGCAAAAAAATTAAAATTTAGTTTTGGAAAAAGAATTTCCTTTGTGGCATCATTAAAATTGGGCATTTGTGCCTCTTGACATGAATAATAGTTTCTGCACGTTTTTGAATGATCTGTCTGTAACTTTCTGAATCATGTGCTGACAAACAGTAAAGCTTGTCGCCCACCGAATCCGATCGGACACGACACGACGCTCCAGACCGGAACCGACACGACGCAGATCTCTTTGAAAGAATATTTTTCTGATGGTTCTGACGCGTCGGATGGATTGCGCATGCGCAGGGCGGTGTTTGGAGAGGCTGGGCTGCAGTTGCAAGCTTAGTAGGAGTTCTAGAAATTTCTCATAGCTCATGCGAAAGTATTGGAAAAACCTTTTTTCAATTTTTTTGAAATGAGGAAACAACGTAAAGTATTCTCCTTCCTGTTCTCTAGATGCACATATAGAATGTATCCAAAGTTTTTCCTCCTTTTCTTCCTCTTCTGCAACAAATAATGCTAAAACGAGAGCTTCTTCGTCACTGCTAAAGTCACTCATTTTTGCGAAACCTGACTATATATACCTCACTCAGTGGCTACAGAATGACAACTGAGGGACACATGGCAAAAGCGCGTCGTGTCTGTTCTGATGGTGTCTGAAGCGGTGGGCGTACTGCACGTCGTGTCGGGTCCGGTCGGAAGCGTCTGAAGCTTTCGTGTCGTGTCCGATCGGATCCGGTGGGCGACAAGCTTAAGTAGACCACTTTAGTAAAACACGCAAACGACCAAACCGATTATCACAAAAATTTAATCACTTGTATCATCCAACATTTCATACAATTCCTACAAATATCTTGAAGATATGTTCATAGACCACAACAGTACTTCACTCTTAGGTCTGACGCTGGCGGCCAAAAGTCAGCTACGGAAAAATGGGATTGTCTCAAGAGCTATTCTTTCACCCTATCTAATACTGAAGAAAAAAATTCCAAGGTACCCAACATTTTTCTTGCGGAGAAGGTATCTTGGATACGGCGGGGACGCCTTGGGCGCTTACCTGCATGACCGTGTCTGGACATGTTCATAATAGCTCTTGAGAAAATCCCATTTTTCCCATTTTGGCCGCCAGCGTCATACGCCACTTGGACCTAAGAGTCAAGTACTGTTGCGGTCTATGATTTGTTCATAACTATTTGGGTTATTTAATTGAAAAACATGACAACAATCAAGGAGACAAACGGGCTGACAGATCATCACAAAAATTTGATTAGTCGTTCTTCCTAATATTCGCAACAATTACCAAAAATTTCACAAAGATCCCTGCGTAACTGTTTGAGTTATGTTACCAAGAAAAAACTATATAAGCAAACAAACAAATGGGATGGCGGACATTCACCGGAAATTAGTGATCTCTTTCTCCTAATATTCCTACAACACTCTATGTAACGTTCTAAAGATCCATTCATATTTTTTTTGTTATCTTGGCGACGAACTGCTACGAAAACAAAACCTCCTGGGCGGAGGTAAGAATATAAATCAAAATTACGATGTACTCAGCCACCTTAGATCTCGATACATCTTTGTATCTGAAAAATTACAATAATCCTGTGCAATACTAGCACTAATATGACCTGTGCTAGTATGCGCTGCTACTGCAACATAAAAAAACATACCTGCTGTACCACAGTTAGCAAAGCAAAACGTAGAGGTTCATATTGCAGATAGACCTCCGCTCTAGATCAGAGAAGAGATCGATTGTAGATTTCTGACCTCTGCTATTAATGGCAGATTCGTATGAAAATTACAACCGCCTCACCGTCTGCATTGCTGGTTGGGTTAGAGCTCTCGGAGTTGGTAATAGGGGGTAGAAATGCTGAGTCTGGAATCCTTTAAGCATCGAGACTGCTCTTCCCCGCTTGATCACTTAACAACTCACCTCCCGACAACGAGCGAAGCAGCTCTCCTAGAGCCACTCGATCGCTACCAGTTCAGAGGCTGACTTCGTGCTTTGTTGTAGCCACGCACACTTGTACATTTGAGACTACGTATCTTATAGCCCAGTTTGGACCTTCCAGTGAACGGCATGGGGACTCTGGTGTTCAGTCTGTACATCACCGCTGAGGGAATAGTGAGCGGCACCGAGCTGGGCTACGTCGAGGTGAACACGGCACTCTACGCCCTCAGCGTGCTGGCCCTTCTGTCAGAGGCCACTTATTACTTCAACAAGCAGGTAATTTGCCAACCAAAGAAATACTCATTAGGTAGATGCAGCTTTGAATACAAATGTCTTTTCTGGAAAGAAAATGGTAGTGCGAATAGATACCGCTACTGGTAAATTCATACATACCTCATCAACTGTCAGTGAGATTTTTTAACATAAAGTAAATACTTTATTCATCCAGTTGTGGAAGTTTTGATGATTATTTGAAAAATATAGCTGAAATGCTGAATTATCATACAGAGGTCGCAGTGCGCCTGGGAGTGGAAGAAGTTGATGACCCGCTGCCCAGAATTGCAGACTCAAGTAACGGTGAGTATATTTACATTCTTTTTTTGTGGTGATATAGGTTTGACACGACTCCCACTTACAGCTTGAATATGTTAACAGTAATATTTAACAATGAGTCGATGAGATGAAAAATGCCTGCAAAAAAATACTGCCGAGTAAAGGTAAAGTCAACCTTGACTGCACCCTGAACTGGGAAATTGACATGCACTGGTTTGTGCTGCGGATATAGGCCCAGTGGCCCCAGAGGAGTAAAGGAGTAAGTGCAGCTGCAGTTGACTACGGGTCATCAAGAACTATGGCGCCAATTTAACAGAAGATTTGAATGATCCGCGACCCTCCCACCCCCCGCCCCCCTCATCTCTGAGGGAGGCAAGTTCTGCCATGGCGCTCTGCACGCACAACGACCGAGTCAGCACACCTAAATCAGCAAAGAGCTCGCGTGCCCGGGTTGGCCTCGAAGCAGCGATACAAGAGTTAGAGCTGCGAACGTAAGAATGCTGCTGCCGCTGCAAAGAGAAAAGAGCGGAGTACAGGACATGCCTTGTCTACCAAGAGATTTTGGCTAAAGTGAAATTTAGCTGCAACGGAGATTTTCATGATTTTTCGGCTTATTCAGGTATTATGAAGCATGTTAAGACTTTTTGTACGAGTGACCTCTCCGTTGAAATTGCTTAGTTTTCGAGACATTTGACTTTGGAGTTTCTATTGTTTTTCTACGGGAAAAAATAACCAGCGACCCCATAGGAACCTTAACTAACCTAAAGGAGCTAGGTTAGGTTAGTTTTGGTTCCTATGAGTTCACTGGTTATTTTGTCTGCAAAAAAAAAAAAAATGGGAACTTCAAAGTCAAATATCTCGAAAACTAAGCATTTGCGATGGAAGGATCATACCTGGAAAAAGTCTTAAAATACATAATATTACCTGTTAAGTAAAAAATATATTATGGAAATCTCCGTTGTAGCTATACTGCTCGTCAACCGAGATTTTATCTCATGAAAGAGAACTACAGTTTTCCATACTAATGAAGCGGATATTGCGAGCGCCATGGACTAATGCGCGACGGATTTCTGTTCAGAGACTAGGCGTCATCATTACGCATGCTGGGGGCAGGTATCACTGCTATCAAAGTGGAATCGTCGGCATAGTTGATCATCGTAATCTCTAGCGAAGAGAGCATGTCACTAGCATACAGAGCGAACAGCAGCGGACCAAGTACACTACTCTTAGGGACGCCAGACTTCATTGCGACTGAGGCACTAAAAAAAAACTGTTTACAGACTCACTCTAGCGTTCGCTCAGAAACAAAATCACGACTGATTGGCTGAACCCTTCCACCCACATCAAACGAATCCAACTTGTACAACAGACCTCTTTGGTTGACCCCGTCAAACGCGGCGCTGAAGTCCAACGGTGCAAGGCGTGCCTCAGACCCACAATCTAGCGCACACTGTAAATGGGGTCACATCGACAACAATGCGTCACAACAACTCAAACCAGTTCTTTACGCAAATAGACCAGCAGGCAGTAAACCCGTCGTAAACTCAGCAAAACGTCCAAGCTTAGAAGCGACCATTCTTGAACACCTTCGACAAAATGGGCGTCAGTGTAATGGGTCGGTAGTTGGCGACATGAGGTTACACTGGACCCGGGGAATGGGAGTACTATGTAGTATTATGAAGTTTTTGTTTTTCTTCCGTTAATAAGTATATCAGAATATAAGCGAAAAAGCTTTGTTTATATGCCAGCTTTATACTTTAATCGGAAATTTCACCAAACACAAAATATTAGATTGTCCCGTTTTGAGGCTTTTTGGCTTACAGTTTCATTTACTTATTTGTCAACTAGTTTTATTTTGTAAGATATAGGTCAATTAGGAGTATATATTCAATTTTTAAATATATATTCTAGGATAAGTTGAGAGAGATAGAAGACTGAAATTGCATTTTTGAAATAAACCGACTGACTTTGCAGTCACAGGGTTTCAGCAAGCTGAAATTCTTTCAATAGTGTCGATGCTAATTAACGAACGAATTTATTCCTACTGAAGTGGTTGTTGAAAACAAACACTAGCATCCTCTTATTAGAGAAGAGAGAATGCGCTGCCAAAAATGACAGCGAGGTATTTGTAATGACCCTTCTTCGTTGATCATAATTTTGTTTTTATTTCCTCATGTCGGATGCACTGCATCTAGGAATACAACAGATTAGCATGCAAGGCAGAAATTCTGCTGAACAACACCAACCTTGTCTTCGGTGATACGCTGAAAAGCAGTACTCTGTTGCTCCGCAGTCGATGTCACTCTTAATAAATACTAAGCTCTGTATCTAAGATACTCGATGGTGTCAGGTATCTGGAGAGTTTTTTTTTTTTGCTCAAGCGAAAAGTTGTCCTGTTGATGAAATAACTCAAACTAAAAAAAATGAATCATTTGCTGGCAAGAAGTAATCGGTTTTTTTTACCCGCCTGCTGACCATTGAAGACTGTCTTACCATTTGTTTTGTTGATTATGCAATCTATTTAAGACTAGTAGACCCGTGCGTGAAGAATTCACGAAATAACCTATACGTTTGCCTAATGTCTCTAGACCGGTGCGGAATCTCCTCTTCTCTTATTTGCTTCCTAATTTTCTTCTTTTCTTCATTGATCCTTTGTCGTGCTGTCATCCTTAGGTCTTCTATATAGACAGGCAGAAGTAACGTCTTGAG
>LQNS02277097.1:5656890-5670133 GCA_001587735.2 Parhyale hawaiensis | reverse complement strand
GCCTATTTTCTGCCTATCACTTTCAATGGAGCTTGAGAGGAGCACCAGAGCCTCCAACCTGGGCTAATTTCCGCCTATCTATTTCGTTAAGAGCGTGACACCAAACATAAAATATATATAAATATTTATAAACACACGACGGTCATTCTTAGTATTAGATACAGTGTGAACTCAGAGCAGCTGAATTTTGGATGAAAGAAATCTTAGAAGAGAGTTCAAAGCACGATGCATGAGAGTGCTTAAAACAGCTGTATCTTCATTGATTGGACTTCAACGTGTGCAAAAAAAAAGGAAAAGGGCTGCATTCAAATAGTCTACCCATTTGCTATCATCTGTAACCTGGACTTTTTTTCTGCATTCAGTTGTCAACGACGCTTGACAGGATGACCATAGTCTCCAACTTCGACTACTTGTCGCCTGTTTTGTTAAGGCGTGACAGAAAATGAACAAATTAGTAAATAAGCAAACTAATAGACCAATGAAAAAACAAACACATAAACACACATAGTTTTTTCATGCTGTAGATAGTTCATTTTCAGCACTTGCATTTGAAGTCGAAATTAACATATGCCAGAGCAAAAACGCTTGTATGTAGGTCACTTCACCTGCCCTCTGTATACAGTTTAGCTATTGATACAATAAAAAAAAAAAGCCTATGTGGATTAGCTAACCAGTTCCCGCATAACTGTGGGATCGAGCTACTCTTTTCAGCAGCAGTTCCCAATTATTCGCGCCGCTCCCAACTCAAGCTAGATTTTGGGTCTATTCGTTCTTAATTTGCGTCGAGGTTGGGGGCCGCAGTCACTCGAGCTTGGAACTTCTACTGTATAGGGGCTACTTTGGCATTACAACGGCCTCAACGCAGGGGCGGGACACGGTAGCCTACCTGTGCGTGGTGCACAGCATCTCAGAAAGGATGAGGTCAAATATTGCTTTTTATTCCACAACAAATGATTTTTTAATGACGATACTTTATGCATTATATAATGGAGCATATACGACAATGCACCGTAAATAGAATAGAACGAAAAAATAGTCCTATTCACTTGAGAATGTATTCGACAATTTATTAAGAAACTACTATTGCGAAAAAATGAGTGAATAAGTAAATGTATAAAAAAACCAGAAGATGTCACCCTGTATTAATTTCTAGTCAATTTAAATATTCGACAGTTCAACTGTCGATTCATGTGACGGGGCTTAATCCGACTAGATTATCCCATTCGAAAATATGAGTACAATTCATTGGATAATCGAACTTGCGACTCAAACCACCCTCCTCTGCCATTTAGCTGTAAGTTTTTTTTTTGTTCCTCTTGAATTTTCTGCACTCCGAGGACGACAACTGACCTTGCAGTTACTAACCCTCGATGAACATTAGAACCCCTGAAATTCTTTTTTTCTCGTAGGACTAGTATTGTTTATGGCTCAGACGGACGCATTGTTACATGCATGTTACAATGCTGACATTCAAGGTCTAATAATTAATTGTTCTACACTATGCTGCTGCTAATGTTTTAATTGGACGAGTGACTGCAGCTCCATAAGAGACAACGTTACACGCCAGCTGTGGTATTATTGAGAGTAGAGAGTTATTTTTTGCTCTGGTTTGCGCCCGCATGCAGTTTAGCTTGCATGGATTTTTAACAGGGACATTCTTAAAGCGCGAAGGCAGGATAGATCCGAACCCTTCCCAAATCGCTTTAAGGAAGTGGATGCTTGCCCCGAGTTTCATTGTCTTCATCACTTAAATATATACATTCAATCGTTTTGTCACCAAAATACTCTCTGTTCTATTCACAGTAAGCAAATTAAAAAAAAAAGTATTATGTTAATCAATATCTTTAGCAGTAGTACTGCCAGTAAACTTAGTCATTCAATTCACAGGCAAACAGGATAAAGGAAGCTCTGGAACGCCCTCTAGACTTCAACGCCCTCGGATATGGAGTGATCGACAGAGCCTTCTTGCTAGGAGTAAGTACAGTTGTTTCTTATGAGTCGTAGTAAGCTTACCGTTGAATGGTGAATGCATTGTATGGCAAATTGATGCATATGTAATACTTACAATAAAAGACGTTAAAATTTTATTTATTTACATGGTATACACAACACTTATAAGAGTAGGTACAAGTGTTTAGCAGCTAAGCCATAGCTACTTGAAAATGAGGCTTCATGTAATGCTCGTATGTATAGACGTACAAGAAAGGTACGATGTCCAGACAATAAATGTGCTCTTGGTTTTCCGTAAGCGCTTTTAAACACATCACTTTCAGCTACCCACAATTGCGTTTTCGAAACCGACATATACTGACTGAGTTCCGCTTGACCTTTGAAGCCTCGGAAGTATCGTAAATTCATCCCAAAGAAAATCTGCATGTTTACGTGATAGTCAAATATCTGAGCCAATGGTTAATATTGCAGTTTGAGTGACAGCTGTAAGGACACGACTTTCCACTGGAACTCTGAATAAAAGCTTGTGTGCTTAAGTTTAAGAGAGATCGGTCGGAAGCGACTCGCTTCGCTAGATACCAACCGGTCTTTTGCCTTCGTTATCGCCTATGACCTTTAATACAGTCGTTACAGACGTCCGTTTAACATGAGCATGGATGTTGACAGCAATATTTTTAAACAATGGTAAGCTAGATTATGCAATTTTGCCTGTGCAAAAAGCATATATGACAATTCCCAAGTCGGTTTGACAGAACGCACGTTGTGTATCTGCTGACGGCTTGCAGTCTTTTTAGTGCCCCACAAATGAAGCTATAGAGCCTTACCAATGAAAAAAATCTTTATAATTGAGATGGATAATTTTAGAAACACAAAATAAGAGTCTAGCAAAAGAGATCTCTGGGAATGTAGGAATTCTGTAAGGATTCTTGAGCACTGATACTCATGTATTTTATTTACAAGTAACTCGGCATTACGAGAGCGGACATAGGAATGTTTTAAAACTTGGCCCAAAACAATTTACACCGTTTTCCCCTGCATGGGCCTATATGACCTTTGTTCTAAAGAACTGCTGAAAATCGATAGTTTCAGTAGACGAACGCCTTTGTCCTACTAGAAACTTAGTTGATGTCAGTCGCTGTCTTCAACTTCCTAATGACTTGTAAAGTGTCTTGTATGATTCCCAGTGAACTATGAACTAACGCCAGTTATTATCTACGAGATAATTTAAGCATTTTTTCACAATACCGACAACTGTTCTGCGAGTTCTGGTCTTACCCTTGACACCGAAGCGCCGCACACGGTGTGCTCGCTCTCATCGGTATTCTGAGCGTCCCACTGTGTTAGTTCATAAGCGAGTGAGTACATAAAATATCTCCGATACCGGCTAACTGGGAGTGTAGCAAAATACTTCTTCAGGATGCAGTAATTCTTGTCAGATAAAAAAGTTCTTTTTGTGCGTGAGTCTTGCCCTCTCAGGGGCGAAGTGACTAGGTCTTTGAATCTCTCGCTGGTAACCGTGCATGGGTCGAGTCTTGGACGCGACGAGGATTTGCACATGGAAGACTTCGACACCGAGAGCCGAGGGGAAGTACGGCGAGGCACTCTCAAATCTACTCCCGCCACTGTTTTTCTTGCTCTTCAGATTACAGATCTTCAGAGTTCTAGAAGAAAGGCAAAACCAAACCTCTTTAGATGTATCCACTGTATGCGAGATAATAAATTATTGCTATTATTACCGCCAAGCCTTCCAAAGTTAAAAATCAGTTAATGACAGTGAACAAAAGTTAGACGTTACTCTCGCATACTTTAACAATGGATAATTTATTCATAACCAATGCAACCAAAAGAAGCTCTTTGGCCGGACATATTGGAATAAGCACCGTTGTATAATAACATTATCACAAATTGTCAAATTTACATCCTTTCTTATCAATTTTGATTCGAAAGATTATTCCTGTTATTCATTGAGACGAAAATCATTAGTCTAAACTCTTGTAACCGAGAACTGGCTCGGTAATTTGATACTCTCTACACACGCTCAGTTAACGTATCGTACATATTTCAACAATCTGTTTCTTACGCAGCTTATTATTTAAATAGCAGCAAAACGGGTATTGCATTCTTCCTAGTCTAATACACTGTATCAGTAGTTGACACTTAGATCAATGTGGCCTGTGCTTCGTTAGTAAGTGACTTAGACGGTCGCCAGTCTCTGACATGTAGACGTTTTCTTCTTTTCCAGATCATCCACGGAGTCTCAACTTACCTGGTCATCGCTCTGCAGTTCCGGCTCTCTGGGAATCTGACTGGTAGTGATTTCAAGCTATAACTCTGGGAAGGTTATGATGAAGCTGGCGCGTATTTCAGCAACTTGCGGGAAAAGACTGTCTTTGCACTTTAACAGAACCAAGGAAAACACGTACTTCTGCGATGCAGTTGGATGTTGTTTGGCGAAAATGATTTCAAGATACAGTTAAAGTATCCGTAGACTAGAAACGAGTATTTGGTCAGAGTTAGGATAAAGGGTTATGTTGTAGTGTGTGTGTGTGTTTTATTGAACACATACAATGTATTCGTGCACTGATATATTTATGCTTACTACTGATATGAAGAACGCAAGAAGTGTGGCACATCTTCTCAAATAAACATTACCCTTTTAGAGATTAGCAGAATATTCGTAAATTTCAACACAGTTAGAACGGAAATAATAGCTTTATAGCAGAACTGACCACATCTCAACTATTTGACTATAAATTTCAGTGAAAATTTCGCAGAAAGTTAAACTTATGATGCCTATAGTGTCTGTAAATGCTCACACGACGTATTGTGTTGAATCTAGATTTTTTTTGCCAATTTTATTAATTTTACTGAGCGGCTGGAATAGCTTTTCGACTAAAAAGCAAAATATGCACTGTTTTATGTCACCAACGGAGCAAAAATGAACAACAGAAATAAGAAAAATGTGTATTAAACAATAAATCATTAATCAAAAGCTTACAATAGTTGAAAAAAGTCTCATTTGCCAACATGACCCCCATGACCTTTAATAACTTTAATAATTTTTGAGTCCATGCAGCCAGTTAGTTTCTTTATTGCAGAAGGTGGAACTGCCCTTGCTGCTGAAGCAACAGTGTCCCACAAGACAGACTTTGAGTTGTATTGCTCTCCATCTACGTAAATTTTCCTTTTCAGAAGGGCCAAGAAATTTTCAATTGGTTTTTAGATCAGGTGAGCACGGTGGCCAAACCATCAGTTTCTCTCCGTGGAACCCCAAAAAGTCCAGAAATGCTGTGGTTGTACGGGCAGAGTGAGAACGCGCATTATCATGCATGAAAATCGAGTTTCGAAGCAACGAAAGGGGTATGTCATCCAGCCATTGGACCAAGGCGTCTTTCAACATGTCACAATATGATGCAGAGGTAATTTTCACGCCATCAGATACTCTAGCCGGACCTACTAGTCAATTCCTCATGATGCCAGCCCATATCATAGCACCACCTCCCTAATGTTAAGTTTTACGCGTTGATGACACAGAACTCCAGGTAGCACCGAACCCTTACTCCACATATCAGGTCCATCAAGGGTTACCCGGTTTCGTCGGGGAAAAGAACATGATTCATGTTGATCTTCATGTATTTTCTGCCCATTCCATCCTCAAAATTTCATGTCTTTTTGTCAGAGGAGGCAATTTCAGAGGGGATTTGACAGAAACAATGGAGCGTAGGATGTCATTTCTTGTTAGGGCACTTCAGGAAGCCCAGCAGCCATAAAAATTGATTTATTGGATTGCTGGCGTCTTTTACGTAGCTGACGAACCACATTTCTCATGTCTCAATCAGTAAAAGTCCTTGAATGTCCAGCATCTGATAATTTTTTCTGTGGTGAAGAGTCCTTCAAGAATCTTGTCACTGTGCCAATATGACGTCCTATATTTTGGGCAATAACATCAGGAGAGGAGCCGTTAGCAGTTTCTCTGATGAAAATTTCTTTCTCCTCGCTAGAGCTTTTCCTCATCCCATTTAGCAGAATATACAAGAAGCTATTATTGTCGTTCACCCCCAAAAGAGAAAAAATGCAAAGAGTTGTCAATCAGGAGACACAGTAAAATGTGAACAAACTCAACAGTGTTGTCACAAGATGTCACGATTTCCGTGCAAGCTTCATGAAAATTTGATCGCGCAAAAATGAGATATGGTCAATTTTGTGCTAAAGCTATTATTTCCGTTCTAGGTGTAGTCTGTTGTGAAATTGATTTCCTATTTAGTCTACATACATATATACAAAGGCCCTTGTGAGTCAAGTATTGTGAATATAGTAACGACATCCTTACTCAGTAACTACTGTAGATTGAAAATCAGGTTTTGGTTGCCAGTACCGACAACAAAAGATGTGAGATAATCTTTTTCTGTTTGCGCCAGGCTTGTATTATGCACAGGAGAAGGCATCTGGATACAGAGTTAGGTAGATATCTTGTTCAGCACAGAGCATAAATATATATGGGACCGTGCAGCAGGCAGTGCTTTGAAAATTAATCTTTTAAAGGGGCATTTAGGAGCTAATTCGCTGTGACATGTGGGCCCCAGGTGATGCAACGCCCCTGCACTATAATTCCTAGGTACGGTAGCCGCTCAAGATTAAGAGGGTAAATTTATACAAAAGTAATAACGATCACCTCTAAACTTTAAGAGACTCGCTGGCTCAGGCCAAACCCGGGCATTTATGGCCACGCCGGTTCCGCGGCTCTGGTAAGCACAGCTAGATCTCCTTCCCGGCCTTTGAATCTGCCTCAGCCGGGGATCTGGCCGGGGTCTATTTTATTTTTCTTTCACGTATGCAGCTGTCGAAATAAGACAATGCTTGGAATATAATTTAATTCATTTTTAAGGCGTTAACATTTGAAAAATACGTTAGATTTTTAAAACTTTTTTCAAAATTATGTTTGCAGCACACTGACATTTAAGCATTGTGAAATGTTTAACTGACATTATTCACTAGAGAAATATGATCAAGCAAAGATAAGCACTCCCGTAACTGGCTAGTAAAGGAAAGCACTCCCACATTTGAGCAAGTAAAGATAAGCACTCCCGTAACTGGCTAGTAAAGGAAAGCACTCCCACATTTGAGCAAGTAAAGATAAGCACTCCCTAAAAGAACAAGTAGGCTATAGTTAAGCCCTGAAACTTGGAGCGAGTAGGCATATTATGGTTTGATGTTGAAACACATTATATCAATTTGGAGTATTATTGATTACCATTTAGCGAACACATACAATGGAATATATAATTAAAAATACAACATTAATATAAGATGTCGAGTCAGCAGACCATAAAACCATGTAAAAATCGAATCAAATTGATACTGTACTGCAGTAGTGCTACAAAAGTTACGAAAGTTGTCGTTCTCGCTTCATTCGCTCTACATAAATTCGAGCAAATAAGAGTTCAGAAGTTCTCTCCTTCATCCGAGCATCCTTTTTATTATTTTGTGTTCGTTCAAATGAACGCCTGTAGTCCAGTCAACCAAATTCAAGAGGTAGTTAACAGTGTGGTGCACATGTTCAAGGTCCTTTGAATGTTCCTGTAAGCTTTCCATTGATCGCTGTGAATAACTGTTCCAGGCATAACTACTGTTCCATATAGGCTAACCGTGGACTGGTAATGAAGTAACGTCAACTATTCCAAAAAACCCATAGAGGACTCTGAGCATAAGTCCCCTATGGTGCTTTGGTTTATGAAATCATGACTAAAGCAGGACACATCAGCTTGTACCCATGTGGCTGGTCTACCAAGTTTGATAAGGTTGCTTTTCACGTGTTTCATGCAAATTTCACAAAAAAGCTAACCATTTCAATAACTGTCACTTTAGAAACTTACAATAATTGCACGGCCGGTGGGCATAACACTCATGCAGTTCTCGACATCAGTAAAAGATTCCTTCTATAAGTCCACTTTAGCAAAGAAAGCTGTGAGCGATAAAAACAACTAATCTTTGCGAATTGATTCGTAGTGCTTATACTTACTCATTCCTTAACATTGCACATCTAGACCTAGAATTTGTTCTTAATTGAAGAACGTTTAATAAAGAAATTTGAACAATTAAAGAATAACACTCCCCACTTTCAGCAAGTAAAGATAGGCACCCCGTAGGAACAGAGAGTGCTTATGTTTACTTGATCCGAGAAATGTACTCGTATTGTTTGTTTGTTAGTGTAATGATATGTACAATTGAAAATGCTCGTTAATATACCTCGTATTTACGCAATTATTCGCAGTGTAAACATAAATTCTGATACAAAATATTAAAATAGTACACACAATTTTTATTTATTAAAATCTTGGGGAATAAAAGATGCATGGATAAGATTAATGTTCAGGTTCTAATTCATACATTTCCAGATCGTAATTTCAATATGGTAACACTATTTTAACAATAATTTGAACGGAGTGCCAAAGAGTACCGCGTTACTGTTGTTGGTCTTCACAAGGCAGGACATATGACAGGAGTACTAACTTTAAATTTCTTGTACAACTTGATAGCATCGAAATTTTGTGTACCGCCAACGAAAAAGTTTGATGAACACACGACCATCGATGACATACATGCCTCGGCCAGGTCGTCCTCTCACTGTGAGGATTTATTTGAAAGGTTCAAACAGTTGTGGCCGGAATTAGATGGATCCGCTGAGGAAGCAGAAAATCATGGCTGGAGAGGTAAAAGTATAACCGAAATCAATGTCTATGTTAATTAAAGACGATTTAAAGATGCGAGCGTAGCGAAAAGCCGGAAGCCAATAGTTAACTCCGGTCTTAAGATAAATCAGAATGGAATGATTCAATCACTTGATGATAAAGTACGCATGAGGCGTTCACACACTTTTTTTTCACGGATTAGAAAATTTTCACTGTAGAAGAGGCTTCAATATGATATGGCACATAAATAAATAAATAAACAAATTAAACAAATAAACAAACAAATAAAATAAATGTGATTTATTAGGTAAACATAAGACATGGTATACATTATGATCATAGTGCCAGAGAAGCTTCTGAAGTAACAAGTTGGAGTCGTTTTGTGTGGGTGGTAGGCGTTGTCAAGCATTCGTGATTTTGTTTCTGAGAGATCGCAGAGTGTGTCTATTGACGGTTTTTGAGTGCCTCAGTCGCGGTGGAGTCTGGCATCCCTCAGGTTAGCGTACTTGGCTCGCTGCTGTTCGTTCTGTATACCAGTGCTTGCTCTCTTCGCTAGAGAGCACGAAGATCAATTATGCTGACGATTCCACTTTGATAACAGTGACACATACCCCAGCGTGCATAATGTTGCCGCCTATAGTCTCTGAATAGGGACCTGTCGCGCATTAGTGCATGGTGCTCGGCCTGGAGAGTGAAGCTGATTGCCAGTATATAATAAGACCAAATCTATGAGAGTCAGTCGGTCTCGGGCACTTTTACCGCAGGATCCACATCTGAAGATAAATGACACTTTGCTTTAGGAGTCTGGAGAATCTCGGTGTTGTCTTTGATGAGAGCCGCATATTAGGCGACTAGTGTCACATGCTTCCAGTACGTAAGATTGAGTTCCTGCGTAAGGTAAATCCTATGTTTTGTGACAAAGAGGTACCTAGTCCGCAGTTGCTGTTATGCTTTTTTGCTGCCTGTGTTGGAGTATTGCTGACCAGTCTGGGCTTCAGCTGCTGAGAGTCACTTGCATCTGTTGGACTGACTTGTTAGCTTAGCCAGCAGGCTGTGCACTGAAAGTGTTCTGGTGAATCTGTCCCATAGGAGAGGGGTGACCGGACTTTTGCACGATTTGTAAGGCGTACAACAATGAGTGACATTGGTTGTATTCTTCTGTCACTGTTCTCAAAGTCTTTTAGAGGATTGCACGTGCTGCGATTAATGCGCACTCTTTCCCTTTGGAGATTGTTAGATGCCGAATTCGTCAGTTCAGTCGGTACTTCGTGCCCTGGTTTGTTAGGGTTTGGAGTCAATCGGCATTAGGTTATGTTGGCCTACAGGCGTTTAAGTCAGCTGTTAATTGTTTATTGTTGGATTTTCTTTATCAGTGTTTCGGGCTTCCCGGTGCTGCATAATGCTCAATTTGGGTTGTACTACCTGTCCATAGTGGCCCGAACGTCAAGTCTTATTGGCCATAATAATAATTATAAAAACAAGGTTCAAAAAGACTACAATGTCGCCGCAGTGATGGTCTCCCGGGGTGTGTCTTATCATAGTCACGGAGCTTCATTTAGCGAAAAAGTGGATAAAACTGCACTTTGGGTGTACACTGATGACGTCCTTGAAGCAAAGATTAAGTGCTTTACTAGTTCTTTGTCCAGGGGAAAAGAATGGAGCTGTCAGTACGATTCCGCCCCAGCGCACAAAGCAGGTCACTCACCTGTAGCTCTCCCAGAATGTTCCTGTATTCTTCAAGGCAGATGATTGGCCCTCTAAGAGTCCAGACTTCAACCCTTTGGGCTACCAATGTGGTCAGTGCTGGAGAAGCACGGAGAAATCTGGACTCACTTAAGTGCTCTCTTGTTGCTGCAGTAACCTGATATCCAATTACCTCCGCCAACGAGGTTATGTTTTCGTTGTGTATGTCTGTCTGTCTATTTGTCTGTCTGTCACCAAAATAACTCAAAAGTTATGAAATGATTTGGAGAAAATTTACAGGAATTGTTTGGTATGTCCATCTGTTTGTTCGCTTGTTTGTCTGACTCATTTTTCTTAATGCCATAACTCAAAAAGCTATGAATGGATTTTTATGAAATTAATATGAGTTGTTAGGTATATAACAAAGAGTGGATAATGAAATTTTGGTAATGATCCGTTCGTTCGTTTGTTACTGTTTTTAGTTTTATGCTTGTTAGCACAATAACTAAAAAAATAATGAATGGATCTTTATGAAATTTATAGAGGTTGTTCGTAAGATTAAAAGACAAAAAAGATTAAATTTTGGCGTACATCGGTTTGTTCGTTTGTATGTTTGACTCATGTTTGTCATAACGTTTGTTAGCAGTATAATTCAAATTTTTTATTTCGTAATTTTAGTTCTGACCTCTTAGCATTATTTATGACTAGGCTAGGTAGCTCACTGCACATCATCAAAAACTGTGGGTAAAGAAAGTGCACTGACGACTCTTCGACTACACGCGTGTAGTTTATTTCTTTTCATTGGCGACTATCGTCACACGGGTAACCTCATAACGTACTTCTGTCAACTCAGCGAAATTAAGGTCGAAGTTCCATCTGCGAAAGAATTTGAGTCCGATAGGATACTATTTCGTCTTTTACAAAGAAATTTCTACAGTCTATACCGAAGAATGGTTAAAATAATTGTTCATGGAATGTTCTCGAAGTATCATGCCAATTTCACCTGCAAACTCCAAGCGCACAGACTGTACGACATTCGGTTTCACATACGGTAGTACAAAACGGCTGTCTCGTACTGACAAAGTACGCAGCATATATGATGTACGACGAATTTCAGCTGGTCAACAACTTGAGTCGTGCAAACCATAGCCAACACAAAAATTTTGTTGCTGAAAGCCTTGGATTAGAAATTTTCTAAGCCCTGCACTGGCAGCTGACAGATAAGGGCACATTGCTTTTATTTCTGTACTGAAAGTCCATTCCTAAATTTATATTATACGAAAAGTCCGTAAACTTTATTTACGCCTTAAGATAGGTAGAAATTCGAGCGTCTATGGCGGAGTTATGCCTTTGGGGCAAGCTTTAGAATACTTCATAGAATTTATGTTATCGTTCAGGCGTCAGGACGGTGCGGACACTTGTGGAGCGTAGTAACCTGGATACTGAATGTAATTACGTCGAGTGCACTAGAGAATTTAAATACTAGAATTTTTGTCACTTTGCTAGTATGAGTAGCTAAGATGGTGAAAGAAAAGTACTAATCTAACGTTTTTAAAGCTAAAAGGAATATCAAAATTCGATTTAAGATTAGAAGAAATTTGAGCGCTGAAGATCTAATGACACTATATAAGCGGAAGGATAAATGGCCGGTGGGGGCCCGCTTGCGCTCGGCTGCATAAACGCGCATGTTAAATGTAAAGTTGACACGGGAAAAACAACAGAACTACGTGGTATATAGATCTATACATGCTAAGAGAGTTTTCAAAAGTCTTCTGGGTTTTATGTTTAATATACCCCAAGCTTTCAAACAACTAAACGTAGCCCGTCTTCAAGGGAACGAAGTCCTTGAAGACGGGCTACGTTTAGTATTTCGAAAGCTTGGGGTATATTAAACATAAAACCTAGAAGACTTTTGAAAACTCTCTTAGCATGAATATACCTGGGTGTCAACGTATATTTAAATAAATTCAGATCTATACATATGTATTCATCATGGTTTACAGGCACTGTGTTGAATATTCCTTTGAGAAGCAAAGAAGATGGTGACTCAATGGGTCACAGACCGTATAGTATCTCTTAGAATTTCTGTAAATACAAGCTACTGCCGTAAAATTATCACATGTGTGTCCTGCGCAGCTCTATGCATAAGTTTTCCTTTTTCTACATACTATTTATTGTCAAACACTAGAAAGCAGCGCCACTATAGTTTTCTGCACCTTAAGTCTAATTACTTAGATTATTATTAGATTTAATAAATTTCAATAGACGGACCAATAGGCCCATTCCCTGAGATAAGCAGAGACTCAAGCTCCGACCCTGTATGAGTTATTGCTACTATGTCAAAATCAATTAGCCATTTAAGAAAGAAAGAACACAGCAAGAAGAAAATAAAGTTAGCCAAGGAGTTGATCATGCAGATACAATTAATTACTGCAGATCCGCGGGGCTCGAAGACATTAACTTAGTTGGAACATGGAAGATAATACAGCATGGTGTCTTTTGAAGCTTTGGCCTTGCAGATTTTGTGACTCCAGTAGGAGCAGTTGGTAGCTGTGGAGGGTGTTGCTCTCCATATTTAACAAGACAATTTTTATACGCATTGGCTGTCTCTGCACCGACAACTTCGGAGAAGAGTTTATTCAAAAGATTCACTAGGGAGTACGGGAAAAATTACTACTTAAGTTTAGTTCGTGATTTCTAATATTCAAGTTTCTTGCCATTATTTCTTAAGCGAGCATCAACGTCTAAGCCAAAAAGCACTGTTGTACTCGTTGGTACGTCGCTGAAGCCATTCAGGTGCTTGGAAGTTCTATTATTATTATTATTATTATTATTATTATTATTAAAACTTCACGCTTGGGCTCCCACGGACAGGTAATACAACCCAAATGAAGCATTTGCAACACCGGGAAGCCCAAAAC
>LQNS02277097.1:5607927-5625011 GCA_001587735.2 Parhyale hawaiensis | reverse complement strand
TTTAGAAGACTGTTTATATATTTTTGGCGATCTAACAACACAATTCCTCTTCCTTTGTCTGGTTTTGATATGATGATCGATTTATTTGTAGCCAAAGCCTTCAATAATGTAATGTCAGATTTTAAAAACACAGAGGAAAATATTTTAAAACTATAGTTTTCGCTTAATATTTAGAACTGTTATATAATACTCTAGATTTTATCCATTCATCTGAACAGAAGGTGCCGAAAACCACAGCTTTCTTCTCAGTTGCGTTCTGCGGACGATCGAGCACCAACGCCACCTATACAATGTTTTCTAGGTGGCCTTTCAGCACTTCCAGCGAGTGCATTCGTGCATACGTATTATGTAATTAAACGACGCCGTTACCTCTCTGAAATTGCCATATACCGCCATTCTACAGACCATCTTTGAACGAAAAGAGAAGTTTATTTAAATAAAAAGCATAAAACACTAAAGTGCATACGGTGCTCCTCCATATCGAAAACGCTACCGACTGAACATAGTGCGTGCCACTTGAACACGCCTTGAACGACCGCCAAACGAAACATTCGCTCGGTAACGCGTTCGAAACGAGTACTTAACTCGTTTATTTTTCGTTGAACGTTAATTGATGCTGTGCAGTGAATGCGTGGAGAAATGCGTAGAGACTTATTTAGCTATTGATTTGCTTTATAAATACTAGCAAATGAGACATTAAATGAGCAAATGTGAAAATCGCTAGAAAATAGCTGAATGAAATAATTTATAAGCTAGATTTATGGCTATACGCTAAATGCATTTTTTCTTAGCTAGACGAGGTAAAAATTAGCTAGATCTAGCTAGAAAATAGCTAAGTTGACATCCCTGCTGCGTGGAAGTGTTGCAATATATTCAAGCAGTTGGCGCCAAAATGTTTGACGCAGCCATGACAACAAACAGACACTACAGCATTTTCAGCTAAAAAAAGCCTAAACATGCATACCAATGAAAGCTAGCCTAATGCTAAAATTAATTAACGTATCGAGAAGACACTTATGACAGCAATTCATAATTATATAACTAGTAGTATTGTACCGTATGATTTTTTATCTATATAAACTTGTATTTTCGAAATAGAATGGATCGAACTATTGTGAAAAGAAATGAACAGTTTCGTAAGCGATACGTTTCCTTGTTGGGTTACTGATTCATTAGTTTGTTCAGTAGTCCACCAATCGCAGTTACTCTAATTATCGTGAAGAAACTTACGACATATATATATAACCATAGAACATTTAGTATTGTATGCTATTCATCTAAATAAACTCATCGTTTCGATAAAGAATGGTATCTGTCTAGAATGGCGGTATCTGGCAATTTTAAAGAGGGAGGTGCAGGGATGTGTGACAGTCTGAGAGAGTGAGAGAGCAGCACACCACAAGCAGGTAAGGCGTCCAGTCATTATGCGTAAGTACAAACGCACGCACTCGCTCGAGTGCACGGGGTGCTGCGCATAGCTATTGGCACAAACGCTACCGGGTGATGGTCCTACGCCACAACTGGCGTTCTAGTTCAATATTGTTTTATAAAATTGTGTTATACAATATTATTCGAAATATGTAAGAAAGCTTTTTGGAATTTTAGCTTTATTTGACACGAGCTTTCGAGCCATTAAACACGACTCGTCTTCAGGGGAACGAAATTTCATCCGGTTAGCGTTAAATGCTTAAAGTTGGTATCGTGTCTACCAACAAAAACATCTATAATTTAATAAAGACCGATGCATATTTATCTGTTTGTTTATTTATTTATCTGTTTATTTACCTATTTATTCATTGTCTGTCACGCTTTAACAAAACAGATAGGCGGAAATTAGTCCAAGCAGGAGGCTGTCTGTCCATGGTCAATGGTCATCATGTCAAGCTTCATTGAAAACTGATTGATCGAAAATTGGCCAGGATGGCAAAGTGTCAGCTGAAATTCAAACAATGAAGATATTGAAGGCTCACTCACAGGTTCTTAATCTGTTTCTATTCCTGACACTGGGAAATGTAGCGCAACAAAAAATGATAAAAACTCGAGATGAAACAAAAGCTGAGTTGAAAAGAAAATTCTAAAATCTGTCACCATTTAACAATGCTCAACCAGCAAATCCTGGCTGGATAAAATGAATCTCTCTGACTCTTACCTGGATGATGATGAAAAGCTAGTCTTATAGAAGGGCCTCAATTTTGCTATGCCGCATTCGAAGAGAGACGTCATGCAGTTCATTGCTATAAAGTTGATCCAGTCATAGACAATTTTAAACATATCACAACAGATAAATAGAGTACAATCAGATAACGGATAGTTGGAGCACTGACTAGGGTTTGCACCGCTGGGACAAAATGATAATCCCGGGATTTCAGGAAATCAATCCCAAAAATTCCCGGGAGCTCGTTTTATTTTTGCAATATGCATTGCAAATCTATGGATCTATTTTCTACTAAGACTCCGTGAACCGGTCTTGTTTATTTATTTGTGTCTTGTTTGAAATATCTCTTTCACTATTACACGAGAATAAATTCAAGGTATTAAGTGGGGAATGGAAATGGCATTCTTTCCATGGATTATCTCTTTAATTCGATTGTATCTGTGATACGGAAGTTAAACTGAGCTGGGCCTCAAGAACGGGCATGATCATTTCAGCGATCCACGGGCAATACAACTGAAATACGTACCATATAATAATTTGACTTTGCTTACAACCTGGTTGTTGAATATTCGTTAAAGAAGCAAAGAATCTGTTGATAGTGAACCGAACGGGCCGCTCCTTGACGATCAGAAGAGGACGGTCTAATAGCGGGTGGCCTATGTCCAGCTAAATAACACCTGCTTTTTTGCGAAAACGAAGACGATCGTGATGACGACCCAACGATCAAACGTCTAGTTTTTTTTAATTTACGCTGTGTCATGAATAATCACATTTTAAATTATACGAAAAACTGAATACGTTTAAAATATACTTGGCTAACAGATTAAAAAATTGAGGTTTTTAGGTATATAATCCTATCAAATTATAAAAATAAAACAAACTCCACAAAAAAAGTTGCCCCTTTCCAAATTGAAAAAAGCTAAAAGCTGCGCGCAACTGAATGGCCAGGCAGCCCCCCCCCTCCCCCTCTCCGACGGCTAAACCCTTTGATCTAGATGCACGATAATCACAAAAAATTGCATAGCAAAAATCATATACTTTCCTATGGAGAAAATTAAGCTAACAATTTCAAAATTCGAGAAGATAGGCAACATGAACTGGATAACAGTACTATACCCCCCCCCCTCCCTTATTGGCCAAACCAGTTAGGTGTTTTACCTCCCTTTAAACTTTGAATGGAATCGATACATGATTTTTTTGAGTTATCGCATTACGTCTAAAAAAATTAAAAGAAAGGTTACAAAAACAAACATATTGCAGATCTAGCTTCACCAACCGATACAATGCGCCCTGCAGCATTACTGTCCGGCCATAATTATTGTAAAACTTAACTTACTCAAGTAGTCGACATGCAGTATGATCTCATGAGATAGAATTTATACTGCGATCGCTCAGATTGTACTTTTTGTTCCTAACGGACTAAGGCATTGAGTGATGCTACACAAAAATTCACATGCTGATGCAATAGTTAAACTATTTTATGAGATAGTGAAGAGTACTTTGTGTAGTGATGTAAATTTCAGTAATATTAAAACTCTTTTGTCTTATCTTGAGCTCTCTAATTGATTAATCATATTATACAACATGACTTTAAGTTGCTTTTTCATGCATATATTGAAACATATATACTATTTAGAGCTCCCATGGGAAACAGGAATTCGCGGACCGGGAAATTTCAGCCCCAAATCATCCAGGATCCCGGGATGCAAACACTAACACTGACTCATGCCTAAAATTCATGAGACTGACTAACGTACCAAGAAAGAAACAGTCCATAGACTGAAATCAAATCGAAATATTAATGCCAAAGCAGATAAAGAGAATGTAACGGTGATTCTAAATAAAACTGATTATGATCAGAAAGTCGAAGAGCATCTAACCGACGATAATACCAACTAAAAATTAACAACCAACCCTACAAAACTGTTTAAGCAAACTCAAACTCAAGATCGCATTAAAAAAATTTAAGAACTAAACGACATTGAAGAGAGAATAATACCGTAGGCTGTACACCTCTACTGCAGTAACATCAACTTTTTACGGTTCGATCAAAATTAAAAAAAGAAGGAAATCCCATTTGGCCCATCGTCTTTTTTGTCAACTCCCCAACGTATGACACTTCGAAATTTCTTTCTAATGTCCTGACCCCATCTCACAAATCTGGCACCGTAAAAACTCAAAAAATACTATGGATGCAAAACTAGCTATGAAAGGTATCAACATCCCAGCAGATCACGTACACTGCGACCCACGGTATTAGTCGAATTTGATTTTTCTGTAAAACTATTATTTACTGTTAATATAATTTGATATTTCTATTGTATGTAGCAGAGTCTTCTTGTACAATGTTCATAATCCTATTATTTGAGAAATTGTTTGTTTGATACCATTTAGAAACTTACTTTTATGTAATCCACCTTCTATTTCTTGAACCAGGATATTAGTCTCCGGTATCAAAATTAGCTAAATATGAAGAACAAAACACATATTAACTATCAGTTTATTTAATAATTACTAAATGATACTTCAAAAATACTTGGAACATATTGCAACAGCCAACAAGGCTCATTTATTAATTTAACATCCATTACGTTTTATGAACTCAAAAATGCTGTCAATAACGGAATGAGTAAATTTCTTTATAGTAGTACCATCGATGGATCTTGCAGAGACCTGTATGGCCTTCAGCAACTCTGTTTTTAACGAAAACTGCTTACCCTCTGTATAAATTTTGCGCTTGATGATAGACCGCAGATTTTCAGTTGGGTTCAAATCTGGAGAATTGGGTGGCTACACTATCAAATTCTGGTTTATGAACCCCTAAAGAAGCCAGGTATTCGTGGAAACATAAATGAACTAACATCAAGATTTAACTGTTGGAAATTGTCAAGGCTTCCAATGAAAAGCTTAGAGGCATTTTGACTCCATTGAAAATTGGCCCAGACGCTAACGTCTTTAGATGAGAGAATATTTCTACAAGCAGAAATACAGTGCCCCTATGGGATCCTATCTCTGTTGTCCTTAGTGCTCCATGCCGACCGATCATTTGGAAACGGTATCTTGATGATATTTTGACCATCCTCCTTTCACAGTCTGTCCAAACTTTTTTACTGCATTAATGGAGTAAAGCAGCACATTTAATTCACAACAGTAGTTGAACGAAATCATTAGTTGCCCTACCTCGATCTGGTGATAACTCACCGAGCAAACGGGAAATTAAACTTCAACATTTATAGACTAGAGCACTCTGAGAGCGCATACCTCCGCCAAGTGAGCCAACGGTAGCAAAAATTCAAATTGGCTCTGAAACCATAATTTTCTTTGCATAAACTCCAAAAACTAATCATTTGTGCCTTTTTACATTAATAACAGCTTGTTCAATTTTTTTGAAGATCCGTTGATAACTTTTTGAGTTGTACTGTTAACAAACGTTATGACAAATATGACTCAAACATACAAACGAACCAACCGATCTGCACTAAAATTTGATTATTTATGTCTTTTACTATTATAAACGACTCCTATAATTTTCATAAAGATCCATTCATTAATTTTTGAGTTATTGTGCGAACAAGCATAAAATTAAAAACAGTGACAAACGAACGAACGAACAAATGGACCATTACCAATATTTGGTAATCTACTCTTTGTTATATACCTAACAACTCATGTTAATTTCATCAAAATCCATTCATAACTTTTTGAGTTATGGCATCGAGAAAATTGACGCAGACAAACAAACAAATGGATGGGCATATCTTCACTAAAAGTTAATCATCTGTTCCTCCTAACATACCCAACAATCCCTGTATATTTCATTTAAATCGTTTCATAACTTTTTGAGTTATCCTGGTGACAGACAAACGAATAAAAACAGACAGACAGGCAGACAAACACGACGAAAACATAACCTCCTTGGCGGAGGTAATACCCGCCCAAATCGAATAACTATTTGAAATACAAAACTTATCACCCTTCTTCAACTAAGCGAGCTGTCGTTAAATCACTGATAGGCAGAAGTAGGAAATATTGCCCATCTGAAAATAAAAAGCTCACCAGCAGAAAGTCAACAATATATTGAAAGAAAATGAATACCCATACTTCTTTATAAAATCAACTATCAAGAAATACCGAAGACTTAGAATTATGAATTACAAAGATAGATCAAGTACGCTTCTGCTCCCTATACAAGAGGCAAAACTAAAAAAAAAATAATTTCTAAAATGCCACAATTAACTTACGGATCGCCAATAAACCAGCAAGGACTTTGCAGAAATCTCTAACCAATAGCAAAGCGAAGCTCCCTCTTCAAGAAAAAAATAACTTTGTATACTAAATTGACTGTAAAAAGTATGATAAATTATCTAAGCACCTCAAGTTAACGATCATGTAAAGTCAACTAATCATGAAATGTCAAGTTGTAGTTGAAAAATACTATCTAATTAGCCTAATCCTAAATCAAGGCGACTCTTAGTAGCTTTCTATTCTCATTATAACCCTAATTCTATCAAAAGGCACGTTCACTTTTCCGAAGCCTACTCTCGCGTCCTTCCATAATACAAAAAAGTGAATTTAATTTTTATTCTTTCGATTTTCTATTATATTATTTGTAACTAGCCGCATCCGTGGAAGATCCACCGTCAGCGTACGCTTTTAATTACTCTATTTATTCTGAGGTAGCACTCATATCGTAATCCACCCCGTCTGAACTAACGTCCGCCGCTTAACCCTGTCTATCGTTAAGCAGTCTATCTTCCTAGCATCTCGTCAACCTTTTCCTAGTACTTCGATTTCACCACTGAAACACGCATTAGTTCTGTCGGCAAAGATTTTGTATTTGTGTCTTGATGCAGACTTAGAAATATGACGGTATGTCTAGCAATGTTCTGTTATGCATTTCCGCACCCTGTCTAAGCTCCGTTCCAACAGTTTACAGATAATTCAGCCCTCCTTAAGGTTGTTATCCGTTTCAATTTTTTGCCGGCGTATCCGAGTTTTTTCTCACTATTTCGGAGCCCGTGAAAACTGATTAGTAGCCCACATTTTTTCTGCTTTATTTGAAGCGATATCTATGTAGTAAAAGAATACAGATTCGGTGAATTTCTTTACTCGCAACAGGGTAATCTGCTGTTCTCAAGATGTCATTGTTAAAGCTCGGATTTATAGCTACAACAAAAGTGGTCGACATAGCGCAAAAAAAAAAAAAATAGATCTAACAGCTCTATAAAAAGAGGTTTTATAATCCGTAAAAGAAGTCGTTATTTTAGCGAAGGTAATGCTGAGATTTTTTGTTTTCTTCCACATGGCATTTTAGAAAGCGTGGCTGAAATTATTTTTGGCTTACTATTATATTCCAATGGGTTTTGTTATGGACGTTAGTTAGGAAATAAAACCAATTGTAGGTATGTATTTATTCTGAATCAACTAACAAGTGAAGAAGGAAACACAAAACTAACAAACAAGAATAGTCAGCAATCAGAATAAGTGAAACTCATAAATCATTACCAGAAATCACTCACATTTTATTAACATTTTCTGTCGTAAGGCTGTCATTTGTCGCTCAAAATCATTTTCAGTTTAGAGAAACTTCTTTAAACTTCAACTGAAGTCACTGGAGCATACTTGAAGTACTTGGCGAGTTGGACAAACATCATTTCAATTTCCACTTCTTGTTTCCCATCAAATGAATTGCGTCAGATTAGAGTTTAGAGAGTACGCCGTTTATCAGCCTTTGTGTAATTTGCGGAGCATCAGGTGTTCAAAATTTTCGTCTGTCTTGAGCGTTTTGCCCTCAAGATATCATTTCCAGTCGAAAAGATCGTATCAACAGCAGCGCTCGAAGGAACGGAGGTATTTGGCTAAATTAATGAACACTTTCTTCAAATTTTCTGATGGAAATGAGTTGTTAACAAACTGGACTCCATTCTATGTACAGTTGCAGGTTTGTTGACTCGAGAAAACGGATACTTTTTAGATTACACATTTAGCTATTGATAATTATGTACTCTGCAAAAATTAGCGACCAGCGCTTGACATTGGCTAAAAACCTAGCGGCCCTACTAGCGCAGCTAATAATTCTCAAATTTAGCGGCGCAAGTGCTTGCGCTTCTAAAACACTAGCGCCGCTAGGCACAACTTGAGATAACCTTTTTGTTCAGTTTCAACTCCCTGACTGGACGTCAGTAGTGCGTTGGGTAACTCAAAGCTTGCTAAATAGCTGGGTGTTACAACACCCATGCTGATTGTGCAGTTTGCGTGGGTTAAATATCATGCAGCTATCCAGTATTTTGTGGTTGTAGTAAGACTATATGCAGGACTCGTGTCTTGCTATGCAAAATATGGATAATACGAATTTGATCGAAATAAAATGAAGAGTTTCTTTTACTTTCGTTGAATGTGCTCATCTCTGATGTGGGACTTTTTTTCTACGTTCCCTAAATGATCCGTAAAAGGATAATTAAAACTTAACCGCAAGACGAAAAGTTGTGGGGACAAAATATATACTGTCCTCCAGTCTGAAAGTTGGGGGGGGGGTGGGCACGTCCCCTCCGTCCCCTTAGGTCGTTACGCCCCTGAAAGGAGCACTTCTATTTTAAATTCAATGCAAGTCAAGCCTTGTGGATTGATTTTGATCCTACTCTAGCGAGTCAGTCACTCGATGACACCCTAAATCTACCATTGAATTTACAGTATAAACAAAAAGTTCTAGTTCTCACGATTAACTGCATACATCGCTCGCTCTGGACACTGCAGAAATCATCTCGAGAAAATTAAGTGCGTAGCCTCACTACAGTGTGAGCCCTTTTTTTATTTTCGATCCGAAATGATATACACATAGACTGCCCGGATAAAGTGTCATACAACTTCCACAGCTCAGTTGCATTTAGTTAAGCCGATAAACCTCGACTTGTCCCTCTATTCAATTTTTGAAACCAGAACCCTGTTTTGAGTCTCGGATAATTCGGACATAAAATTGTCTTACTCCGTTTTGTGATTAGTCGCGTAAGACTAATTAGCATTCCTGGTTTGTATCACTGTACAAATGAACACTCGTAAATCGGACTAGTTAAGCTCTTAATCGAGCACTGATTGTTGGACTCATCATTGTGGCGTGATTGTTCTTTCTCAAGTAGCTAGCATATTATAGAGAATACACACGTGCCGCCAGTAGTTTCACTTTGTATCGTACTACAAGATATTTTTTTTTATAATACTGAGTAGTGTTGCGCTGAAGTTAGTTTTTTTTTTACATGGATAGTGTCATAAGTGATTTTGCGCCGAAGCTAGTTTTTAGATGTTCAGTGCCATAAGTGATTTTTAGTAATGATGTACGCCCCATAAGTGTTCCACTTTTAGTAGGCGTGTTCTCGAGCATAATGGCTGTTATAACGTTTTTAATTGTTTTGTAATTTGAGAGAACAATAAACAATGTCCTGGGATTGACTTCAATAGCATTAGCGGCATGTTAGAGTGTTGTGCCCGCTTGCCCAGCTAAGTTGGTGTGAATTCTTGTGAATCCCGGCAAGCTGTGTCAATGTATCGTAGCTGACATTTACGCCCCAGTGTGGGTTCACTGTCCCAAGCACACACGGGGATCGTCTGAGGGTCGTAGTAATCATTCAACCCTTCCGCCTCTGTCGTAACAGCTTCTACAATAATTGACAAGGGCCGCGCCGTCAACTGGGGCCTACCGGGCAATGCGTATGTACATATATCTGCTGAACCAACGAATGCATGTCGGCCTATTTGCGGTCCCACAGACAAATATGTTTTGCATACTTTTTACTTGTCCGAAGCTTCATACGAGAGCCTCGGCTTTGTTATTCATAATCGTGTTGCAAGTGTAATTAGGAACTCGATTTCCCTGACTATCGCTGAAAAGTCAATTTAACAACACCTAATAGAGTTTTAACCCATTTTAAGAGTAGTAGAAAGTTAAAAGCTCAAAGCTCATATCTTGCGGGTGGAACCAATGTGCACTGTTTTGTTCCAACGGCAAATGTAAAACGTAAGTTGCAGTGGCGCAGCCAAAAAACTATTAACATAGTTTACAAGCGCTGTCAGCCTATTAAAAAAAAAAAACTTCAAGATATGCCATCGAGCTCTGTCGAAAAGATCACTGATTCTTACGACACGGAATTAATTCAAGTTTTTGACAGGAAGTGTTACATGCTGACCATTAAAATAGATGTAATAGCACTGTCTACTGTGTTGTTATCGGCGGGAATTCACGACCCAATTGTGGATCGGTTGAGCGATGTTTAACTCTACGCTCTAGCGTCTGGTTTCATCCCGTAACCTAAGGCTCAGAACATTTTGCGAATGATGTGCGCTGTTTTAGGCAGAGCGCTGGTTTGCTTTATATAGTCAATACAGCATTCAGTTGCTATGCTGAACATTGCCTTTAATCTATGCTTTACATTCTTTTAATGTCACAGCTTGTTAGCCCAACAGTTAAGCATTGTAAGAACTGAGGAGAGCAATACTTGTGAAGCCTTATTACGCAGTTCGTAATATTAACCCTATTAACCCCGCACCCTATCTATTGTAACTGCAAGTCATTAACACATGACAAGAGCTGCAGGTATACGAGAAATTTAGAAATAAGGTGAAAAGCAATCAAGGCGGAACGCACAGCAAAAAACAGATAAAGTAACACGAAATGTATTTAAAAAATATTAAATATATTGTATTTAAATACTCGAAATGTTGTTAAAATACAGTATTTAACTGCATATTTTCGAAAATATTTGTAAATACATTTTTAAATAACAAAATGTTTTTAAATACGTATTTAAAAACAATTATTGTATTTAAATACTTCTTATCACTGCCTGTAAGGCATCCGTTCTTTCTGCATCTGTTGTGTCGGGTGCGAAGGGGCCAATGACTCCTGCAGTTTGGGTCAAGTATGATGGCAATCTACAACTGGTTTTCCAGGGACCAAGCTCCGTCACCAGAAGGAGAGCTGATATTTCACCTGAGGCTGAAGCAACTAGAGAAAGAAGTAGAATGTTTTTTTTTTTTTAAGTTCTTGTGAAGGTGATCTATGCCTGCTCTTCCAAATGGACAAGCTGCCACATACGCTGAAAGGGCACCATCACTTCCAAGGAATTTATGTGGGTTTGAATTCTCATTAGTAGGCTCTATTAATGTGACTGGTAAGGGTTTTGAATTAGAGACAGAATCCTGAACTCCGTTTGAAGGACAACGTTGCGCAGGAGTTATGGAAGACTCATCATCACGGTCACTAAAAGCTAGAGGGATCTGAGCAGCAACTTCAGCTGAAAGAAAGCCTGCAAAGTTAGGGTCATCATTGAATGAGCCCTGGGACACATCAGAATTTGCAGAAATGCCTCTCCTCCTTTTCTTTGCTGGAGAGGTCAACGGAGGATTCTGGGCTGACGTTAGATCCTCATTGATGGGCTCCAAGTCTAAACCTATTTGGTTTTTTCCAATTACTTGAGAATTACTGTTTTTTGAGGTTTGGGCTGTGGGTTTAGATGCAATAGTCAAAGCGTTGTTAGAATTTGTCTGGGTCTTAGCAGTAGTTCCATATTTATGTTTTTCTTTCTTCCTGATTGGGGTTGATTTCCCCCAGGAGGAGGCTGATGGTCTTTGTGCCTTTTCATTGGCAACGCTCAATGCCTAGGCCTAAATTTTTACCAATTTCAAAGAATGTTCCTTTGATAACTGTTCCTTTTTTTTATTGAAAATTTAGAAAGATTTCCACAGGAGAGTACTCACCGACACTACACGTCTGATCCCTATCGACTAAGTCCCGACACTCCAATGGACGGTTATGGGATGTTTCGGACTTACCGACTGGCTGGAAAGAAAAAAAGGGAGTGATCGTGCACCTCAGAGAAACACTGGCAGGTGGCATCACAGTGCTGTCCTGGGGCTGAAATGGAGTGGTGGAGCATTTTCTCTTGTGGCTTCAGAAGCCAAGGTTGGTTGGTCTGACCATTTAGAGGTCACCGACTTGCGAAATAGCGAATTTGGAGCCTATCGTTGATGCTGCCAAGGCAGCTATAGATCAAATGGGACAGCCTTTGCCTACACTGGTTGTGATGGTTGATTTTAACTTTCCAATGATGAACTAGTCAACAGGATGTGCGTATGGGGCTCACATGAGTCTCGACTCCAGATAGCATGCCTGTTAAGTTTTATGGACTGCTTTGGAGCAATATGTCAATGTCCCCACTCGCCAGAATGACGTGCTGGACCTATTCTGAACCAACAGTGGTGAACTAGTCAGGCAACTTACGGTGGAAGACACACTAATATCTGGCCATCGACTGATAATTGTGAAAGCCGACCTTGGAATTGGAACCACTGCGTACTTCCTGCGGCAAAGAAGCGGTGGCTCGGTATACAGAGGGAATTGGCCGAGGTCTACTGGTCGGTGTTGTTTGGGTTGTTTACCCGAATATCTCCTACTGAAATGTATGAAAAATTGTGCGAGATCCTCAGAGTTCTCTGTGCAAAGTGCACGCCACCAAGATCGAGCAAGCAGAAGTCTATTATCCCTAGAGAGCGGAAATCTCTCATGAGAAAGCGAACGCGATTCCTAGAGCGACTGCCATCCATTATCAATACAACTGCTAGGCAGTGGCTAGTAGATAAAACTATTGATATAGAAAAGCAGCTTAGGTTGCCACATGAGGTCCAATCCCGACGTGAGGAAGCATAAGCTGTTGCGGCAACCGAAAGAACTCCAAATACTTCTATCGTTATTCAAATAGTAAGCTGAAAATTCACACCAGGATTGGACCATCTAACCGAGATGGAGATATCATCTGCGACCCTCAGGATAAGAGTGAAGTTCTTAAGCAACACTACCACTCTGTCTTTAGCCAACCTAAGTACAAAGATGTTCAGAGTTTGTCGGTGCAATTGTTAAGTGTGGGGAGCTGGTTGAGAGGGATGACGTGTACTTCACTGAGAAGGATGTTTTTCAGCAGCATTGACGAGCTTTCCTCTGCATCCTCACCCGGACCTGACAGCATTCCTGCTATTTTCTCAAAAAAGTGCCAACAACAGTTGAAGACTCCCCTCTATTTACTGTGGCGAAACTCTCTCAACAAGGGAGAGGTGCCACCTGCGGAAAAATTGGGCCCCATTAGCCTAATACAGAAAGGTGGGGAGGAACAGCGGTCACCATAACCTTTCACACTATAAAAGTATTTGAGAGGGTAATATCTCGACGTATGGTCGAATATCTTGAGGGTTCAAACCTACTTAACCCTAACCATCATGGATTTAGAAGGGGAAGGTCCTGTGTCTCCCAAGTGCTGAAGCACCAGAGGTTAACAACTGAGCGGCTGAGCAGGGATTTAGCACTGGATGTGATGTATCTAGACTTCGCAGAAGCCTTCGACGAGGTAGACCATGGTGTGTTACTGAGGAAACTGCGAGCACTGCAAGTTGGAGGTGGTCTATTGAATTGGATATACTATTTCCTTGTCGGCTGTATGCAGACGGTTGTGGTGGATGGTTGTCGTTCGAGTGAATCAGACGTGATAAGTGGGGTGCCCCAATGTTCAGTCCTGGGGCCCCTATTATTTCTGATACATATTTCGGATATGGACGATGACCTTTCCTGCTCGAGAGCACCCTTCTTTACTGATAATACGAGAATTTTCCGTGCAAATTCGAAAGCTGAACAGTGTGCTGAGCTTCAAGAGAATCTGCATAAGATATGCGAGTGGTCTCAAGAGAACAATATGGTTTTTAATGACAACAAATTCGAGTTGCTTCGCTATGGGTTGCATCCTGACTCGAGGTTTTCTTATGTTACGGTGCGAAGCGAGGCTGTTCTGCAGCAGCGATCTCTTAAAGACCAAGGAGTCATCGTACAAGATGACGGGAGAATCAATGAAAACATCAAAGGTGTTGTAGCCATGTGCCGTCGTCAGATGGGATGAGTGTTTTGAACATTCACGACCAGAGAAGCCGAACCCATGCTCACTATGTAAATCACTGGTGTTCTTCTTGGCGGAATATTGCTGCCACGTATGGAACCCACTGGCATTTGGAGAAACCCAGAAGCTGGAAACAGTTTAGCGGGCGTTCACGGCAAGAACATCCGGCCTGGAACAAGCGGATTACGGGGAACAACTCAGAAGACTCTCACTCTTCTCCCTCAGCGGCGCAGAGAGCGCTACCTAATTTTTATACATAGAAAATAATAATGAACTTGGTCCCTAACTTTACGGACCAAGAGCTCAAAGTTACTACAAAGCAGCACGTACGCCTTGTTCATCCCCTCATTTAACAACAGAGCACTGGCTAGCGCGCGGACAATGCACGAGCGATCTTTCCATGTGATGGGGCCGCGTTTGTTCAATTCTCTGCCGCGAAGTCTTCGGAAATTCGATGGTACCCTGTTGACCATCAAGAGGAACTTCGATAAATCCCTAACTAATATCAGTGCGGGATGAGCCTCCGGTGCCGCAACATCGGCGGACAGCGAGTGGCAATTGCCTGTAGGAGGAGGTGGCGCAGCTGAGAGCACAGCGCAACTAACCTCCCTGCACCACCTGCAGAGAGGTGGCGGCGCACCAGCGTGGCCCGAGTGTCCAGACTCGAACAGCTTTCATGAATTTAAGGTGGAAAAAAGCCCTCATATTGCTTCAAATGCGGTAAAACTCTCCATTTCTTATCATAGATACATGCGTCGAAGTAGCTTCTGTAGTTTATGTCTCTGTATCATATCATTTGTCTTCGTTCGATTCACAGGTCGTCCGAGTACAATTAAGATTGAGTACAATCAAGATTAAAAATTTTGCTAATATCTGCAGTTATGGAGCCATCATTATCCACCTACGGCCGACCTCTGCATCGCGTGGCCTGTACTTGAAGTCTGCCTGGGAGAGAGGTGCGCCATCAGCAGTGCCAGATTCAGTGCCTTGCTGGCCAACAGACTGAATATCTTAATTTCCTGGAAACTTTCCAATTTTGCTATCAGGAAAAAATTATTTGTTGTATGATAATGAAAATTATGATGGTAAAAGCAAAATGCGCTCGCTACATGGCCAGTAAGACCATTGACACCATCAACTAAATAGGTTTTGGTGATACAGCAACACGCACAAACCACAGCACAAACCAGTGCAAGTGGATTTCCCAATTGAGGGTGTGGTCTAAGTTGTCTTTACCTTTACTTTCAACTGGTACCTCGGTCGTTTAAACGATTAGTTCTCTTTGGGCTGTTCAGAACTTACTTAGGATGTTGTGGATTTCTTACAGATGCCGACTGAGCAGTTCCAATCGGAACCTTATCTTGGAGAGAATACGCAAGCTGGATGACCGTTGAACCGAGTCCGCAGAAAAATTACAGAAAGAAACAGCTGTGAACAGGACGTACTTATTCATTCCCTTCTCCATTGAGCAAATAAAATGACGAAGCGGCAGTCCCGATAACGTTGCCTTGCCGTTGTATATATGAGGCAAGTGACCTATTAATTACCATTTGAGTCAAAATCATGCAAAATAACAACACTTTAGTGCACTTTCAGGTATAATGGGATAATTATCACCCGCGAGCAAAACGAAGAGCGGCCATACTGTTTTTGCTTACGGCTGTGGGTTTGTTTGTTTGTCCACCCAAATGAAGGAGTTGAGTTATCATCACAATGTTTTTCAGGCAGTCGAGTGGGTTGACTGAGATGTAAAAACTGCCAAAAATCTAGAGTTAGCTGGCCATCAAAAATGACGGAGTTGAATTTGTATCTCCTGATTCAGCACTTTCAGTTCCTCGTCTTACCACTCCCTCCCTTACCGCGGGTGGCCTTAGGCACGAGGTGTTCTAGTTAGTTGAAGTCAGTGTCTTAAGCCTATAATATAGCATGTCCAGAGAATGGTGGAGCTTATGCACAGGATCCTACACAGCAACAACGCGCATGGGAACGGTAAGTTGGCTAAGAAAAGGAAGAACAATACAGAGCATCATCAGTAGTTTGAAAATGAAAGGAAGCAAGGTGAGCACGAAGGACAGCTAGACGTCCCGGAGGCCTCTTCAAAGGCCAAGTTGATCTGCACAATCTCCCTGGGGTCGCAGCTCCCCGTAACACGGATGGGCGAACCGAACTCTATGCCCATCCCATCCCCGAGGAAAATTTGGATAAATATATTATATATATAGCTAATGCAGGGTTTCGATGTAATTCGGTTCGTTAAGTGTAATTTTTTTTTGCATTAGGTGCAATTGTAAGGTATAATAGGCTTTCAAGTGTAATAGCCTGCAGGCCAATGAATACGTACGTTTAAGGTTAGGTAAGAGGCCAGGACTGGTTCTGCTAACGTCCAATAAGCTTTTTCTCATAAGGTTGGGTAAAAAGTCAGGACTGGCTCTGCTAACGATCGAAATATACGATTAAAAATTGACGCTAAGTAAGGCCTATAATAATTGTTTAAAAACAATTATTATCCACTAAAACTGGTCAATACTGCACTAAGGAGATTTCTAGATCGAAAATATAGCCGTGAAGTGATGACACAAACTGTGGAAAAGGACAAATGTTACCTAAACTTGCCATATTTAGGTTCACAAAGCAGGAACCTCGAACGCGAGATGCGAAATCTGTTAAATCAATTCTTCTCGCAAATTACCCCTATATTTTACTACCGCAATACAGCAACAATCGGTTCTTTCTTTAAGCGTTGTGATCCGACGGATGCGTTCGTTCGTTCTGGTGTTGTGTATAAATATTTTTGTGACAGCTGCCAGCTGTCGTACGTGGGCAGCACATCCGTGCAGCTTCACGTGAGGATAGCGCAACACCGGGGAATATCGCACCGTACGGGGCAACAGCTTACAGCACTTTCTTATTCAGCCATTAGAAATCATAGTTTAGCTGATAATCACCCAATTAAGTGCAATAATTTTTCAATAATCGGTAGTACAAATGATGTGCAAGACCTT